>JAOXYL010000113.1:9280096-9333567 GCA_028564955.1 Terapon puta
CTGTGTGTGTGTGTGTGTGTGTGTGTGTGTGTGTGTGTGTGTGTGTGTGTGTGTGTGTGTGTGTGTGTGTGTGTGAGCAGCCCCGCCCCTCGGTGATCATAGCGAAAGAGCGGAGTTTTTTTTTTGTTAGAGAGACAGAGAGCAGCGCAGGGAAGAAGCAGTTTATGTCGTGGTGGGAAAAAAAAGTAATCGGCAACTATCGGAGCCAAGTTCCGCCAATGCCGATAGTTTTTAAAACGTCCTATCGGCGCCGATTAATCGGCCAAACCGATGAATCGGTCGACCTCTAGTGGGTACTAAGAAACCCTTGGATTTTAGACCGTGTTGTTGATGGAGCTTGTCAGTGGACGGTAGTCAGACATCTCAGGAAATGACTATTAATATTTGAGTAAAGTATAGATTTCCTTTATAGTAATTTCAAAAGGACAAGCTTCCATAAAGTCAAGTTCATGCTGTAGTATTAGTATGTAGTATGGAACAGGGACACAGCGCACACTTTCGACAAGGTTCAGGTACCCGAGTGAAATACTCACTGAGCGGACTCTTGAACGCCAAAACGAGTAGTGACACTACATGAGTTCTCCAGCTAAACATTTCCTTCACCTAAACAGTTCACCTTTCTGAGCTTATGCAAATCCAGCTGAGATTTAAAGTGAAAAAAGCGTTGAAGAAATTTTAAAGGCGAATGTAGACAAGAGATCTTCCTCCAGCTGCCGAGAAGTGAGCGCACACAGCTGATGACTGAAACCACTGCTACCTGTTAGAGAACAAGCAGAGGATACTGCGAGAGGATCGGACTGAAACACAAGGATCCTCAAAGTGTCCTCTGTCTCCCCCACCAAGGACAGAAGACTTTTGAAATCTGTTCTACTTCACCCTTCAGACAGAAAAATGTTTGTTCTCGCCTTCATTTCCTTAATGAAAAGATTCTGTACCAGCTATCATGACTGTGATCCTTCTTCACATCTGAACTCATTTAATAAAAACTTCTTCCAGCGATGTAAGCTCCCTCCTGGGTTGATGTAATTAACAGATACGGAAATAGTGCAGAGCTGGAGAGCCACTTGCTGAATCCTACCACAAGGTGGTGTGATAGGCTGATGCAAATGAAGAAACGCAGCGGATGTATATACACAACTGCTTTGAAAAGAGAAAATTATTCATCATTGCATTATGTCTGAGAGTATATGGACACCAAAATTGATTATGTCCCCACAGATAGTCAAAACTTTGTCTCGATAAAGAATGTGGTCAGAAGTATTTGGATACCACTGTAGTTTATGTCCACACTGACTGCCGCGACTGTACCTGGTGTACTGCACTGCAAAATATCTGTACTACTGTAAAATATACTGTATATTTTGCTGCAGTATCGTAGTTTGTGTCCACATTCTTTTAGAAGTATTTAGACATACATTGCTGTGGTGTCCTCATACTTATTCATCTAAGTATGTGGACAGTGAAGCAGTTTATTCCTGATATACTGATGACCAAAACTCTGCAGAAACAAACGACTACTCGTGTGATAAAACTCATGTGGACACCAGCTGACTAAATGTAAACAAATTCCGATGTGGCCAAAAGTATCTGGACACAAAGGGCGATTTATTCTCTAATGAAAAGATACTCAACGCTTTTTTTCCGATGGCATATCAATTTTAAGTTCAATACATACATTTTATACATGGTTTGTACAATAACAAATATTCATAAAAGCAGAATTTTACAGTGTGTACATTATGAACAACATACCTGTACATGGACAACCTTGCCCACAAAAAAGAAAAAAACAAATTCACTCTTTTTAGTCTCCACGCTAAGACTCAATCAGAACCTTCAAACCACAAACACAAAACCTGAAGCAAATTCATACAGGCCTTAAAAAAAAAAAGTTCAAATACATCCCCATATCAGGTGAGACGTACTTTTCTCCAGTTTAAGTGACTGCCCGTGTGTCTAAAACAAATAAATCAACTAAAACATCAGGTTAAGACAAATAAGGGCTTTGGCCACATTATAAATTAAGTTGGAGCCTTGAATAGATAATTATGGTGAAATAATTCAAATTAATGTTAACAAGACTTGGTGTAAACTTTGCGACTCCTGTAAGTTTTGCGTCCGTGCAGGTGAGCATCTTAACGGAGCTCTGAAATACTACCTATAGCTGCAGCAGGAAAGAGACGCTTACTGCGAAGTCAGTGTTCATTAATAGTCGAGAGGCCATTTGTAACAGCAGGAAGTGTCTGTGCAGAGGGACATTTCTCGCCGGAGTGAAAACAAGAGTGGCGGCCAGAATACTGTAACCAGAGC
This sequence comes from Terapon puta, assembly GCA_028564955.1. Lineage (NCBI taxonomy): Eukaryota > Metazoa > Chordata > Actinopteri > Centrarchiformes > Terapontidae > Terapon > Terapon puta. Next base: position 9,282,407 of record JAOXYL010000113.1, read on the forward strand.
CGGAGTGTCCCTCAGACTGAGCGCCCCCGCCAACTCACTGCACCGCACTGCTAGTTACTGTCTGAATACTGTTAAATGGCCTCACGTCACATTTGAAAAAAAAAATTAAAAAGAGCTTTATATGAAACAAACTGACAAAACTTCAGGGATTTAAGCCAAATTCAAGTAATCGTCATGATCATTGCTGTTGTTCTGTGTTTTATGCTGGGGTGTTTCTCAAATGTATCGATTGGCATTAATTAACATATCACTGCAATCAAACAAGCAATAATAATTAAAAAAAAAATACACAGCCCTTTTAACTTTACAATGCAAATATTTAGGCACTTCATCTTGGCAAGATATTCAATTAAAAGTATACTGATCTTTCTCAAATACAGCACTCAAGAGTTCTCATGGGGAATGAAAAATACGTTAAAAAAAAATCAGTTTTCCAGTTTTAATGTCAAACCAAAAACTTTGTCATTCCATTTATTCCTCAACTACGTATTTCTTAAACCACTGCAATGTGTTTTGAGTTCACATCACTCCAGTGTTTTGCAAAAACCAATCCCATCGTCTCCCACCCCTCTTTATAAGCGCAATCCTATGTGATTGTGAGTCCATTTGTTCATAACCAGGTGCTTTGTGATGTAAATCTACATAATATTACGTTTAATGCAGGAACAGACCCGTCTGAACCTCCAGAGGCCACATGATGAAGTTCAAGTGCACCTGAACTCTGAGCTTCATCATCACATCTTCATACGAGACTCTGATATTTTAGAGCTTTGTCTTAATATATATGGTAATTATCAGAAGCAATAGTTAGCAAACAGCAATCCAAAACATTTATTTAAAGAGTGTCCTTCATCAGTTGAACAGCTGTTTCTGATACACATCTATGATAAAGATTTTTTTTAATTCAGCTTAACATTGGTTCATTACGTACAGCAAAATACTGTAAAAGTGCTGGGCTTTATTAAGCAACAATGTACGTAAAAAATAATATATATATAATACTGTTTAGAGGCAGATCACAAGTTTTTATGCTCCTTCATTTTTTATTACTTGTGCTATGTGTATCCACACATTGTTCCTTCAGCTGCGCCTGATTGAATACGAGCAAACACTGACCGCTACACTGAGCAGGTTTACATGAACCTCCAGCGAACTCCATCCTACGATCGTCTGTGATGACTGTCTGTGGGGGATGAAGACTCTCGCACTCATATGAGCCTGGAGTTGCGGAGGTACTGGATGAGGACCTTGTAGATGAAGGTGTATTGAGACAAGGTCTGGACCATCATCATTCTCTGGTTGCGTAGCTTCTGCAGGACTTTCGGGACATCCAGCATCTGAAACAGACGGGCCATTTAAGTATGAGACGGATGGAAATCAGGACCTCATACACTGCCCAGGATTACAAGCTGATGAAAGATTTACTGTGCAGGAACTTACCTCATTGTGCTCCAGACAGGCTATCATGACCTCAGACAGGATGACCACTCCGGTCCGTCCCACTCCAGCGCTGCAGTGGACGAGCACCGGCAGGTTGGTGTTCTTTGGGTCGCTGATGCTGTTTGTGTGTCTCCTCACAGACTGGATCTCCTCCAGGTAGGCTGGAAACAGATGAGGAAACTTACTTAAGCAGGGTTTTGAGAAGTAAAATGAGGTACAGATCAAATCATGAAAGCACAGTGGCCATGACGGGATAGACCGCGACCACTCACTCAGGAAGCCTCTGAAGTCCTCAGGACACCCGTGGTCGGGCCAGTCTGTGTACTGCAGGTGCCAGACGGTCCTCTCTTGTCCCGTCAGGAGGTGTTTGATCTTGAGCCCCGTGGTGGCGTAGCAGCCCGACTCCGTGCGGAACCGCGTGGTAATCTTGAAGCGACCGTATGTCACCGTGTTGTGCCGCGAGCCGAGTCTCGGCCAATATCGGAAGCTCTTTTCCCGGCCGCTCTCCTGGGGGAAGACGTACAGAGAGGTCAGTCTAGGTAGTGATGTGAGGTTCAAAAGGAAAATATCAATATGAAATCAAGGTACCTCTTCAGCTGTGACCATGGCGATAATGGAGACGCCCTGCTCCCACACCATCTGCCAGAAGTCCTGACATGTGTTCGACATGGGGCCCTGAGTGGCAATGTAGCTCCACTCCTGTCCGCCGACACTTATCTGATGAGACGGGACACAAGGAGAGAGTATTTAAAGTCATTGGTATTTCATATAAACTCTTGATGGGAGCAGTAGAAAATGGAAGTCGTGCTGAGTAGAGTCTTGTATTTCCATTGCATCAGAGACAGAGGAGACCTCCGCTTTTGGTATTATCAGGGCTGGGTGACAGGATGAGTGCTCTGCGTCACTGGTTGGAATCGTTTACTGATGTTTTATTGACTGTTGTTTCTTCTGGCTTTCAACACATCCAGTATTGTTATTACTCTTAATGAGTACTTCCTGTCATTCAGACTGAGGGTTTGTAACACAGACAGGAATTTACAAGACTCTTGAGAACACTGAAAAAAAAAAGTCAACTGTAACGATTTCTGTACTTCTAAAAAGGATCATTTTTGCTTCAATTCATCTCTCACAAGTCTGCCATTTTATTAAAACAAGCAACTGAGCATTCCTTTTTGAGTATTTGATTGCTACACCTTTTGATGGCTTTCATCATCTGTATTCCAGCAGCAGTATTTTTGCTGTGTCTCATAAATATTTAGATTTTCTCAAGTGGTCAAGAAGCAGCTGGATACAAACAGCTGTTCCATCTGAACCAAACTAAACCACTTTTCCAGACAAAAATAAAACAACCTTTAACAGGGAAAAATAGAAGAAACCTCAGGAAGAGCACCAGAGGAAGAATCCCTCTCCCCGGATGGACAGACATGCAGGTGTGTGTGTGCGTGTGCATGTATAACAGGAATGTTTAACTTACTTTAATATGAGACGCGTTGATGTATCCTGTGTTGTTCTCTTTCGTGGGAACCAGCTCCACTCGGGTGTCGTCGTACGGCAGCACGTCTTGGAAGCGGTTCTTGTCGCCGCTCTCTGGCATCAGGGCGAAGGTGCACTCCCCTGACGGACGGCGCTTTGGGATGCTCTCGTACTCTTTTAACAGCTGCCCACTCTCCATGTGCTGCTCCAGGACTTTACACTGACACACACAGACGACACACAGTAATTAACACCGCTGCCATGGATAATATAGCCCTGTCTTATTAACAGGTTCACCCCAGATTTAGACTGCAGTTTTATTCTCTGAGGTGTCAAAACTGGGAACATTCAATGATACATAAATTGAGAATATTCTAATTCTGAGTGAAGAAATGAAATGTTGAGTGTAACGTACATTTGTAGCAGAAAACTACGAGGAACTACGAGGTTCTCTGATCTATCAGCAGCTCATTAGAGCTTTACTTTCAATTACTGCAGTTTTACTTTCTATTGCTGTAAAATGTAATATGAGGTATGCTTCCTGTAAACAGAGAGTTCACTGCAAAATGTGGTACACCAAACTGGATGCATAAGGACAAAAGATGGGGAAAAAAATTTTTCATTTAAATTTGCTCCCTTAAAAAAGTAAATTTTGAATAGTTATTTTGGAAATGGCCAAAAAGTAAGATGTCACATTATCTTAAAAAATGGCTCTGCTGTAGTAGAAGTTTGTGCACAATAATTAGCTAAAAGATATGGGAAGAAAAGTATGAAATACAAATGAAATAAACGTAACTGTCCTTAAATGCGCTCAGTGAACTACAAGTACAATAACCTGTCTTTGGTTGGCAACTCTCGCATGTATCCTTACAGATGACATTAACAGTGACAACTTGATTAACAGGTGAGTTAATTATTATCTTTAAGCAGTCTGGAATTTACATTTACTGTCAGAGCAACAAGCACTGAGATTAACAAGGCTGACTAGTTCAGCTGTGTGTTACAGTCAGGAATAATAACACTGGCTGAAACCTTCTCCTTCATGTACCCTTCATAACAAGGCCTCCCCTACCTGGAGGTTACTAATACCAGCACAACCAGCAGCTCCTGCTAATGAGTTTTTTCTCTGGCCATAGAAAGGCTCCTAAATGAAGTTAACAATACACACAAAACATTACAGAAATGTTGCATATCTCAAACATTTCTGTTTACTTATGCTTTAAAAACCCATTTTTCAAGATGCAAGTCACTGACAAAACCAAAACAAACTCCTTTGGAGTGTCCTACCCTCTCGTCATTAGAAGCTCTCTCAGGCTCATCCTTGACCTCGTCGTGCATCGGCTGCCTGGACACCGACAGGCCGTTGAGATGGGCTACCTTCAAGGGGCCCATCTTCTTCACCTCTGACCTTGCTCCTTTCTTCATGCCCTGGTATGACAACAGATCAGAGACAGAGAAAAAGTGAGGACGACTGTGAGCGAGCCTCACACCTCACGGGGAAAGGAAGCAGGTAAACGGGGGGAGGGACAGCGCAGCCTCTCTGGGTGCCTTCTGGGAGAATGTCATCTGTCCGGTTTCACAAGGTAGTCCAACGACATTCTTTCAATGTGTGTCAAATCCTATTAGCGTCATCTAAGAGCGGGCCACTGAAACTACTTCTAGTACTGGGTACATCTTGATATGCACTCACTAACACGACAAATTCCGACAATTGATTCTTTTAGAAAACTAGACATGAGACAGTGAGATGTCTGCTGAAAACGTGAACTGATGCACATTTAAAGACAATCACAATAAAATATTTCTCGGGGTTGTGATGGAGGAACTAAATTATCGATTTCTATTACCATTTCCCAAGTTCAAAATGTACATTAACTGTGTGAATAAAATAAACAACCACGTGGGTCTAATAGCCGATGAAGGCAGACATAAAAATAAGACGTTAATTGGAAGGGGCTATAGGCTTAAAAGACTGGGACAGGACTCACCGGAGGAGGTAGACCTTCGACTGTTTTCTTCCCAGGTGGCACATCAGACACAGGCCTCTTCTTGAAGTCTTTCTTAGGCTTCTGCTTGGCTTGGCCACTCAGGTCTCCCTCAGAGACTGAGGGCATAATCCTGGGCTGCCGTAAATCCGACAGTAGGTACAGAGGCTCGCCCTCCTGGATCAGGGGGTGAACCTTGTAGGTCAGGGAGCCGGTTATAGAGGGGTCAAGGGAGGAGCCTATGGGATATGCTGGAGGGGGCTCAACAGGAGTCTGTTGCTGAGCAGTCAGAGAGGAGAGAGAAGTCAGGCTGTGATGTTGCTGCGATGGCTGCTCGGGAACGACTGCTGCTGCTGCTGCTGCATCCTGAGAAAGAGGGGTGTAACGTCCACCGTCGTCCTCAAACTCCTCTTCTTCACCACTGCTGTGAACCAGCATGGTGGCATCTGAGAGGGACTTCTTGTGTCCGTACTGTACATCCTCCTTTATGTCACCCCTGTCCTCTGTTTTGGTTCGTTCCAAAAACACGTTGAGCTGCGAGCCCTGAGAACGACCGCCACGCAGGACCGGAGGGGGCGTGGCGGTTTCGGCTGCTGAAGAAGACACAGTCCGCTCCTTGACCCTCATCCCGTCGAAACTATGTGCTAATCCAGCAATCTCGATGGAGTTACGCTTCTGAGCGTGGTACGGGTGCTTGTGTGGGGGTCCGCTGAAAAGAGGCTCCGACACCTCTTGTAGCGAATGAGCGACGGGCAGGCTGTCCTCCTGGAAAGTCTGGACTGAGTGATGCACCCGCCGCGTGATGATCAGGTCTGGGTTGCTGCTGCTTACGTAAAGGTGACGCGACAGGTCAGGTGTGCTGTTAGCAGGCCGCGGATGGGCGTATGGGTAAGGTGGAGGGGGTCGGTACACCTGTGTTCTCATGATGTTTGGGGCTGGATACTCCTGCGCCTGTTGTAATTGGACGTTAGTGAGCTCAGGGACGCTAACCGCCCCCACCACGGGCCTCCTCTCTGTGGGGTAGGGGTAAGGAGAGGGGCTGTGGAAGCTGGAGCCCAGATGGAAGGGATAGTGGTGGTGTTGGGTTGCTCCGCCATGCTCGCCTCTGATCTCTGGCTGGCTGTAAACTAGAGGGTCTGGCCTGCTGTAGGCGTACGAGTTTCCAATGTTCAGATTCCTCATGGAGTGGCTCTGTCGGTGCTCTTGAGACAGAATCATCCCTCCTCCTGCTCCCCGGGTCTTCTGACGCATCACTGTCTCGTAATCGGGAGTAGCACGGTAGGATGGTGGGATGAGAGCACTGTGGCGGTGTGAGGGCACATAGTCTGGCCTGGTGATATCACTGGTGATGGAGGGGTTTGAGGACATGGGTGAGGGCTGCAAGTAGTGCTGTGGGTTGGTTAGAGAGCTGGTGCTGTGGGCACTGTACACACTGCCGTTACGTAGACGTCCCCCACTGCCATATTCCATAGGAGAGCAGTCCAGGCTTGTCTGGGAGTGGTAGTAATAACCATTTTGGCTGTTCATGTACAGGTTGTCTGCGAGAAGGCAAAGCAGCGCTACGTTAAACTTTAGCTGTCGTTACAAGTTTATCATGTTCAACAATGAATGTTCAATGTTAAATGTCAATGTTAAAACATTATCCAACACACTCATTTTCTAGTCCCTAGTTACAAGCCGCTATCTACACAATAGGTACCTTGTGATGATGTGTATGGCTCTGTGAAATGTCCATTGTAGTGCATCTGCGGAGGGGGCATCAAATAGCCCTGAGGCTTTGGCTGTGAATCAAAAGGAAAGAGGGATTCAGTTACAGCTCGTGATATGTCCAAGAGCAAAGAATTAAATAGAACTGTGTGGTCACACACTGCTAGATAATTATTTGAATATACATCATGTGCTGCAACGCGAAAGAGAAATACAGCAGGGAATCGTATAAGCAAAGAAATGAGAGAGCATTGACATTACCAGAGATATTCTAGTAGAGGATCTCCGTCTGACTGGGTTGACAACCGTGGGCTGGGTTTGACTGGTGGGAAAACAGATCTTGGTTAAAGAAAGGAAGAAAGAAAGAAGCAAAACTAATAATCCTTTTTTCCAATACTTTACAGTTTCTTTTTTCCATTTCACTTTGAGAATGGACACACAGCTATGTGTGAATGACAGACTTGCATTATATTAAAAAAAAAAAAAACAACACACACTTTCTGTATTAAATATCTTAACACAGGATGCCAATAAAAAATGTTACCTCAATTACAATCAAAACTTCGAAGAACTGTGATTTATATAGGAAAGACTGTAAATATTTGATCAAAGCAAAGCTTTTAAGTGCCAACTTTAAATACTTCATGGACACATTTCAGTCAGCAGTCCCCATTAGTTTTTATCAAAACAGAGCCTATTATTCTCTGGTCCTATTGTAGACCACAGTATGTTATACACCAAATACATAAAGTCCTATTAAATGGTATGAAAATTTGATACATGCTTCACAACCCAAGGCCCACGGAGCTGTCCGAGAAAACCTGCTACAGAGCTCTGTACTCCAAAACAACCAGACACAGGAACAGTTTCTTTCCTCAGGCTGTCACTCTGATGAACATTTAACACCAGTCACTGAAACTGAAATCTGACTCTGATTTCAGTTTTAGAGAGCTAAATTGTTTTGGCATTGCCAGGTAGGCAATCTGGAAGGGGCCAGCACCTGCTTGACAGGCATAATGCAGGCGGTGGCTGATAGTGTTGCTCACCCCTTATTAGAAGGCAGAGAGGGACGAGAGAGCATTGGAAAGCGAGGAAAGGATAGAGTAAGAAGGGACTTCTGGGAGCCCTCAGAAGGCAGGGGTTCACACTCCTCTCTGAAGAGAGAGGAGGGTAGAAGTGAGGCTACACCAAAGAGGACACGAGGCGTGCACAAGACGACAAGGAACAAAGAGACAGGAACTAGGCTAGACATGGTTAAAAAAAACCAAAACACTTACAGGCTACTCTTGTTGATCTTATAAAACTTGAGTCTGGCCAGACACATCCGGCACACATACTTGGAGGTTTCCATGTCTTCCTACACAAAAAAAGGGAGAAAAAAAAAGCTTATGATGGCGAGACAATTAGTACTGAGGTGGTGTTTGCATAGTGTTCTCATTCTTGAGTATGCCCTCAAATACTTTCACACTGAGTTTCAGCTAATGGCATGTGACTTCATGACCCACACATACATAACATACCCAAACAGCCCCAGTTACAGCCCCACCCGCACACAAACATTGGTACATTGTTAAGTTACAGAGTGAGCTCCACAATGTTTTTACAAAACCCAATAAGAGACGGAAATGTCCCAGTGGACGGGCAGAGACAAGGGTGTGATGGCTGCAGAGACTTACGGTCTGGAACTGAACACTCTCCTCTCTGTTAGCTAGCTCCAGGGCAAAGAAGGACCTGTTGTGACTCATGTTGTTAATTTCATTCCACCTACACAGCCAATTTAAGCACAGTGGAAAAGAGAAAGAGGGGAGGAAAAAAAACACGCACACACATGATGTCATGGCGGCCACAAGTGACAATGTTTTAACAATGCATAATAAAAAACATATATATGAGGGCATCAATCAAAAAGGTATACAGTACTCAGAATGGTATGTTGATAGTTAAAGTTTCACCAAGGTCAAGAATGTTCACTTGACTGACACATAATGCTCCAACCATCCTTATCAGCTATCACAGTCTACCTGACTCATTTCCTCTTAGGCCACATTTCAGGGCTAGACCTCATTAAAGAACATTACAGGAGATGACCTCACTTGAAAATCACTGTGAGCTGTGGCACAAAACCCAATATATACTGACAGAATAACCTGATCAACATAATTATGCTTCTATTTAAGACTTTATTAAGTGCTTCATACTAAAATTTAGAATGATTTTTTTTATTTGTTTCTGGAGGTACCTGAATAAAAGCAACGGCCTGCCGTTTTTATGCTTGACGAAGATGCCTTCGAGGCAGGATCCCAAAGTGACATCTGTGCCTGTGCTGTCCTGTTTAGATGAAAGGAGAGAATAAAGACATTCAGAAAGGTCTCTTAGATCAAATAATCCGGACCATACTTAAACCCAATGGTTATTTGTAGCGGCAATATGCGGTTTATAATTCTAGTAAGACAGTATCTTATAAGCCCACCTTGGCTGGATAGCTTTCCTGGCCATAGCCTTCCATTTTCTCCAGCTCCTGCATGTACAACATCTCTGCCTCTGGGGCTGATAAACCCCTAGAAAAAATATCCATATGTCAAAAAACAAACAAATATACGAGATTCTTCATGATTCAAGATGATGCAAAAAGGGACTGTGTTTGCCTGAGTAAAAAAAAAATTGTCTTTCCGCACACAGAGCAGGCAGCCTGATCCTTTAAAACCTGCTCACCTGAAGGATTGATAAAGGAGAGCCACTTTCTGGGTGGCTTCCTCCAGCACACGCTCATCTTGGATCCAGTCCTGCACAGACAGAGTCAGGATTGATACAATGCAGGTGTCAAACACAAAACGATAATCACAGGACAGAGGTCACATTTTGTATTTCACATGTCAAAATGTAAATTCCTCAAAATGCTTACTATAGGGAACAGTGCAAACTTCTGGAGAAACTCTTGGGAATCATATCGATTGAAGTCTCCAAAGTCAGCTGTGGACAAAAAAAACCCCAAAAAAACTAAATGAGTAAATATGGCAAGGCATAGTCTGCATTACTTAATCATATTACATGTTCATTTCTGCATTCAGTACAGGGCAAAATGAGCATTAAAGAATTGCAGAATGATGTAATGGATTTTGGAAAGCTGCAGAGCATGATGACAAGAAAGACTAATTTTAGGAGGGGAGGGGCCCGTTTGTTATGAAAGGGAATTGCTTCAGTGTCTGACCGCGCAGAGGTCCAAAACTGTTACCAGCTTCAGCCTGCCTGCTGGCAACATTCACAACAATGTTGGGTATCCCAGGCATTAGCACCGCTAAAAAGCTACAACTGCCCTTCAGTCCAAAATATCCTCACCAGGGACACAAAATAAGAACTTTATTTACAGCACAAAAGCAAAGTTTGCATGACAACTTCAGCAGTGACTACAGTGGAACTTGCAAGAAGTATTTCAGGGCGTTTCTTCAAGGCACATGCTGCATGCTGGGCAGTCAATTTAAACATGGCTGCAACAGTAAGTGATCTCAGCTGCTCTGCTATGCTAACACCCAGGCCAGTAAGTTGCAGTGCCTGATATAACTTTGCCAGCAGTGTTTGAGATTCTTTTGGTTGGGCAAAAGTTGGAGGACGTTTGAGGGCTAAAGCTCATGCAAGGAGAGTTTACATTCATACTCAAACACACAAAGCTGAAATCACTGGTTTATGTTTAACTGTGCTTATTATGTGCTGTATATTACATGGATCATGCATGTATAAAGCCCTGGGTAAATAGCTGAACAGAGGTTTCGACAAACCCTGTGACATGTGGTTCACATGTATGTCGTTCTAACCTAAAGCCCCATTTTTCAGCTTTGGGTGCAAAATAAATTCTCCCTGATGGAGATTAAATGGTATTTTCCAACACTCTGACCCTAACAATCTTGCAGAGTTTGGCAAATTAAACTTCATGAACTGGCACAAACCTCAGTTCAGAAATAGTTGAAAATAATTCCAGTGTTTCAGCAGGTATTGTCTAATATCAGGATTTATTGCTGCATAATTATACCAGTGATTACTTTGCCTGGATGTTAAAGCTTCTGTAGTGACTACAGAAAGATTTAATCCAAGAAACACCAGAAACGGTCAAACTGAAGGTTCTGTTGCACAGCTGGTATTGTACATTCATATTACCTTGCACTGCCAGGCTAGCCAAACGGATGGCTTGTTCTAGTGAGCATGAGATCCTACCATCCAGAACATCCTTCTTCAGTTGAAGATAATACTGATATCTGTGGGAAAGGAGATGCTTACTCAAGATAGGAGAATAGACAAATGGCCAACAACCAAATATGACATCTTGTTTGCAAAAACTTTGTAACAGTGAAGTCAGTACAGAGCAAAACTTCTCAAATACAGCAGTTTTAAATAATATCCAACATATTTAAACAGTTAATACTTGATAACTCTCTGCTTGGACTTAATATTACTCAAAAAACACTTGACTGGCACACATTTAAACCAAAATCCATGTCCATGTCAACTGCTTTTCTTGAACATAAATTGTTGCTAAGTTAATACAGTTAAAAGCTTAGACAAGACACCTCGTGATGGAACATCACCTTGTGATCTCTTGTTGCAGTTGGGTGACACTGGGTATGTAAAACACGACTCCAAAGTAAACGGTGGGCTCCAGCCCATACTTGTCCAGTTGCTTTTTCAGTGGCTTCTCCAAGTCTATCCATCTCTGCTGGTTCTGCTTGTTGAAGTACCACAGGCTGAAGTAGGTTATCTAACAAGCAAGAAAAGCACAAACTTTACACCTGAACGCTATGACTGGGCATATTCTAGGACAATGTGTATATCTGGCACACCACTTTAGATTAATCTGCTAGTAATAAACATAAACTTATTCATTAAACTTCAGAGAAATATCATGCAACTGCTTGAGATAAATATCACATAGACTCATGTTGAGTCACATATTTTAAAAGCACAAATCTGCAGTCCATTTCCTAATTCTTAGCAAAACACTCAAAATATATGAACACTTGAAAAGCCAACCACTGAAAACATATCTGGATTTATAGGCTGTTGGTACTCCCTGTTCTGTCTTGTGACTTTCTGAACATCTCACAATGAACTCTGGTAAGAAAAGTAGCCCCTGTAGGCTTGCTGTTTACGAGTGACAGCTGACCTGAAAGAGACCTATTGTGATTTGCAGCCTCTCTAAAACCATGACTAGAAGAATACATGCCAGCATAAATGTTTTACATATAACGCTGCTGGACAACAATTTGACAACACTTTGCAGACATGAATCAAATGTTTTTTTCATAATAATGTGAAATAATAATGACCCGGATCACAGAAAATAAATATGGCATAAGTTAGGGAGCCTGGTTTGTTTGATTGTAAATTACCTATAGTTTAACAAAGACATGGTCCTCATTACATTGTACCAGTATCAGGCTAAAGGAGAACTGATTTTGAAACACTGGATCCATTAACTCATATAGCGCAATCACACAATTATTAGAATGAGTTTAAGGTGTGATGGTGCTCTTTGTGTTGGTGAAATCACCTGGTTCTCTTGGCATTACATTGGTATTAAGACTAATATTTGTTTCCAGTCATCAGAAAAACAAACATTACAGTGTTATTCGCTTGCATCATAGATCAACTGAAGATGAGGGTGGAGGCCTTTCGCTGGCACTGCCACAGACCAATGGCAAATGAAGCACTGCTACATTATGCAGAAAAATAATAGACTGTCACATAGTGCAACTTCCTGCCAGATTGCCTGCACATTCAGCAGTCTCCACTGTCGATCTGCAGTGCAGCTGGGTATGACAGCATACAGGCTTATAACTCTTTCAGTTCATGATTAAACAGGTGGCGTCACCATAGAGACCAAACGCAGACATGAAGCTCAGCACGTGACTAAGTCCTGACTCAGAGCTACTTTTCTTGACCATATTGTCAATGGCTGTGTGAGAGCTGGCACTTTTCTTTTGTTTGAATTAAAATGACATGTTTGACAATCTGTGTGGTAAGATGGTTAAACACGGGTAAAGTCTGCATAAATGCAGAGTATGTAATTGACAAATTCCTAAATTGTGTCATAAGCAGGTCACAGATTACAAGGGATTGTCTTATATGAGCAAACAATGACAAACTGGTTATCTCAGTTTCTGAAGTCCTGCTTACCACCTCCCACTAAGAATGTGACCAGAGGACAACCTGAACAAAAACACTATCTTGCTGATGTGGTGAGTCTAAGAAACAGAAAAAAGTCTATCAGAGAAAACAATCAGCACTTGTACTGCATGAAAATACGCACATACCTCTCTTAACTCAAGTCTCTGAGCAACTGCCTCCAAGCATTCCTGCCCAGTGCTCTCCACCGAAAGTGTAAACTCAACAAACTCTCCATTGAGCAGCTGGATCCGGGTGACCAGACAGCTCTTGCTTGAAACAGTATACCTTCGAGTCCTTTTGAGTTTTAAGCCAAATGGCAGGGGCATGTTTCACACTTCCTCGGGAGGAGGGAAGTCTTCGCTTAGTCCTGAGAAATGATTCTCCCCTCTCCTGTCACTGCGATAACAGTGCGGATCCTCCGAGTCGCGGGGTTCATCATCGGCAGACGGATCTGAAAACAACAAGAGGCGAGACATCTTTAAAACACCTCAAAAATACGATGATGGTGCACTCTCAGAGGGAGGCATGTAAAACAGGGTGAATCACCATCACACTCATCACTAAAGTATCTGGCGCGATACTCCTGCATCAGTCTTAACACTTTGTCACAAAACTCAAACAGATGCCAGACTAGACAAATACAGGACTTAAAGTTAAGTAATCCTCTTAAATGAGTCATTTTTTAAGTTACCTAACTTTGGATTTCAATTAACGCTACGATTCTCAAACAACTCACTTCATTTATTCATTTGTAACACATAGAAAAAAAACATTAAACGCAAGGCTATAGACTTGAGGGTATTTGCACTAGGCTAACCTACCTGGCCTGAGTAAATAATGTTGGCTATAACAAGGTTTGCTAACCATTTTTCCCAAGCTTGTGGTCAAATTAATCCCCTTCCGGTGTATAGCCTGATACAAACACTGACAAGAGCCACCTGATTCAACACGCAGCAAGCTTCGAACTAATGTCCAACACAGAACAGCAAAATTCCTGCTGCTTTTCACCTCAACCATGGATTACTGTTATTCCAAATTATTCTCACAGTTCAACACATTAAAGTTTAAATAAGTCTGCACCACATGTCTAACCTTTCCCGGACCAACTAGCTACTTTTCATTGGCGGTTGTGGTCACAACCTCAACTTTAATCGCTAACTACAACTTGTGTTGAATTAGCTTGAGCGCTAGCGTGCTAACTTGTTGCTCCAGCAAATAGACGACTCCCTCAGGGGGAGGCTGACGTCGCCGGTAAATATTTTGGGCAAAAACGTTAACATTACCGTTAGCCACCTGGAGCAATTTAGTAGTCCAACAAGGATTCGGTCCTGAGGGATTCCGTCACCAAGGTCAATGTATTGCTACTTTTACAAAATCTAAATATTCATCGGTATTAAAGGCAGCTCATTTGACTGTGGTTTGTTTTTGGATCAAATCTACCGTTGCACCCCGTGGCTCTCGATCCGACAGTTAACTCAACTTCCAAGCGTGTTTCGCTTCCTGGGATTGGAGGAGACGCAAGCATATGCCGTCTACATCCGCGGCTCTATAGCGCCAATGTCTGCGCATTGATAGTTCACAAAGCAAACAAATACACACAAAATGTACTTCAACTCTTCAATAACGTCACATAAAATACGCGGTTTGCTTTAATTTCTTGAGCAGAGGCTTCCAAATGCAATGTAGATCCTCCGCGGCGGAGGGATACCTGGAGGTTTTCGGAGCCATGACATCAGACAGCTGGAATGCCGAGCGGTGAAAATGCCAGAAATGGGACAGCTGCCTGCAGCCCCCTGACCTGTCTGTTTACCTTTTACATCGACCCACAGCTCTGCTCACAAACACCGAATATTGTGCAATGACTGAAGAGTTGCTCTCTGTAACAGTTTGCAAAATGCGCTGCGAGTTTCACCACCGTGAAATTAGAAAATAATAGTCTCGCAGGCGTATCACATTGTAATGTTTTCTTAATGATCACATTCAAGCATACAAGAGAAAGCAGAGTAGAAAATTTATTGCAACTATAAAGACACTTTCTGGTGACAGTAAACGCCAGGTTGCTACATCTCTGAGGCAAAAGTCAAACACACTGAAAAAAAATATTTATGACAGAATTGCTTTTCTAGAACTCTGAAAATGTAAACTGCAGGTACATCATTGTTAAGACTGATTGGGAACACTGCAATGAGCTACGAAGTGACAACTAACTCCACACATCTACCATCAGTGCACTGCAAAATTTCTAATTCTACTAGTTACCATGGACCAACAGGTTGGGAAATGTTTAGATCAGTCATCTGGAGCTCAAACTTTGTGTCAGTTTGTTTTACAAAATCACAAAGGAGAAATTCAACTGTCTGATCTACTAACAAAACACTGCCAGTGATATTTCCATTGTGCTTTTGGAAAAAGATCTACTCCACCACCTTGGTGGGTAGGGCGAGTAAAAACATGGAAAACACAAAGAGCGTCAAATTGCATGTATAAAACTAAACTTTCTTCAATCTCAAACATTACATGTCTCTCTGTAAAAACACTCAATTGGTAAGAAAAACATTAAAGGTTATTCAATCCCTGAACACAGCAAAACTCAGAACTCATCATCACTGCCAGAAGCAGCTATATTTGTGTGTTTCCCAGTAGTCTGCACTTTGTTGTAGTGTGTATTGCTGGACACACGAAGGGACTCTGACAAACTTCTGCCCAGATCATCAAGCTCTTCAAATTGTCCATCGTGACTGATGGCATGATGAACCTCTTCATCACCGGTTATTGTGGTGTACTCGTGGCTGTCACTGCTGACTTCTTTGGTTGTCGCAGTTGTGCCTCTTTGACTGGGATGGAAGTCTTCGTCACTGACTCCAGTATTAATGGACACATGCTCATTGAGCAAAGGAGAGCTGATGCCATTTTCCAGATTGTCATCTTCTCCATCCTTTTCATTTGTTTTAGTCGGTGAAGCTGTCCTTTCAGGAGAGCAAATGGGTGTAGACACCGACAAGGGATCAGCATTATCAGGTGAATCGCAGTATTTAATCAGTGACGCATAATGGAACAGGTCGTTGTTTTCTTTGGTCTTCACTTGTTTGCCCTCTGAGTCCGGATGTGGCAGGAATGCATCAAGCAGGTCATTCCCCTTGTTTTGTAGCTCTGTACTGGAGGTGGATATGTTGATTGGCTCTTCAAAGTCTTTTCGTAGCACTTCCAGAAGGTGGCGCATCTTACCCTAGAAACCAATGACACAAGCAGATAGATGAGAGGAAGTTGAAGAGCCTTTTGTGACAACTCTAAATTTTTTTTTAAAGATGTAACCTGAACACTTAAATAAGACTTATATAACATGTTTGGTACTCTGTGTGAAGTTAAATACTCACCTCATTGAGATAGTGCCTATTCATTTCAATATGGCGCTTTATCACTCGGTCTAGGACCCTTGCAGAGGACATAGACAATGAGACAGTGATTTTGGAGGTAGTAAATGGCACAAGCTGCTATTTAAATATTTAAATAACTATGTCATATATATCTGTAAAACAGTCATATAAAAATGTCACACCTGTCAGAGATGTGCCCTCTTGATAGGATGTCCTCTGTTACAGCAGAAATGAATTCAAGGTACATTAATTCTTCTTCCCTGTTGAAGAACAGGTCAGAATTTTCAAAACTATAATAATTAATGATTATTATAGTTTTTTTAAACGTTCTTAAGTGAACCATCACACTGTCAGATCCTTATATATATGGCTTGTTATCAGACTAATGGTCTATTATATCGATTAGCTGTATAAGCATTAGACATTATCAAAGACAACTTACTCTGCAGATACATCCTTCATAAGTGGAGATTTCCCACCTTCTGGTGAGACCCTAAAAGATGAGACTTAAATTCTTATATATGCTTCCAGAGATAATACACTTTATGACATTATGTCTTAAACATCATGTTTCAGTATGTCACCTGGATGAGGAGTAAAAGAAATCACGGTCTCTGCTCTTGTTTGCTTGACTCGGTTGTCTAGAGGTCGAGAGATATGTGCCATTGAGCTCATCTTCAGACCACTCATGCTCTGTATTAAATCCCTGCAAAACAAAAAGGACTGTAAAATGAGAAGGCATATTGAATATGGTCAACGCTTTTAATGTGGCTATAAACACTTCAGTCTTTATGGTTTAAAGGGACAATAAACTACAAACCGATTAAAGACCTTGAGCAGCAAATGATTACACTATTTATTATAATCTTTATTTGGATACTATACCACAGAATGTCATGAGGTTCAGTCAGTGTGGTTTATACTAAATCTGCAGTCATCTTCACTGAAATGATTATGGCATAACAACCATGGCAAGAACCAATTATTACTCCTGTATTAAACACATCTTATGCAGTATAAGTGATTTTTGGGAGGGGCTGTATAAGCACCAAAGCCACAATCATTTATCACCGGTGATGTAAAACGATGCATTAACAACAGAGGGAAGCAGTACTAGATACATTAGACAATATGTTCAAATAATTAAATGAATTCTTCAAAATTACCTGAGATGTCTCATAAAATTCCTCTGTGTGTTCCTTTGTCTTGGTGCTGTATCCAAAATACAGAATTCAAGTTATTCTTCAGGCATCAGAATAAACTCTGCACATGTTAAGTAGATTGTTTAAAAGATATCAACTGCTTTTGTTTTAAGACTCAGGGGGCTGTTTGGTACCTTCCGTGATATGTCTCCTGTCGCAATAGTTGTGACTTTGTGCAATCCTGAGTGGGTTTCCTCCGTGGTGCTCTGTAGTAGCGATATTTTGACAGGTAAGAGCTCTTATCTGATTTCAAGGTCTTAGGGGTGAAAGGTTTGTCTTGTGTAAATTGCTGCGAGTGTTTCTGGAGCAAGTCTCCGCTGTACGTCTTCTGAAAAGGGTCCTGGAAAGTCTTGTAGCAACTCTGATCCCCAGAAGCTTCCAATGAGTACGCTGACTGCTTCCTGTGTGAAGCTGCCTCTGGGCTCCGGTACTTTATTTCTGAAGCTGGGCGGGTGAGATGAAACTGGTTCTGTGGACCGACTTTGCATGATGGATAAACTATGTCCTTGGCATTAAAGGAGGTGCTGAACCTTGGGCTGCAGACAGTGGAGGTCCTTGAGCAGAGGTAGCGGCTGTCATCGTACTGCGCAGATAATCTACTCTAATAATCAAAACATGTAGTATTGAATCAGACACAGGATATACTGAAAATGTTTGAATGACAATAATGTTTGTTAAGCACTCTCATGGCTACTGCATAAGACATGTTGGCACTGCACAAAGTGATGAGAAACACATCAGTAACTCTGCAATTATTTCTTACCTCGGCAGAGGAACAGGAAGCTCTGCTGTGCCTCTGGGAAAGAGAGTGGGCAGACTGTGGACGACCTCCTTTCCTTAACCGCTCCTTTCTGATCTGGTCATTGTCTGTGAACAGGCAAAGAAAAAACGTGAATCAACACAGGAAACAATATACTCTGCACTATGGAACCCTAACTGGCAACAGAGCAGTTTCTCACACAGAATATATGATTAGGATAATCTTATACACTGATTCTAAATGTTCCATTGGTTGTTCTGTGAAAAAATGTTGTGATTTACATTTATGTCGAGTCTACATCTCCTATACCTGCTGCATGATTTGTGTCACTTATTATTTTGGGCTGTCCCATGAAAGACTCACTCTAAGGCATACAAAGGGCCATGAGAGCAATTGCGACAGCACAGTCATAAGAGGAGAGCATTACTTTTCCCAGTAAAGATGATCGGAATTGGTTGCATCCTGTACACGAATGCGATGAGCAACTGCATTGTACTATTGCTCATTTGGATACTGTAAGTGCAGCACTTGGCCTCTGCCTGTACTCTGACTCATGCTTTCACAAACTTCTGAATGTCTTCTGATTCAAACAGAGACACTGTATTAGTGGTTACATTTAGACTGCTGGAAAGCCTTTAAATAAATCAATATGCCAATAAAAAGCAGTGTGGAGTGTAGAGTGAGAAATAGTTTACCTATAAAAATTAACACAGAAATTATTTTAACAGTAAAGTGTTTTGAGTTGAATTAATCATTTAATATCTGAAGCTTGGGTACTTACACTTTACACTGTGTGTCAAGCTTTTGGGTACTGAGGCATCAATGGCAGCTATGGAAAGACCACAACAGATTATCAATCACATTTTTATGGAATGAAGACCACTTAACCACTTCAGCCTATAAGCATGTCATGTATGCAGGAGCTTAATTAGTTTGGTGACTGTATTCCTGTCATGCAGCTCACCTTTAGCTGAATAAACCTTTTTGTAATGAGACATCATGTGGTCTTTAATGATGGACTGCGTCAACTTGCTGGAGGTGCGAGGACAGAAGGCTAAAAATGCAAGACAGGGAAAAAAATACAGTAAATGTAACATTAAGCTCCCATTGTACAAATGACAACACACATTTGGCTTAATTCTCAATGTAATATTAGATTATTTTTATACTTACGGCTACTTTTTAAAGCCTGTCCTCTCATACCAGGGTTGCAC
This sequence comes from Terapon puta, assembly GCA_028564955.1. Classification (NCBI taxonomy): domain Eukaryota; kingdom Metazoa; phylum Chordata; class Actinopteri; order Centrarchiformes; family Terapontidae; genus Terapon; species Terapon puta. The sequence continues at coordinate 9,301,718 of JAOXYL010000113.1, forward strand.
CCCAGTCCAGATGATACACTCCCTAAAATTAAGATAGATGGATACAGATATGTTGATGCCTGTAGTCCAATAAAATATTTGTTAGACTGATGATTGATTTATGACAGATGAAATGTTTAAGCATTTATTAAAAATGGAATTTGATTATTCAAGTAACTTATAAAGCAAGCATTTGATGCCTAAAGCTTCTCAAATGTGAAGAGTAATAATGGTAATCATTTATTTGTATAGTACTGTTCAAGCTTAGCAAAGTGTTTTCCATGAACAATATAAAACAAACAACTGAAAAAAATGTTTCTTGTTTGTAAAAATGTACTACATCGCTATAAACTGAATATATTTTATTTTGTTTTTTGTTGTTGTCATTTTGATGGGAAATTATTTGATTTTAAGTCACTTAAATCTAAGTAATGTAAGTATAACATCAAAAAAGAATAAAGTAAGCACTTTCCTTCTAGTAATTACTATTTGTGATTTATTTGTGTTTTTACTTTTATATTGTAGCTCTATTATGTTATTATTACAAGCAGGGTGTCACGAAGGAAGTTCAAACACATATTTAAGCAAACAATACATAAACATGTTTTCTGGTTTTAATCATCTAAAAACAGGTCTGTACTTTGATTAGGATTTATTCAGATTTATTTCATTTCGGTTTTCAGTTTAATATATACATCCATCCATTTTCTATACCTGCTTTATCCTGTCTCACAAGGTCACAGAGGTACTGCAGCCTTTTCTAAATGGTTAATACGGTACAGAATAAACTCATACCACTATGAAAATAGCTAAAGTTATATTTGACAGCACATACACTGTCATCTTGAACTTAATGGACCAAAATAATGCAACATGACGGTAGCTAGACAAGCTAACGTTTGGTTAAAAGTCCAAGTCTTGAAAACAAACAGTGCTTAAAGGACTGGCTATTGTCTAGACACGCTTGAAACCATATTGGTGAGTGTCAGCATTAGTTTATCTTTGGGCTGCTGCCTAAGCACAATCTGAATTCAGTCCCTTCTGCCGATTAACTAGCCAACTAGCTGACTAATGCTAACAGTGTTTGCATACCTAGTCTCGAGTCCATGATCACGTTACACTCAACGTATCCCATTTTCCTCTGAGGTATTCTGGGCCAGCGACGACAGAGCTCGGAAACATCCAGGAACAGCAGTGTACTTAACTGTAAACATGTTAAAGCGGTAAGATAATCAAGTAACGTGAAGGTAACAGCCGGATACTAGCTTATAAGCAGATGAGGTGCGACGCAAAGCTTCCCCGTCGCCATGCTGGTTGCTATGATTGATTTCGTCATCACGCTCATGCGTAAGGACGGACACGCCCTCCACAATAACCACCCACAGACACAGGCGAAATAAGCCAGACATCTGCTGCAACATGACAAACAGTGTTTTACTTTCAATTCAATAAAATTCATAGTATCTAAATAATTTGTCATGCAATAAATGTTTGATTTAATTTTACGCCCTTAATGTAGACAAGGTGGCATCATTGCTATTGGCTCAGCAGACAATGCATTTGCAGTGAAAACACTCTTGAACATCTCTTTTGACTCTGGGGTGGCATCAGCGATCTTTTATGGTGTGGTCTGTGGGGGCACCAGCATCTCAGCTGCTGACAGGAAGACACTTAACAAGAAGGCCAGCTCTGTCCTTGGATGCCCCCTTGACTCAGTGGACGTGGTGGTGCAGAGGAGAATGGCCATACAATCAGCACTGCTTCCCAGAGACCACGCACATTAAAACTGACTATTCACCCATGTACGATACAAATGTAAAATAGATGGTGTATTATTAGTATCCCATCAATATACAAATACAGCATGCAATACAATGTAACTGATATCATGTTTGTTCATTCTTTCAAAATGTAAATTCAAATTGTACTGACACAATGTACACTTGTAAGGTATCGTTGTAGTTTTTTAATTGCTTTTTATTATACTCCTTTTCTGTATTTTATCCAATCCTGCGTATTGCTCATTAAACAGAGTATTATGGGTACTGGAACCTCTGTGCCTACCAATAAAGGGCAGAACATAGAAATTGCCTTGTACTTTCACCAAATTTATGCAGTTCTCTTCCCAGTAGTGCAGTTAAGGTTTTACCACAGGAAGAGACAAGCCTGCTACAAGAAAATTAGAATCTTCTGAGAGCAGCTCTTAAAGGCCCTGAGACAGTGAAGTTTATCTACAATGCTTGATGTGTTCCAGGGATCCTGTTTAGTACTGGAACGCCTGGATCAGAGTCTCTTCCATTAAGAGAAGAGGAGACAGTTTAATGGTGAACTATGATTTCATGCATACAAATAAACAATCGTTTGACTATAGGAAGAAACTATATCGCTGTCCATGTGGCTATTAAGGCAAGAGGTGCAAACATTGGGGGATATTCTCCTCTGGGCCAAGTTTATGAATAACCACGAAATAGCTGGTAGCCTCTCTTGATGTGCCTTTGTGGTATACAGTCACCATCTGGCCAGCTGAAAACAAAAAGCACCACACGTTACCTCATTTGTAGCAATGAGCAATGTGGCGGTGCGAAAAACTGTGTGATGTGGGAAAACACAGCGTGCAACAAATATAAATTGTGATTCAACTGAGTCCACGTTTGTCATAAGAACATTCTGTCAGCAACATATTGTTACTTCTGCCATGTATTGTTTGGCAGACCTTTTAACCCCTCACGTCATTTACCAACAAAGAATTACGAATTACTTAATAGTGTATGAGAACCAGGGCTTTTTGAACAGTATACTTTTTACCCTTTTTCAGTGTTCAACGATTTTATCACCAGTTTAAAAGGTAGAAACAAAGGTAAAATGTTATATTAATACCTAACTAAAATGGAATAATACCAGGAAATAACTAATTCTAATGTTTTGTCATGCTATTAACAAATCTTTCTTTTGCTTGTCAAATCAAACTCAGAACATAATTACAATTTGGGCCTTTAGGGCTCCAAAACCTTTTCCAGTGGAAAACAAATTAACATTATTTCTCTGCCTGAATAAATGCTGTCACCCTGCTTCACAGCTTATATGGCAGAAAGAGCACTGGCGGTCCTAATGACAATGCAGTAATTATGTGTATCAATTAAACAACTAAATGTGTCTCCACTGCCATGGTTCTGTCTATTGGCTGTCTTCTTTAAATCAATTCAACTCTTAAAAATAAAAACAAAACATTTCTTTAGTGTTTTCACTCAGGTGTCTTTGTTGAACCATTGTGAGAGTCATTTAATAAATCTCTCCTGAAATGTCACTGTTGTGTGCAGTTACTTTTGTACTGTTTTTTGTTTTACAAATTCTTTTTTTTTTTTTGGAGGACTTTTTTATTCATTCATTCTAAATTATTAAGAATGAATTAAATTAATAAATCCAATAGATTATGCTGTGCTTTCTTTAACTAGCACATTTCATTGTTTCTTTTTATGTGCATCCTGTGTTGCAACAAGTCTTTTGGCTGTGTAGTAAACTTTTAATGTTAATAATCATGATTATTAGTAGAAGTATAATACAAGTGAAGGTTGTATTTCAATTATGGCTCTTACTGTACTTTCACACAGTCTATTGAAATCAATAGCTGAGAAGAGATGGGGGGGGCATGGTCCTTTAAATACAGCCTAACTTAAAACCCTTTTGCACATTTTGGCCACATATCATCTAAAACATTTTGTAGGTGCATATATTGTTCAAGCCTGTACAGATTTAGCACTGAAAATAATGGCCAGCTCCTTGTAGCCTCATTATGCAACTTGACACACAGTTCAGGGGGTCTGACGGGGCAGTGGAGGGGAGTGGGTGTCTTGACTTCAGCTATCGAGGTTCATCAATAATGCACCGTTTCCCATACATGTGAATGATGTCATGGTTTGGGTCTGCTCGCTGATTCGGCGCACGGCTCTGACTTGCCGCCCTGCGCCATGTGCTCATTCGCCGGCCGCCGTACGATGAGGAGAGGATAATCCTTTTTTTAGGGGAGGGTGGGAAGAAAAAACACAAAGAGTGAGTATATATTCATATTTATTAATTTTTTTCAAATGGATTATAAAGCTTAGTGAGCGCGTAGCTGGTGCAAAGCGAGAAGCAAATTCCTCTCCAGCCAATTAGCCCGAGTGGAGGAGGCAGGTGGAGGAGAGCATCCATCCCCGTAGGCTCCTCTCGTTGTGAAGTTGCTGATTTGATCCTGGACCGGACCCCTGGTTTGTGTGTGGGTGTGTGTGAGAGAGAAATAGTGTGTGTGTGTGTGTGTGTGTGTGTGAGAAAAGAAGGGTCGTGGTTCGGTGGATGGTCTCACATGTACCTCCAGGAGAGAGAGAGAGAGAGAGAGAGAGAGAGAGAGGAGAAAAAGGAGGAGGGGGGGCAGGCAGAGGCAGACAATGCGGTTTTGCGACGCGTGTATATTCCTCCGTGCAATGCTACACCCGCATCCACGGAAAACATGATGTGGGAGAAGAATTTCTCGTGATCCGGCCGCCTCTCTATTTTATTTATTCATTCCTATCTTTTTTTGGTCTAATCGCACCTGAACTGGTTGCACCCCCAACCTCTCCGACGTTTGGTGAGACCAAAATATATATATAAAGATGAAATTTCCACTAGAAAACCCACGGAAACAAGTTAACTGGGACCCCGAACAAGGTTGGTAAACGCTGCTTTCTTATTGTCTGGTAACTTCAGATCATATGTCATTAAATGGCACTCCTCAATCTCAGCAACACCCTCATGGAGATACTTGAGACTGTTTTTTCACCTGTTTTTTTTTAACTATTTCTTCTGGACAGTTCCTAATCCATTATTTTAATCTCGTGTTTTCTCTGATTCGTGTGTGTTTATTCTGGGAAAAGCACCCCTAAGCCAAGACAAAGCGCTTGGTGGGTATTCCTTTATTCTCCATCCTCCTTGTGCTCAGCTGAGCGAGGCAGCGCTGCTGGGAGCGGAGCGTCAAGTTGGTGGGAATAACTAGGGCGAAACCGGAAACTGTGTACAAAAATAAAATATAATCGTAAATGTTGCCTTAACAAAAAATCACATTTCGTAAGGGACTTGTCGCGTAGAATTATTACTTCCAAACAGGTGTATGCTTTTTTCCAGACATGGTTGGTCACAAACGATGAGGAAATGAAATGGGGCTTCTCCTTTATGCTTATTATATTGCATTATTATGTTAATTATCATTATTATGTTATGTAATAATGCAATAATCTTCTTATTCATGTTATATAGTTTCCAAAGCATTTGGGGATTTTACTCTACTGAAATTAAATGTTCTAATGATGATGTCTGTGATGTGCCTTTAATATTTCTTAGCTTGTGTAATTCCCCCCAAAATATGCTGATGTTTCTCAGTTTTGAACGTCTGATTAAATTGAATGTGTATTCCTGATTTGGGGAAAGGGCCCTATTGGAAGAGGATTCAAACTTACCTGGCCAACTTTCTCAGAAGATGTTTTATTTTGAAATTTATGTGTACCGGAAGTTTGTGGCGTACCTGTGCGATTCAGGCTGACTTGACATTTGATTTTAGGGCTCAGCTGGTGAGTTAAACGCCCACAACCTGTCTCGTGCCACAGAGAATAACAGAGCCAGGAACCGACCTGAGCCAACCCACATTCACACTCATGTTTACTATGACTGCACTTAGTTTTGTGTGCTGCACATCACTGGGGTGAAAAATGCTTTCAGAGGCCGCACCTTACATGCAGCTGACATGGGTGGATGTTTCAAAAGTCCAACCACAACTGTGCCCCATTAAAACAGTTTGGTAAATTGTCCATGGAACATTTCACCCCCATCATCAAACATCATCATCATCATCGTCCACGGCGCCTTTTTGTGGCTTAATTAAGGATCATCTCCTTGATGGACCTGAGCCTCCGGTGAACATTTCCTCTCTCTTGGGCCAGACATGGTGGAGACAGGGAGAGAAGGCTGAGAGAGAGAGAGAGATAGATAGAGAGAGAGAGGCCATATCAGATGTCATCAGATAAAAAGCACTGCTTTCCACTCAGCTCTTATTTAATTAGAAAAAAAAAGAATGTATATGTCAGGGTTTGAGGAGGATTTTAAATGAATGCTGCACGGCTTCAGTAACTGGGCACACAAACCGAAAATGATATTCCTCACAGTTTTTGATTGTGCCTCTGTGGTTTAGAATTCAGAGAGCGACGTACATTCTTTTAGTTTCAATTCCATTACTTGTTTTTTTTTTATCACTTAGCTGCACTGAAGCCAATGGAATACAGCTTTCTGAAGTGCCCTACAGTGTAAAGCTGCCTCTGCCCCGCTGCAAAGAGCTGATTTATTCGATTTCGCTCCCTCACAAGATGAGATGAAAAGCAATTAATGTCTAAGCGAGACTAGTTGTGGACTTGGGCCAATTTTACTTACCAGTTCTGCTGCATCCATCAAAATGACTGCACAGAAAAACAGCACGAGATATTAATGTTGGGTCTTTCTGCTGCTTCACCTCTCAGTCTTAATTGTCTATCCCGCGTTCTAAAAATAGCCAGCCAACACCCTTAAAGGCGCACATTGCAAATTGAAAGTGGCCGTTTTGCACCTTCCTGTAAGCTTGTGACACCACTTTGCTCTTATTGATTTACTCATGATACAGGGATTAACTAACAAGATTCATAGTTCCCGGATAAGAGAAAGAGACTTCCTGGATGCCCTTGACTCATCGGGGCGGGGTGTGTGTGCATGTTTGAGAGCGAATCCCCTGTAAGTGATGCCATCCAATTAAACAAAAGAGTGCCCCCCTGCAAACAAACCTGTCTCCTGCCTTCCAGTGTTGCATCATGGCCCCGTAGCTCTCCGACATGAGGGAGCTGGGGGAGTGAGGGGTGAAGGCCGCAGAGCTCTGAATAGCTCGCTCAATGCTTTAAACACATTAAAAGATTCTAAATTTGGCTCGCCACTTGGTTGACCTTACCCAGCATGCATGCATTTATTCTAAAAACCCATCCTGAAGCCAATGACTGAAAGTGGCACGTATGCCTCTCTCGCGGCCTATTAGACAGATCGCTTCTCCTGCTCCTCAGCAGCAAAAACATTCACCTCCACCTAGACTAGCAAGATCGTGAGGGTTTAGTCATGAACAGCGTGTGTTTTAAATATTTGTGAATGTTTCTTTCCTCTTTCACTTTCTACACATCCATGTCATTCTCAGACGATCCTTTAATTATTTCCCCTAATTCAGGGTATTTTCATTCATTACATTATTTCAGTGATGTTTTTATTTCTGCTTTAGTGATTAATAGCTGTGATTTCCTAAAGCTCCATTTCACAGGACCTAATGGCTTTTATGAGTAGAAACAAATTCTCAGCATGGCGAGATGTTGAGATGACGGAGAGCCTCGCTGCGGGGCGGCTTTGATGACAGGCATTTTTTGCTGATAGCTTTGAGTGTGCCAGCTTTGTGAAAAGCCCTTTTGTTAGCTCAGAGTAACGCTCATTTTTAATGGTTCTTACGGCAGGCTACAGGTTTTCATATGGCTGAAATGAGCATGTATTTAGGTCCTTTTACAGTAAATGGATTTGTAGTCTCTTGCTGAGGTGTTGAAGGCAAATTTCTGATTACTGTAGAACACGCCTTTTGAAATGATTTACTTGATCACATTTAGAACAATTACAATGTTTGAGCCCTTCCTTAGATTGTGTTAATTCACATACCTCTTTTCTTTCTTTTCTTTTATTACTAGTGTCCTTTTGTTGTTGATGTATTTGATATGTAAGCCATATGAAAGCTTAAAGGGAGGGAGGAAACGGCGATTAAATTCATTCTGTGCTTGTATTTTAATTGCCTTGTTGTTGCCACACACTGGTTATCGGATCGAAATAAAGTACAGGGATTTGTAAACACATCAACTCTGGAAATGACCAAAATGCCCTGTGTAACTATTAAAAAGCCCCCCGAGACTGCCTAGAAAACAACATGTCAGAAGGATTTGTCTAATTACTCAATCTGTCTTCACGTTTCCAAGTCTGTAACAGATTCAGGGCCTTTAGCCAAACAACAGTCTGCTCATGTTTATCAGCCTAAAACCATCACATTCACTTTCAGATGATACTAAATGGCTGCCTCGATCTCCTCCATCACAAAACTAAACAGAAAACAAATTAATCTAGTCTCCTCTTTCCTCTCACGTTTTCCCAGTGGCGGTCCAGACCAATTTGGTCCCTCCCAAAAAGGTCCAGCCTGGCATGGCAAAGTCCAGTCTGGTGCAGGCCAGCGTCGCCACCATGCAGAACCCCATGGGCTGTGACCCCAAAGCCAACGGTCACTGTCCGCTGCCACGCCTGTCCATCTCCTCCCGCTCTGCCAGCGTGGTGGCCAGCATGGACACCAGCTGCGATGGCTCGGCCACGGCGCTCCACTCGGTGATGAAGTGGAAAACGGTGCTGGCCGTGTTCATTGTGGTCGTTCTCTACCTGGTCTGCGGAGGTCTGGCATTCAACGCCCTGGAGCAGCCGTTCGAGAGCAACCAGAAGACCAGCATCACCCTGGAGAAGGCCTCCTTCCTGGAGAGACACCCCTGTGTTACCCCTGATGAGCTGGAGGCACTCATCAAGGTGAGTGGATCATGAGCTTTTGGAGTTTTAGATTAGACATGTCCTTGTTTTCTCCTCGGAGCTGCCGAGACAGCCTTGGAATAAAAGATAGCTTTTGTTGAGTCTATTCATCACTGACAGATTAGTCTGTAAAAAGATGCCAAGTTAAGAAAAATGGAAGGAAAATGATCTTTTAAATAATGGCATTGTTCAATTTGATTGGTTGATAAGGGGAAGACAGTACTGACGTTTACAGCAGCAGTTTTCTAGATGGTGATCGCTATCAAGGGTAATAAGGGGTTCTTTGGGTAATTAATTCTGGTTTCATTTGTGTGTCACATGATCTTGAGAAGCTTGCATGCAACTTCCTTTCATGTCCAGATTGTCCCTCAGCGAGTGAAGCCTTTAATTCCAGTGCCCAGTGTACAGAAAACTTAACAATCCACCTAAAAGTTATGTAATGTTTTAATAAATAATTTTGAATACTGAGTAAAAAAATAAATTTTTAGTAGACTAATTCATAACAAAGATTATTTCTTTTAATGACATCATATCCACAATGATTATAACTGATATTTCTATATTTTGATGTGAAAATAATGTGATAATCTGCAGGAAGTGTTGTCGCCCAGATCTGCAGATTGTAGCAAGGTCCAGCTCACAGCAATACTGTTTTAGTTCAGCCTCTCATAGAGTTGTTTTTGGTCGCAGCAGACAGCTGTTTTCTGTAATAAACCCACCTGTACGGCACCAATCAGTAGACCGTCACAGTTAGCGACTACCTGGAGAGTATGGAGAAGCATTTAGCAGCTACAGAACCAGATATTTCCCTCAGGAGTCGGCAAAGACTCAACAGACTTTAGAAGGTGCCCAGAAATAAACCTCGGAACGAATGATAATGTTGCCCGATGCGTCATTGTGTTCACAACCTGTTTCCGCTGCTCACAAGAGGCCGAAAAATTGTTGCAGGTTTAAAGATGAAATTACCAGCTGACAAACTCAGCGGTTTAAAGCTCAGAAAGAAGAGCTGAGACCTCCCAGGCTCAAACTGTGGTATTGGTCACTTGTCTTTACCTCACAAATTTGCATTGATGGCTTCAGGCAGCATAAGCAGAGATTGTGTAAACGTCTGACGTGGATCACTTTAGTTGCTGCTGTTGAGACACTCGAGAAGGATGTTTTTAGATGTTGTTGTCAGCTTCAGTTCAGTCATCCCTAATCCGACTCCACTACTGAGCCACTCTACTATTGTGAAACGCCCCAGAGTATGTACTCTCATTGTTATTCTTGTACGTCTCGATTTAGGTGCTCTTGATGTCTAAATATGTATGTAAGTGGGTGGGTTGCATTCGTCCACTCACTAAATCAAGGGCGCACACTTGAGATTTTTGAAGTTTTGTGGGTTACGCTGATCTTAGTCACTATACTTGCGCTAAAAGAATATTGTCATTACACTGATTATGCTGATTTATGGATATTTTTAATAGAAATTCCATTAGGTTTCTGCCCGCTGTGTTTATAAGTCAGTAAATCGATTATGTAACGACTGAAGCTCCATCAGAAGATGGACCCCCTACTCTCTGCTCCCCGGTTGATGACAGCTGATGGGTAAATGTCACAAGCATCTTAGAGGCAGGTCCATCCTTTAGCAGGAAGCACAGTAATGCCTTCAGGGTCACCACAGAGATACCCATAATTCTCAGTGGCACTTAACATCTGTCTGCAAACACACTATACAGCGTGTGTGTGCACATGCGATTTCATGTTACATAACATTACATTAAAGTAACCTCAGAGAAAAGGGCAAATAAGTCTCTTCATCCTGAGATGTTTATCCTCATAGAAAATAAGGTCAGACACTTTGAACTTTATACAGTTGTATACAGTTGCTTAAGGGGGAGACTGGGAATCTCTATATTGATTTTGCTGTGCCTTATATTCAGCTGTACAAACAAATGAATTGTAATAGTAGTAGCATTTTTGATAACATGGTCATAGTGTTTTTTTTTTCAGAAAGCATTCAAAAACTAAGTCATATCTGATTGCCTTTAAGACTCAATAATGAATGCACTAGTGCAGCATGAAATTCCAGAGCGAGGTTTTAACAACGCCCACACGTTTTAAATAAGGAAACTAGCTTACGGCCACAACAGTAATGTTCTCTTTACTGTAAGAAATGTCTCGAGCCAAGTTTTGTGTGGGATGTATCTTCTATTTCAGCTGGAAATTTAGCAAAACTTAGGCGTTTAAAAGATCCAGGAAAGAAGTGAATGACTGTACTTGATAATCTACACGACACTCCATCGAAGTCTGTCAGACCATAAAATGAACATGGAATTGATAAGAATGAAACTTTTGTGCAGACTGCTCTCTCACATATGTACCTGGATATAAAATGTATTGTTAAAAAGCAACGACAAAAACAACAACACCAGACCATTAACTGTAATGCAGAAGTTTATTCCACCGGACATGAAGCAGTATTTCTATTTCTGCAATGTTACACATTTTTACCATCTTGGCCCATGAAGCTTTTATTCTGAGCCAATACCTGCGTGAGCCAGACCAGATAACCAGCATATTGTGGCAAAATAATCGCTCCTATCACATCAGTACTTAACAATGCATTTCACGTTGTCTTTTTACGGTGTCAGCCGCTTTATAACACAGGGCACAGCGAGGCGTGGCGCTGCTTTCTGATAGCACATCCAGAATTATGGGTCGAGATTTAAGGTCACTACATCAAGCTGACATGTACAACTGGAAACGGGATTGGAAAATGATTTGAGGTGTGTCGGCGTCCAGTTTGCTGAGTGGAAGCTTTGATTTGTGAGGGAGCGTGGTGATGGAAAAGAGTGGGACCGCGATCAGTCAAAGGCTCCTTTCACACAAAAAGCGGCAGTAATGTGTGAGACGAGTAAATACAAGATTCACATAAGTGTCATGGTGGGTCCCTCTGATTCACTTAAGCTTGAAATAACCCCAAAGAGAGAACCAAACGCATGGCATTTGGTATGCTCCACTTTCTGCTTGGATGGCTCTATTTGATGTTAGCGTCTTCAGCACGGCTCCACTGAATATTGGACTGCCTATCTGTCTCTTTCTCCCTCTCCACACCCACCTCTGCTGTTATTCTTCTGAGGAGAAGCATCCTTTCTTTTTCATCATCTTTCTCTTGCAGTGTTCAACCTCTGAGCCACAAAAGTGCTATTATGAGTTTGCGGAAAATCAATGACAGTATTTCCTGAGGTGAAGTGTGGAAATAAAAACCTTTAGCATGGTGTGCCTGGGGTCCGGAGGGAATCAATTATTCATTGCACAGGCCAGCAGTCACAGACCTCCTGCTGCTCTAAGCAGCAGCACTAGTAGCTGAATCACAGACGAGACTGTCTCCTGGACAAATGATCAGATTCAGATTCAGGAGATAATGAACAAAGACCTCTTTGGTCAATTACAAGAATATATGTCACAAATTTAATGTGTTAAAGGAATAGTTTGACACATTGGGATATATTGCTATATTGCTATATATTGCTTTTCTTTACAAAGTTAGATGATACTGCTACCAGCAGCTGGTCAACTTAGTTCAGCTGAAAGATTAAAAACAGGGAAATAGTTGGTTTGGGTCAGTCCAAACAAAACCACCCAACTCGCACTTCTAAAATATATTAAATTAAATAGCAAATTAATATGCTATCTATATATATAAACACAAGAAGTGGTTTTGTACCAGAAGACTTTTTTGCTTGGAGAAGTGAAAAAACTCCCTGTTAAATCGCATCCTGCTGCATTAGATAAAGCAAAAAAGATATTATGTTTTCATTTTATGTGGTAGAAGTGCACAGACTTTCTTAGCCTTTGACAAAGCTGTTTCCATCTGTGTCCACTCTTTATGCTAAACCAGACTAATTGGCTGTCGGCTGCAGTGTCATATTTGTTCTACATGTGCTTTAAGTGCATATGTTTTAATTCCAAAAATGTTCAATTATTTCTTCACATCTGAAAAAAATCTTAATCATCTTAGTTATAATGATCCTTAGTTATAACAATCCTTGAGTATCATGACATGAGTGAAGCTCACACAGACAAATGACATGATTTTTTTTCTGTTGTCTCAAGAAAAGGCCTTCAGGACATGCTCACAAGTACTCCATCAAAGAGTCTGTCTGGTCCTCTAACAGCTTCCGTTATCGGTCTGCTCGCCTGCATCGAGCCTGTCACTCAGAAAAAGATCCTCCATGGCGACACAGCCGTGGTGACTCACTGTTTGGCGGAGGAGTTGACAGAAAAATGGCAACCTTGGGAGGCATGTGTGTGTGTGTACATATACAAGGGCTATGTGCGTTCGGCGGAAGGAGACGATGTATTAGGGAGCACAAACTTGTAAAGGTTTGCTCAGCAGCACGTGTTGAATTAGCGTGTGTGAATGTGTGTCCATGCTCATCCGCTGACCTCCTCAAGTCTGCTTCAGTATTTGTTGCTGTCCGCCTACCTAATGTGTGCCCACGAAGACAGCAGACCTAATTGGCTCTGCCTGCGCCGTCGGGATGACTCACACTGTGGCACAATGTGAAGCCATGCTGTTACTGACACCAGTCAAGCCTCGTGTATTGATGAGTCACTTATCTAGAAATAAACTTTTATAAACACCGAGTTACCTGGAGAGGAACCACGTCAGGACACGCAACCAACACCGTCATGATTTTTATAATAGCATGGATTACATGACCCCTATCAAAGTAAGGCTGCTTTATCAAAACAACAGTGACTACTGAGCAATGTACAGCTCAGGTGTCATCACAACGTGCACTAACTAATGAAATATTAAAGAAACTGCCAAACATGTACTTTTGTTATAGACCCTTTTACCCTTAACAAGCTGTGGTTGAACATAACTTTGTGCATTTACTCAGTTAGTGGACAAATTTAAAGTAGTTTAAAAAGTTTATGCTAATTTACACTTCTCCACTACATTTCATACTCTGCTGTACCACTGTATATATCAGACTAAGGGTTTTTCATGCCAAACCACCTGACAACATATGAAGTATTAATCTAAGCTCTCTTGTGACTCTCCACAAAATGAAAACTTAGGTTGTTTATGTTAATGTATCAGCAATAAAAACACAATAATGTAACTCATACATTACATACACATACTCACTGGACACTTTTACTCCATTTATGAACATTTGGGGAAAAGAATATTAGAAACACATTTCAATATCGTGCAGTCCATTTCAACACCACAGCAAACTTCAGCCTCAATAATACATCCGTCCACCCATTTATCCTGATTCACATGGCTGTTGTTCGGCAAGAGACAGGGTACAACTTGAACTGGACACCAGTCAATCACAGGGCTGACACAGAGAGAGACAGACAAGCACAAAAAAATATCTACAGGCAATCTTAGAGATGCCAATTAACCTAAGTTGCATTTCTTTGGATTGTGCAAGGAAGCCAGAGGCACAGGGAGAACATGGAAACGCAAGTCACCGCACCATCCTTAGTAACACACGTGTAGTTAGATGAATACCCCTCTGACAGTGAATCGAAACTGAACATTACCATCTTTGTGAAGGTATGGATGAGCTGTTATGACGCTAAAAGGAGCCGTTCTGCTCCTTCAGTACTTTTTACTTTGCTACTTTAAGTACAGCTGGTAACGCTGCTGTACTAAGATAAGAATGCAGAAATACTCAGAATGGGTAGTTATACTCAAGTTATTTTCAAGTATAAGATCTGAGTGTATCATAAGTGCCTCATTTCTTATCACAACTGTAAGATAAGCATACAACTGGTGAAAAAATATGTCCTTCATGTCAAAATAAAACTGTGCTTATCTCATTGTGGACCTGGGTCTCGCTGTTTGGCAGTCATCTGTCCAGCTTTAAGGCCTCAAGGTGCTCAGGATAAAGCTTTAAATATTAGGGATCGTGAAAGTGCTGCAGAGGAGAGTGCTTGGCATCAGCTCACAGTGAAGGTGGGTGAAGGAGAACGTGAAGCGCCCTGCTGGCTGGACCGCTGCCGCTACCTGCTGTGGGGTAGAGAGACACACTGAGAGGATAAAGATCTGCAGCGAGCGAGCTTGCTCTCTAATGATCCTGCAGTGTTGGAAAATTAAAACACGCATTAGCGAAGAGCCCATCGCGATAGTCTGTCTGCCTGTGCGTCGATTGATCTGTGCTATCAAAATGTGGACAGACCATGTCAAATATCACTTCTCGTCTTAATTAACAACACAAATCAAAGTCCCCGTCCTCGTGCTCTAAAAGTGCATGTGGAGAGGGAGGATTTTCCACATCTCTAATGCAGCGTGAACTTGGCTGTGAAACAGGCGAGGGACGAAAATAGACCTTCTCATAAAGTATTCAGATACATTGTGAGGCTATTTATAGCTCCCCCTTGTCTCCACCAGAATTTGGTTATTTGGGGTTCATTAAATAATTACTCCTTTGATTTTGCCCCTATGAAGTAGCTGCATCTACTAAAACCTATGAAATTGCATTACTGTAACTTACTAATTTTAGATACGGAAATCAGTCTCATTAGAGGGGGCTGCATTGATGGAGCTGAGGTAATCACATGCAAGATTATGAGTAGGCATGTGCAGCGATGTGTGTGGAAGTGGTCCTCCGCTCTGTCTGCTTTGAAATGTATGTCACGAGAGCTGATACATATTTTATCATATGGACGTGCATCTTACTAACAGCTTGCATGGATAGATTGGGGGTTGCCCTGAATGAGGAAGCTGTACATTTTACCCCACCAGGAATGTTGCTAAATGTGCTGAACTATTTCTTAGCAAAAGCACCGCTTACAGGGATTTTCATGTCAGCAGAGAAGATGTTTATTTTAGTCCAGAAGCACATTTGAAACTATAGATTAGCAAAGATACAAGAAAATAAAAATGCTTTTGTCATAAAAATGCCCATAAACAGAGAATTTAGAAAGATCTCAAGTCGATTAACTTCTCATGACTACATAATGGAGCACAGCAGGAGATCAATGAGAATAATGATGCAGTAAACGCAGAGCATTGTGGCTTCTTAATGTTTTCCCGACACTACACAAGCTGGGGATAAAGAAAAAGCTGATGGACTACGGAAAAAGGCTGACACTGAAGAAAAGAGAGATAAAGGTCTCTCTGCTGCAAGTGAAAGTCTATGTAGATTTAGTCAGTGTGAACTGTAAAAACATGCAAATTGGGTAAGAATGCTGAGTGGAGAAACAGCTCCACGTGAAGAACCAGACACTGAATAATGTGAACAGATCTCGTGCTAAAGTGTTTGTGCATCTACTGTATGTATGTTTACAGGAGGAGTGTTTTCATACTGTATACTGACAATGTAATGATTTATTTACACGCACAATCCCTGACAAAAATTAGTCCTAGAAATTTTATTTTTACGTGAAGAATACTTTTTTGCACTTGCTAAATTTTGCACTGGGATGCAAGCAAGCAAACCTGTAGGGCTGCAAAAAGTATTTCTACTACTATTTTTGTTTCTTGTGAGTTACTTAATCATTTAACGTGTTTTTGATTCAAATAAAACATGAATCCCTCTTTGATTGAACATATCTAGTGATGAGGGTTTATATTTAGCCGTTGCTTCAATTTAAGCTCTTGATATCTGAAACTTCCATTATACGCCATAATAAAAATGCATGCAAAATGTAATGATAAAATAATCAAATTCATGTTTAATGCCATGCTCATTTTGTTTTTTTAATTAAAGGTTATTTGAAGGATTTACACAGATGACAGCATTATGTAACACAATTACATATAATATATATATATATATATATATATAATCATTTTGCATATACAAGATAACAGTCCACTGCAAAATAAAACAATATTGAACTGATTGAATTAATTCTAAATCCAAGCACTTAGGTATTCCTCCTTTGCCATTACAGCTTTATGATGGATCTAGAATTTCCATTTAACTCAAGTCCCCCTCCCCCATTCCCAGGGACCTTCCCAGTGCTCTTTCTTCGCCTTGCTCATCCTCTTATCTCTTTTATTGGTTAGCATGACCTTCCAGGTTGAGTCCGCCGTCAGTTACCTCACTCGTGTTACACAACCGCTGGCAGGGTTCACACATGAGAACAGAAACCTGTACGCAGAAACGCAAACACTGGCAGGAGGTGTGTTAATGTGCTCACTCTCTTATGTACTCTGTATCGTGAAATCAAATCACACACGTGCGATTGTTGTGTTGCAGTCAGTTGAGCTGGCATGCAATCTTGATCTGAAGTCCTGAAATTCTAATTATTCTAACAATTTATACATTTTGCTCTTTCCAGCATGCCATAGATGCCGTGAGTGCAGGAGTGAGTCCCATTGGAGACACATCATACAATTCTAGTTACTGGGATGTGGGCAGTGCCTTCTTCTTTGCTGGAACAGTCATCACAACCATAGGTAGGTTTTGTATGATAAAAATAATCCACAACCTAATAACCTAATAGTTAAATCAGCAATTGTTCACATCAGTGCAATTGGTATTTGAAAATAAAATTCATTTCAACACTTCATTACGTTCAACTTGTTTTGCTGTTTTTATCCAGTCAAGAAAAGAAATTGATGATGATAAAATGTTGGCAGTAAATTATGGAAGCCAAACATGTTTGATATTCAATAAATGAAAAATACATTATTATGTATTTCAGAATTTTGGAACACTTGGGCTGCATAGAAAACCAACCTAGCAACACCTCATGTGTGCAGAGGAAAAGCAATATTACATTCTTAATATTGAATTAATTAAACTCCATTGAAAACAATGTAGTCTTGTTTATATTTTGCTCCTGTAAACGACAAGCTTACAAATGCAAGAATAACAAGCAATAATAATGTTTCAAAAGGCATTTAAATGCTTTAGATGGGATTTGTTCTTTCGGTTTGTCAAAGGTGTTTTCTCATTACAAATCTCCAAGAAGCTGTGTAAATCCTTCCCTCTTATTACTGCCCTCAGGTGAGTATTGCAAATCCCTTTGCCCTCATGAGCTGGTAATGCTAAATGATGCAAAGCCAGAGCACCGTGGGATTTACCAGCCTGTGAACGTCAACATTATTGAGGATGCTGACAAAACAGACACTGCTGAAGCAGACAGCATGGTTTACTTCATGCCAGAGTCTCTCTATTTGCTTTCCCCCCTTTAAAAGCTCTCTTGTTATTCACAATTTTTTATCCAAAACAATTTTCTAAATGAAGGCAAAAACCGTGGAAGCTTTGATTGAACAAGAGCATTTTGAAAAGATGTAGTTCTGGCCATAATTCCGAGATCAAAGATGATGCATTAAAGTTTCTGTTCTCTCGCTATTAGCTGCATGTTCCTTAATTTCATGGACTTTAAAGACCACAGTGTCCCTGACCTGCTGTTATAGTGCAGTCAAGAGATTTAATTAACTTTGATATTTTCCAAAATGCTGCTGAAGTGTGGCTTTCAGTAGTTTCATTTACTTCACTCCCCAAAGTGATTATTCGAAAATATCAGCAGTTAGAATACAAGACCTAAAACCATTTAAGATTACTCGCTAAAATGACAGAATTAGTAGATATTCAGAAAAATGCCAGCAGAAGAAGGAAGTGGAAGAAAACACGACACACGCCTGTCACAACAGGTCGCCATGGGAGAAGTTTGGTAACTGTATGCTTTGCCTCCTTGTCTCGCTGGTTTTTTTATTGAATTTCTGTCACTGGAGGGTCATAATTAATGCAATTTTCTCTAAGGGGAACCTAATTGTTGTCTGTCTAGGAGCCTATTTACCGTAGACCCCTGCTCAGGAGTTAAGAGGTATTACATAAGGGCTTCAATTGATCATGTTGCATAAGAAATTCGTAATTGTCGTTTTTTTTGCTTCTAATCTTACTCGACCTCCTCTCCCACACCGATTCATAATTTTTTATCCTCAGCATCAGGTTTCTTCACTCATTTACCATCTTTTCTATTTCTGTTCTTCTCTCCTCTCCCTTGTGTTGTGCCTTCTTCTGACAGGTTATGGAAACATAGCTCCGAGCACGGAGGGCGGGAAAATCTTTTGCATCCTTTATGCCATATTTGGCATCCCTCTCTTTGGCTTCTTGTTGGCGGGGATTGGAGACCAGCTGGGAACCATCTTTGTGAAAAGCATCTTGAGAGTTGAGAAGATATTCAGGGTGAGCTGAACATATCACAGTGGATTGCTTTTTCGTCTGCTTTATGTGTTGAAGTGCTTTGTAAGTCTGAGATGAAAAACAAGCAACCACAGTCTTTATTATTCACATTTGAAGCTTCTTTCATACATTAAAACTATATGACATCCGCCTCACTGACGGTCAGTTCCTTTTTTATTGCTTGTGTTGGTGATGATAGCATTTCCTGCTTGGTTTTCTTAGCAAAAACACACACAGATCAGCCAGACTAAGATCAGAGTGACGTCCACCATCCTGTTCATCCTGGCTGGCTGCATCGTTTTCGTCACCATCCCTGCTGTCATCTTTAAACACATCGAGGGCTGGACCACACTGGAGGCCATCTACTTTGTTGTGATCACACTCACCACAGTGGGAATAGGAGACTACGTGGCAGGTGAAAAGACTTCCCTTTTGTAGATGACTCTTTTGTTATTTAATTATTATTTTTTATTTTGAACCGCGTTTTGTCTTCCCTTTCAGGCGGAAACCGCAGGATCGACTATATGAAGTGGTACAAGCCTCTGGTGTGGTTCTGGATCTTAGTGGGACTGGCGTACTTCGCGGCCGTCCTCAGCATGATTGGAGACTGGCTTCGAGTACTGTCTAAAAAGACCAAAGAGGAGGTGGGGTTCATTCAATTACACTGCTCAGTATTACATTAGAGAGGTAGAAAATAAAAGGTCACTCTGCTGCCGCCTCCTCAGACCCTTTTTTTCTCTTCTCTTATTATGCCGATTAATTGCTGCTCAAACCTTGTCAAAAGGTTCTGTAACAGGGTGCCTTTGTTTGAGGTGTTCAAGATCGAAGACATGATGACAGACAATGATATGCAATATTGATCCCCCAGAATGAAAACAAATGTGCAGAGTTAATAAACTTGAGCACAAATAGACGTCCATGATGCAGTTCTAATTTATATATCATATATATGTCTAATTTATTATTTAATCCTTGATTAATTTAATCATATTGAAATGTTGCTAAATCCTGATCTGGTGCACAGAAGTATGTAGCGTCACCAATTTCCAGCTCATCTCCTCCCACTTGAAGCCAGCAAGAAAAAATAGAAATCTCTCATGCAAAATAACCAACACTGTTCCAATTATGGCAGATGAGTCGCACTTGATCCTGGTTTTCAAGTCTACATTATCCTTTGGTTGAGCTTTTACAACCAGGTTAAGATTTCTGAATAGGATAGGCTGTTAAAATGTGCAAAACATAATGAGAATAATCCAAAAACCAGATCATAACCAGGATGCGGGTGCACATGTAAACCCACTCCCAGTCCGTTCAGGACTACCTCACTCATACTAAGAAACTGATGGAGAAATCGGGTGTCAGGGTCTTTAAGAAACAACAGTTTAACACATGAGGGTGTCTTGTTGCTGATTGTACCCATGTTTTATCCTAATCCATCCCTGATCCTTTCCTTATTGCACAGGTTGGGGAGTTCAAAGCTCATGCGGCTGAATGGAAAGCAAACGTTCGAGCAGAGTTCCGTGAAACGCGACGGCGCCTGAGCGTTGAGATCCATGACAAGCTCCAGCGGGCCGCCACCATTCGCAGCATGGAGCGCCGTCAGCTTGGCCTGGAGCAGCGGGCTCACTCCTTGGACATGCTGTCTCCGGAGAAGCGAGCCTTGTTCGCCAGCCTGGATGCTGGCCGCTTCAAAACTTCCTCCCAGGAGAGCATCGACACCAAGCTCAACAACCTGAGGCTGAAGGGGGCTTGCGAGTCCTACGAGAATCAGGGGGGTGAGCAAACGCAACAGACGGCGTCGTCTTCAGAGGAGAACCTCTTCAACCTGCGCTTCGGATCCCTCACCAAGCTGGCCCGCCGCAACAAGAACCGTGAGCTGCGTAGGAACATTCCCGAGGATGCTCGACGGGCGAGCGTATGCATAAACACCGGCAGCGGCATGCTGGGCGAGGAGAGGACGGAAGAAGAGGAGGAAGAAGGGGAGGCAGATGAGGAGAGCGGAGAGAGAAAGGAGGGGAACACCAGCCTGACGAACCTGTCGCAGTACGCAAAAGAGCGCACCAAGTTGAATGGGTTCGTAACAGTACAGGCCAAAGACGGAGAGAGCGAATAGGCACTGAGCGGAAGAGCACTTCAGAGACAGAGTGAAAGATACAGAGACAGACACGCAGAACACGAGTGCATGGTCCTCCGAGATGTCAAGAAATGTGCCTTTCTGTTTCCTATGCTAAGGTTGGAGCTGCTCCCGGGAAATTCAGTCACCGTGCCATAGCCATGAGAAGAAAACGTGTTGCCAAAAATGAATGAATAGAAGAGACAGAAGAGGCTGTAGTTAAAATACCTCATGTTGGATGATGATGTAGGACAGGCTACTCAAAAACTTTTATTTCTACAGGAGCTATCTTTCCTGCTATGCTGTCTTTCAGCTCTGACGACCTCTCTGAGGCATTTGGGCTGCCTGTTAATGTTGAATCTTATTTTCTAACAATGTGGGCTGGACATCAAGAGAGTCATCCGTCTTCAGAAACATTATTGATCTACGCTTTGTCATCTCATACCGTGGGGGGCTATTTTTAGCTCAGCAGCCTGCTACAAAATGACTTCAACATTTAATGAACGGAGGACGGAGCGCTGTGTTTCTGGATCGATAGACAATACAAGCATTTACCTAACTGACATGTACAATAATTCCTACATGGTATGTGACTTTGAAAATGTAGCCCACGGGCATAAACTACTGAATACTAAGAGCTCATAAAAACAAAATTATACACCTTGATTGTGCATGGTTATTAAACACAGCCATCTCAATTAATTGATAAACTAACTGGAAAGCTTGAAATTACTGCTGTAAGAATGCTCTTTTTTTAAAAAAAAACATAACAAAAACATCTTATTATTTGTGGATCAACACTGAGCTGGAGTTCACCTGATTGACAGACACATATCTAATCACCTTTGGCCATGAGATTGTCAGCAATGTTGGAAACACATTTTATTTTGTATATGACATTCACTTGATCACACATGTCTTGAAACTGCTTATATTACTTTTTAATTAATGAATGTGATGCTGTTGATTTTGTACTCACCAAGCATGTTTGCATCTGTGTTTACTCCTTTTTATATCAGCCAAGCACTTGAGTTGACTTTTCCATTGAACTTGTAAAATATGAACAGAATATCTCATGTTTCTTTTTTGTATTTCTTTTTGGAAGATGGTTTTCCCAGTAGTTCCTAGAGGTTTACTCACTGAAATGTTTGACACATGACCATTTTAATTAAACTTGCATTTCACAAACAGGCACTTACAATACTACCTAATACCTATCTTAAATGAACAGAAATAATTAAATGTGTCACTAGCCTGCATTGCATGCATTTCTAATGCAGAAGTGCACACGCACACACGCATGCACACACACGCACACACACGCCCACACCCACCCACACACACACACATACACACACACACACACACACACACACACACACACACTGGTTGTACTTGTAACCTGTTTATCTGACATGAATAGCATTAACCTTTCCATGACCATGACCTGTGACTGTGACAAGTTGCGCGCCTATTTGTTGTGTACAGTTTATTTTATGAAGAGATCACATTAAATGTAGTGAGTGCCTTTTTCCAGATAATAAACATGACCGAAAGAAATTCAAATTGTGTTGCTGTTATGCTTAGCAAAGCATGTTGATTTAATGCTTGTGGAATTTGGGGATATCTTGGAAGGACATTTGATTTCATAGTACATCACTGCATCGTTGTTCACAGCAGTCCATAGGACTTTTAGTGAAAAAATTAAAAGCACAGATTTTGTCAGTAACATTAAAATGAATTTACTTTCATTGGCCAGAAAACCATTTCAGTGTGATGGTGAGCTAGTATGGACTATACCCTGAAACTGAAGCAACCATGATGCCTTCCCTGAAAAAGTCCCATTGATGTGTTTCGTTAAGAGTTACTATGCTTCTGGTTGATATGCAGCCCAGGCTCAAACTCATAGTTTATTATCTGAATAAACATGACAGGAATCTCTAAAAGCTTTTGAACATCTACATTGTTGTTAAGCAATTAAAGATGTTTTTGAATTGGCTGATATAATACAAAGATGGACTCGTGCAATGGTAACTAAGCCTATAGCTACACAACACAACACGTATGAATGCAAACTTCTCTCAAAGGGTTACACACTTTTTTTTTTTAGAATTGATGTGAATACTGGAGAGTACTGGGAATTATACTGATAATTATAGCACATTTAACACCATGAACAGAAAATGGTTAAATCTGACCTCAAATGTAATGTAATTAATCTATAGGCACATACCTTCCTGTAAAACACATCATGTAATTTAACTTTAGTAACCTACAGTTATTAAAAATATGCTAAATGCTAAATTGTACTCCACCAGTACAGTACAGGCACCATATACTCAACTATCGAATGATCTCAAGTTGTACATTTATTTGGTGTATTATTCACCAGTCTGCCCTTAAAAATCATGAAGAAAGAAAATTCAAGAAGTCCCTTAAGGACACAGTGCAAATGGTCTCAAAAACAATATGCCAACAAATCATTGTGTTTTGGCATTTGAATCTATTTTTATCCCTTTCTGCTCTTCACCCCGCTCAAAGTTATGGTCTAGCCAAATTTTTAAATACACATCCTCACTGTGAATTTGCCTTGATGCTGCTTTCGGGTAATTAAATGACAGGATTCATTATTGCATAAGTTTCTCCCAGTGTATTGCAGGATGCTGGAGCCCAAGGTCTCCATCCATGCATGTCTCGCTCGGAGCCACAGTCACGTGTGTCAAAGTGTGTGTGGCACCCAGGAAAATCACCCAGCTGACAGCCCCACAAAAGAAATTAATCAGGGAGGCAGGTCTGTAAAAGCTTGGCTATAAATTGCATGAAAGAGAACGGATGTGTGTGTGTTGGTGGAGGTTTTCCCTTCAAGGTGGAAGTGACCTCAACCTGCTCCACCCCCCCTTCTCTTTTGTTTGTCTCACTACCTTTCTGTCCCTCTATCTTTATCTCTGCTCTTCCCCAACACAAGATAAACGAAAAAGGGATTTTATCCACACTTTTTAGTTTATTGATTTATTTTATCCATTTACCCATTTGGCTTGTAGAATGATTCTGACCACACAGCAGGAAATAGGAAAAAAACATCTGCTGACAACCACAGTGATGAAGCAATATAAACACATGCAGTCAGTTATACCAAGGTTTTCAAAAATTATTATCCCTTTTAAGCTATCTTGCCCCAACGAGTGCCTTGCTTTATAGGAAATGTGGATGTGAAAAATCGAATAACATTTTACAAAATAATGCAATTCTTTACAACACCGCAACTAATTAGAGGCACATTAACTACCCAAAAATATTTCACACAGTGTCAATAAATACTGAAAACAGGCTTTTGCATCGATTCGATTGGCCTGCCTTATAAACCGTAAAATCTGTGTGTAATCCAGCCTCTTTTTTATCATTGCTCTGAGGTAACAGAGTAACATTTTTACACATTGTATGATATAATTGCATGTTTGCAATGAAGCAATCTGAAGTGATTATGGCTGGCCATTTTGGAGTAGAAGTACACCTTCAGAAAGAGACGTTTGGTACATTAGGTCACTCCAAATAACCTGCTCGATCTCAAGAATGTGCATAAATCATCAATCAAGATTGTATATTAGCAGCCTGGGTCAGTGAAAATAATAAAAATAAAGTAAAACAATTCTCTTTGCATTTATTCACCTTCACCCACTGCCTGTGGGGGTAAAAGGGTAATTGTGATGGGTGACCCCTCACCTTCACATCACTGCCTTCATGTGAACATGTGTCGTCAAAATCTTTAGAGTCACCTTAGACTGCATCTGTCTCATCAAATTTCCACATGAAAGTGTAATGTGATGTTTAAACAAGACCTGAGTTTGTATGCAACAGGAAACTTTTTTTATTCATTTGATACTTTGGCAAAGCATTTTCATCCATCTGGCCGCCATCTAAATCCAGACACTTCGCAGAGTGAGAGTAAGTGAACGTTCACTCTGATGCCAAAAAAGCATCTTTTATGGCTCCAGTTTTTATCTTTCCTGGCATACTGACAATTAAGGAAACATTAACTGATGTCAGCCATCTGAGTGTTGTAGCTTTTACAGCTCTTACCTGCACTAGAGAATTGTGCAGTTTCCCTTGAGGGAGGCTGCAAAATCACAATACATCAAACAAGAATAGTTTTAGGGGTGTGCATGAAGGAAAACAGAAGGCTGCCCTGAATGCATCGGCACACACATCTTATCAGGTTTGCAAGTGCTCTTAAATAGATGCAGTCACAGCGACCACAGAAGAATCACTCATTTTTCATTTTCATGATGAAGGACACAAAAGGAATTCACTCACTGTGGCAAATAGATGGAGTAGAGGGACTGTGATCATGAATCCCCCCCACATGTTGAAAATGGCCATGGATCACCCACGAGGAGGATTTCTGTGGGAGTTTGTGCCCTATGTTTGTGCATCTTTAGTCATGCATAAAGCTTCTGTGTAACAGGCGATTCTCTGTTGTTTTTCTCAAACAAAAAATTGTTCTCACTCTTGTTACTAGGGATCTCAAACTGTTCCTCTAATACAGACTTCCACTTTGACCTGCAAAATAGTGTGACTCACTCTCTGTGGATGGCTCTGGCTTCATGTTTTCAAAATGGAGGAAGTATAGTTGCTATTTTGAATGGTTCCTGAAACAGCAAAAATCACCTTCAAGACTGACAGGACACAAGAGGGAGACAGGACGGAAGTTGCATAACATTAGCATGTTTTTCAGTTAACTGGGTTTAATGTTAACTAGGTAGACCTTGCCTTGGTGCACTTATTTTCATTATGGTAACAAAATTTTCAGTGCAATCAGTCCCACCAGGATTTTACCCTGTTGGTCACAAAAAAATCATTTAAATGTGTATGTTTGGCATGGCTCTAATAAAAAAAAAAAAAAAAAAAACTAGTAAGGCATTTGTTTTTGAACAAGTGCTGTCAGTCACCAGTTAAGATGGAAACCGGTTGTTTTGAAGCATATTCAGGTAAAGTGACTACACTTGAGACTAGTATCTACGTAAGTTTGACTCAACAAACTGTTCTGGTTTATCTTTTTTTGCCTGCTATACCATTGTTTGGTTACTGCATTACTGCACAGTGTATAGAGTGGACTAACTTTTTTAACATCCTACAATTTATACTTGTATACTTGTTGAAACACATTATTTAGTCTTTGTATTCAATCGTTGTATTCAGTCTCAATGATTAGGCAAAATGAATAAAAGGCATAACGTTTGTTACCCGTACAAAAACGAATTTCATACTTTAAAAGAACACAAACATTGCAGTCTAATTATGCCAAGAGTTCCCATCCTCCTTTAAGTGATTATGATTTCCACACATTGAGAACTGTTGCCAGAACAAGGAGCTGTTGTGAGGAAGAGAGAGGTGTGAAAGTGCTGAGAGCGACGGGGAGGATGATGAACAGGAAAAAGGGTGGAAGGAGTGTCAGACAGTCACCCGGAGGAGCCCAGCATGCTCAACATCAACAGGAGAGAGATGTGAAATCTGCCTGACGATGTGTTTGGTAGCTGAGATACTGAAATGAAGAGAGACGCGATATGATGTGACCTAAAACAGTTCGGAGAAACTGTAAACCAAGAATGTGACACGCTGACAGCGAAGTAGAGTTGGGGCTGAACTTAAGACACACCTCTGAGAGAATGGGGTTGACAGATACAGTCAAAATGTTCATTTAAAGATATCTGAAGCACTCTGATCCCAAATTTGAGTCTGAATGTGACTTGATGCCGGTGGAGAAACACAAAGTACTCACATTTCTGCGGTCAGCGTTATGCAGCGCAAATTAATAACCAATTAAAAATCACATAGTTTTAAAGCAGCCGCAGTGGCCAACAAAGAGCTCGCCAATGCTCTTTGTTTCTCTGCTCTCATTTGACTGAAGATAACTGTTATTATGGCTGAGTCAGACAGTTGGGGGAGAAACAAGTGAGGGACACTCTGGATTATAGATTGGAGGATGGCCGGGGAGAGATGTGTCTGGGAAAAGGAGATTTATTAATGGTTTGAGATTAGAATAATGAATGACTCAAATAGACAAAATGGCATTGAAAAAGGATGGCCTTAAAAAAGATTTTAAGGCGAATGAGGAAATGGGAAAGGAAATATTAAAATGGTATGTTTATTGCAGAAAATACAGTTAGTAGTTAGAGAAAATTGCTGAATGTAAATACAAGTAAGTGACTGCTGTAAGTGTAGTAAAATTAGACGTATCCCATTTTTAGTTTCCATTACGAATGGCTTACGTAATGTTGTTACTGCACAACTGTACTCTGCTATATTTGTCCATCTGTTCCCCTTTTTAGCACATGTGTGTATTTGGTTCAGATTTTCTCTGCGGCACGTGTACATTTACATTACCTTGACAGTTCCCATGCCTGCCTGCCAACATCCAGCGCCGGTCACAGCTGCACTGGCTGGGATTGGCCAAAATACCTTTGTGCATCCTGATTCAAGATTTTTTTTTTCATTCCAAGGGCTTGCTACATGAGGTCAGTCTGGTCGATATGTGCAGATTCGACATTGATGTCTTGTCCTTAGTTGACACTTTGACTTTTAACACAGACTCAGCCACTACAGTACTGCAGCTCACTCTGCGCTCACACACCTTTTTATTCCATTGAGGATCATGTCTGTATTACCTCTATGAGCATACAATCAGATCACGAGTCTAGTTCGCTGTCCCATCCATTCATCATGGCTGTGAGGGAGCAGACTCTCACACATGTGCCACCACTGAAACTCTGCCAACATCCAGTTAGAGACTAGCCTCTACCTCTCCTTCACAGACAAAAGCTATTGATCCTCAGGTACCTGCATCTCTGGACACACGTGCACTTAAAATATACAGAAGATCGTCTATCATGGAGTCAAGGACAGTGCAAGGTGACTAAATGGGCGTTCATACGAGCTTTATAGCCCTCAGGGTTTGCTGATGCAGGTTATTCAGTGTTGGGTGAAGCATGTTATTTTACATGGATGGATGAATGGAGGGAATAAAAAAAGAGAGGAAGGAAGGGCTCACATGGAAGCACACATGTCCTTTTGTTGTTATGAATGCATGACGTGAAATGTGATGTGCCACACATTTTAAATACCTGGGAAAAAACGTGAGATGTAAAATCTTGCAGGTTTGTCGACCTCTAAGGCTGTCATACTGTTTGTGCATTATTTCAGGCTTGTACATGTATACCCCGTGTTATACGACACCTAGAAAAAACACCACTCTATCATTTAGTTATGTATTTCTACATTAGATGGTATTTCAGTCAAGAGTTTGCTGCACTTCAATAATTGTCCACTAGAGAGCCTCAGACTCCACTATGTGACATTTTGGTGAACATACAAGACACAACCTACAGATAAAGTAATATAAAAATATGAAATATTTTTACATTTGGAGGTTCATGTCTAACGCACAGAAAACATTGAACACAAACATATCAATGGCAGACTAAACAATGGCACACAGATATTGCAAATGTAAAGTGTTATTACTGAAATCATTCTGAGTCACCTTCTTTTTTTGTTCCAAATAAACTCATAATGTGTTGGTAGTGAATAATTAACTTATCTTTTTATCAGGAAACAGTCCATGTACGGTGTTTTTTTTTAGTAGGATGATGGTAGTTATGGAAAGGAAGAGACCACACTTGTTTGTTGAATTCAAATACATCCTGCCCATAACACCTGATCCACATGATCCGTCTGACCAAAACTAAAACCAACATGGCAAATAAAGGCTGAAGTGAAAGCGCAGTCAAATGTGTCAGTGATTAAAGTCACAGAGTATGTTAAAAAACAAATACTATTTTCCTCCTCGCAACATAGTCAAATAATGAACGACACCAAATTTGCATTAAGATGGGTTTATTTTCTTTGCACCTGTTTAGAGGAACAGAGCTGTGATGTTTTACAGATGCTCCATCCCGGGGCAGCTGCTTTCTATGAGTCACTGCTGATAAAGGAAACATATGATGATGTTAATAAAGTTCTTCAAAAGTGCATATAATAATAATAGTAGGGCGTATAATAAAAGCAGAGCAAATTGACAGTTTAAACATGTGGGTGGTAAATGACATAATATGAACACTTAACATGGAGGCACTCAACTGCAATAAAGATTTATTAACTTCAAAGTTAATAAAAAAAATATTTTCACAGATTTATGGTTTCTGTATTTTACCACAAGGTTGGTCCACTATTCAATCCTGTACTTCACCACTAGCCTTCACCACACGATTATCTTTGCCTCTAATCTTTACCTTGAAGAAAAGAACCACCTGACTGACATTTGCCTTCCCCGTTCTAGTAATAAAGCAGTAAAGGAGAGGGTCCGCAAGACAGTTGAGGGTCGACATGGCTATACTGATCTTGTACGGATAGAGAAACCATGAAAACTTCCTGCAGTCATCAACTAGTTTTCGGAGAAGCATTATGACATGGATAGGTCCGAAGCAGAACAAAATACAGAGCAGAACCACCGCCAGCAACTTTGAAATCCGTTTACGTTCTTGCTCCTCCGTGGCTTTGTTGGATTTCACTGCCATACAGGTCGCCCATGTCGAAAACACCACAATGAGCACGGGAACAATAAAGCCCAGGAAGAAGCGCGCTACATTAGTCCGGGCCAAGTTTTCGGACGGAGGGTGGAAGACATCAAAGCACATGGAAAATTTGCTGTTTTCATGGTATGAGTCTTCCCACGTGATGGTGGCGGCGTTGAAGCAGGCCACCAACACCCAAATGCAAAAACTAACTGCTACGGCAGTGCCAACTTTCCTCAGGAAAGTGTACTTTAACGGGTGAACCACTGCCAGGTAGCGGTCAACAGCAATGCAGCAGAGGAAAGCGTCGCTGGTGTAAAAGTTAGTGAAGAGAAAGGACACAGATAGCATGCAAGCGTAGCCTCCGTGGGCCCACACGCCTCTCCAGAGGAAGTCCAGCCACAGAGAGAGGCCGATGGTGAAAGTCAGGTCGCTCAGGGCCAGGTTGAACAAATACACGCCAAGCTCATTCTTCTGTTTGATGTGCTGCCAGGCCACGTGGAGGGAGAAGGTGTTTAACGGGATGCTGGCGAGGATGATAGCCATGTAGAAAAACAGAAACGACCTCCTCCGCGATGCGCTGTCAGCCAAGTAACATTCTGAGTGATTGCTCGCGGCCGTTAAGTTTTCCATTGCAGACGTGACGGTCATATGCTCGCACCTTGTAGGAAACACGGAAGGAAATAAGGAAGCAGTATAACAGTTCAAATTTGTACTGCTGAGCCTGTGTTAAATAATGTCCTCTGTGGCTTTGCAGGGAGTCTGGAAATTAAACCTCAATGTCAGAGAGCTTAACTCCAATTGGTGGAAACAAACATTTAATAGAAAACTTGTGTTTCAAACTGGGTTATCTCCTAAAAAAATCTTTTAAGCTGTAATGTGGGTAATGTCAGATTCGGGTTTGACCCATGCTTGAGGCTAATATTTAGCATTTAGCAACTTTATGGACACTGTAGTGAATCTTTAAAGTACCATGCCAGGAGTTTTAAGGGTTTTACAAGTAAAGAATTACAACATTGTCTTGGTAAAGTCTGAAGTCCTCATTTCCACCTTCTAAACAAATTCTGGGTTCCATTAAATTTGGATAATGTGTTTGCAGAGTGAAGTAAATCCAGATTGACAATCTACCCCTGTGAACATTCTTCTAACAACTTCTATCGTAAGCTACTCATGGTCTGGCTAAAAATTGAATTCATTATGTCTTCACCCTGTTCTCTGATGCTGCACTTTCTTTGAGTCTACCAACAACAAGGAGGCGTTTCGCAACACATCCTGCTTGAGTACGCCACATGACTGCAATGTGACAAAAACGATAGTAGATCAAATATTAAGGGTGATATCTATCCTTAACCGGGTTTCATTTGGTTTCTATAAAAAATTCTTTGCAAATAAAGTCGGATTGTTTGAGTCTGATGAAGTCTAAATGCCATTGCTTACACCCTGCTGGGATATGCATTTTAAGTTTTAGAGTGGCAATATTTCAGAACGCACCTACACAACAGTCCACTTAATGGTTGGTCAATTGGTCCTTTAAGTCAAAGTCAACCATAAACATACTAATACTACCATATACTATTAAATAATGACATGCATAAAGTAAATTCAACACATATTAGGGTTTACTTACTTTTTATTGATCTGAAACAAGTGAAGAGCCGATTCATTAAGTTGTCTTGCCTGTCACTGTTGCAGCCAGCTTAAAGAAACAGGAAGAGTTAGCATCTGCCTCTTTGGCTTCCCTCACGACTGTGTGTCACCACCGGGGGTGAGATTTATGGCTAATTTAATTTAGCTGCCAGGTCTATATGAGGTTGCTTATCTTTATGTTTGGTGTGTCAACAAAGACGTGGACTGAGGTAAAATGTGATGCACATTATTATCTGATAAAGAAATATATGCCTGTGAATAATTGTTTCCGTATCGTAGTTATGTCATTATTGCTGGTTGTCACGTTTGATATGGCTGAGCCTACGTGCTCCTAAGGGATAGCGACATGTATTTTTTTAAGCCCGTCTTAAAAACAACACTTACATGTCCGTACATACATCATGTACATCACAAGTGGGGACAAGGGGACAAAATCCAAAGTCCCTATTTTGTCTACATAATTTTGGGCTAGCATAATATGAATCCTACAGAGGTAAAGTGTTTTTAGTACCATGTTTCCTCTTTATGTTACCTTCCCTCGTCTGTGGCTCAGCAAATAAACACTGCTAGGAACCACAAAGAAAGAATTTTGTCCTCCATGCATTAAGATTAAGTACAGAAAAGCTGTGATACTATACTTTTAACACAATAACACACCAGAGAAAAGATAAATATAAATATATATGTATAGAACAGGGATACACACACACACACACACACACACACACACACACACACACACACACACACACACACACATATATATATATATATATA
>JAOXYL010000113.1:9333667-9392156 GCA_028564955.1 Terapon puta
TATATGTATGTAGATAGATAGATAGATAGATAGATAGATAGATAGATAGATAGATAGATAGATAGATAGATAGATATCTGTGTGTGTGTGTGTGTGTGTGTGGGTGGGTGGGTGTACTGTAAATTAAAGCACTGATTCTTTTATTTTTCACCAAATTACTTTTTATGAACAGACGTGCCATCTCCTTTCAGGCGGGCCCTGACATAATACAATATAGCACATAAAGACAAAACATTCAGTAAATGACAGTAAGATAATTAGATCATATCAAATATAGGCTGTGTAATATTTAGAGCTTTTCCTTTTAGGTTCACGAAATGTTCACCAAAAATGTAGCAGTCTGTATGTAGTCTAAGAGGTGAAACCCAAGGCAAATACATTTCACAAAGCGCCCACTGCTGCACGTTAGCTTCCACTCAGCTTATTAAAAGAAGTACAGAATAACTGACCAGTAAAAAGACACCAGTACATTAACATGAAATAAGAATTTGCTTTACATTTCATTTTCAATCACGCTTAAAAAACTTGTTAGGAAACTGAACGAACTCTATCAGAGCTGTCTGATAAGTTTTTCTTGAAAAGCGCTCTACCTTTTTCTAGCGCTTTCTTAATCTCAATCTGAGCACTCTCACTGATTAAGCAGTATATTATAGGATCCAGTGTACTATTTATAGTGGTCGTGGCAACCGTGACCAGGTAGGGGTCCCTGAGCCTTGCAGCCCAGGTGCAGGCCCCGGGCTCCATTATTGCCCTGAGAAGCATGACGGTCTGGTAGGGCAAAAAGGCCACTATGTAGGTTAGAAGAAGAAGCAACAACAGCAGCCTCACTTTCCTGCGCTCCTCTGCCTGGATGGAGTTGCTCTGTCGGAGCGACTGCATGATCTGCTGGAAACAAAAGGTCATGATGAAGAGGGGGACATAGAAACCGAGGATGACTCGTGTAAGGGCGAGGCTGGCATCTTTTTGTGTCATAGGAGTTCGCTCCTCGCACAAGTAACTCGAAGAGAAGGCCTGCAGCGCCCCCGTGTGGTTCAGCAAGATAATGTGGGTGGCTATCTCCAAAGTCCACACAGCCAGACTCACAAATGCAGCTGTCCGCACCTCCCGGACCCGGTGAAAGTGGAGAGGGTAGACCACTGCCAGGTAGCGGTCGACGGAGATGCAGCAGAGGAGGCCCGAGCCGACGTAGAAACTGTTGTACATGATCACAGCCACTAAACTGCAGAGACCGCCGCACACCGGCCTCTGCAGAGCCAGCTCAATCCACACGGGCAGAGAGACTGTGTAGAGCAGGTCAGAGATAGACAAGTTGACGAGGTAGACCGCCATGCTGTTCCCGTTCCTCATCAGCATCCAGGCCGCATACAGAGACAGGCAGTTGGCCGGAAAGCCCACAATAAAAAAAAGAGAATAAACAGCTGGATACATCTGCTCTTCCACCGAGGACTTCACGGTGCAGTTAGGTGCACTTGTGTTTGTCTGGTCGAAGAGAGGTTTGTCCATCTTAACACGACACCGACCAAACCTGAATGTGAGCATAAATGGAAAGCCCTGTGTGATATCCAAGCACGATAAGCTTTGAGATGCAAATTAGTCGTTTTGGTTATGTTCTGCTAAAAATGAAAATAGTGGCTAGTGCTCTCATTGTGGCTGTCATGTGTTTCGTAAGCCGTTCTCCCAAAGCTACACTTAACCTCTATGTTTTTCAGATATTATGATCAAAAATACTGTTTGGATGAAAAAGGATATTTCATTAAAAAACAAACAAACAAGAAAACAAAACAAAACAAAGTAAAACAAAAAAATGGAGAACAGGTAAGGCAACTTACAGTTTAATATAATGTTTAGTAAAATATCAGGCCATTTTTCTGTACATCGATAACTTTTGGTACTTTAAGTGTATTTGACTGATAATATTTATAATATATATTATATTGTAAATGGATAACTTCAAATTGATTTATTTAAGACCCAAAATTAAAACATTATTTTCCTCTGAGGGCTTCACAGTCTGTACAGTTGAGACTCCCCCTGTCCTTAGACCCTTGAACCGGGTCATGAAGAAACCCTTTTTAGGAAAAAAGAAGAAGAAATCTACACTTACTTACATTGGAATATTTTTTTCACTTTGCTTCAGGCACATTTACTGATGTAAAGGAACTGGATAGCAGCACCGACTGTTTTGTCTGTACAAACGATGTGAACTTTCCAGGAACAGCATTTCATTCATTTACTATCTTTTCCTGCTATCATTGGCAATGTGATACAGCAAAAGATCATGCAAATTCAGCTGTTGTTTCCTAAAGTTAAATTGTGACATGTTGAGGCCCTGAGACAGGCCAGGCACAGAGAGCCTGCCAACATGGTTTCTGGTATCTGGTTTACATTACTTTTGCTGCAGTGTCAACAGTCAGTAAGAAGCCTGCTCACTGAGAGAATGGAGGGCAACAAGTCCATTTTTAGTCAAACATTCAGTTTAATAGTTGTGATCACAAATCAACACATAAGCGTTGTTCAGTTAAATTTAAAAACAGGAAAAGCACAAAAAAGACCTCCTAGAGAAACGTCCGAATGTGGGTAACACTGAAAATCTGTTGGACATGTGTAATTCTTGTGTGGTTTCTAACATTTCAATTTACAGTGCACTGTAATACAGGCATATTTCAACAAACAGATACAAGGAGAGGCTTTGTTACAGACATAAACAAAGTAGACTCAGAAGCAGAGTTATGAGCTTTACTGTCCGGTCTTGCCAAAGGTGTTTAAATGGCCCACAATGCAGCTCAGCCTCAGTTCAGCTGGGGTTTCATTATTTCCATCATTTTGGCTGTTCTTTCTATTGTCAGTAAAAAAAAAAACACAATAAATTCACCAAGTTAATTGCTACGATCAGGAAAGTAGCATCTGGCTACCAGACAATCACAGAACGGCTGGTATTTCTCACACAGGCAAACACGTGATGTGACTGCTTTCCCAGTTGACAATAATCGCAGGGAATCAATTAGTGAATACATTGTTATGACAGAAAATCACAGCCACTCCATATAGGAGCAGTCACACATTTACAAGTTTAATTATGGGTCAAGAAAAGATGACAGCTTCTGCATTTATGGTGCACAAGGTGTTACATTAAACTGGTTACACAAATAGTCTCACAGTTAATACAGAGAAGTTGTTTATGTAGCTGTGATGCGTGTTCACTGTAAGGAGATACATGCAGGTGACAAACTAAAGTAAAAGCAATCATAATGTGTCTCAATAAGATGCTGGCCTATCACATGTTGTTGTCAGAATGGATTCATCACGCCTCGTCCTTGTTCCTCAGAGTTTCTGGACTCTACCGGAGGCATGACCGCTGTTCTTTCAAAAGCTGATCCCTCATTTGTGTTTTGATTATGCTTAACTGCGGTGAGATCTGGTGACTGCAAAGGCCAAAAAACACAAGTCACATAATGTTTACACTCACGCAGCACTGTTGTCCTGGAAGAGAACAAACCCTATAAGAATATAAATGATCCCTCATGGGACAAATATGAGCACTTAGAATAACTTTGTTTTGATTAGCAGGGGATGCAAACAGTCCAAACAGCATTACACCTGATCCCATACTTATCCACTGTCTGCAAAGAACAATTTGAGTAACACATCTTCAGGCTACTGTGACATGTGAAAGGCAAACAAATACAAAACAAGAAACTGTACAAGCATGCAAATGTATACACGGGATGCTGACATCTGGCTTGGGAGTCAAAGAGAGGATTCTTGAGTTACAGTGACAGAAATATTATGGACATCAAATATGTCAGGGTGTTAAGTTTGTGGTGTTAATTATTGAAATCTCACACAATATCACAAGACAATCAGAGTAATACCATTTAAATGTAAATGCAACCAGTCAGACACATATCCACAGACCTACACGCAGACCAACGTAATATCTTAACATCAAAGTGTCATATTAAGATTGTCAACCCAACACAAATGATTTCCGTTTCTGTTGTACATTGCTTCCATCTCCACCATTTTTGTCCATAACTTCTGTAAGTAAAACACACACAACTAGTGCTGTTTAATGGTGTAACAGTGTTATAATTGTATTAAGACTGAGAGCATTTCTGATTACACAACAAATGGGTGTGTAAAAAGTGTAAGAATTACAAGTGTAATTTGAGCGTTTTATCCCGGAGAGATCGTGCACAATATCAACAGGACGTGAGAAAGAGTCATGTCTTATCTCATGTATCAGAACTGACCACGCCCTTGACATGATTCATTTTTTAATTTTATTTATCATATCTTGCCTTCATAAATTCCCACTTTAACTGTTGTCTAGAGAAGATGTGGGCTCAGGACACAGTTTTTCTCATCTTACTTCTGGGCACCACATAAAAAAAACCCTTAGCCTTTGAAATTACAAGCCACAACCCTGCAGATCAGTTTAGCTAGAGACATTATCAGACTTAGCACTTCTCAACAGGTTTGAGCGCGTGGAGGTTGTGCTGAGCGTTGTCACTCCACCGCTAACCTGCACAAAGACTTCCCGAACTTTTTTCCGAAAGTGCTTCCCTACGAGAACATATAAGATTGGGTTGACAACACTGTTGAGAAAGGCAAAGTAGAAAATGACCATGCCGATGCTCTCTAAGAGCTCACTATTTACAGACACCACGCCAGCTCTGCTTAGCATTTGTACTATCCTAAACAGTTGGTGTGGCACCCAGCAGATCAAGAAAGCCACGAGGACCACCCTCAGCAAAGTGGTGGCCTTGTGATCCGTTCTCTGTCTGTTTTGCCCCTCCGTTAACCGCTTATTCAGAGTGTGAATAATAATGACAGTGCAGATGGCAATGATGGAAATAGGGATGATAAAGCTAGATATAGTCTGTATAGTCTCAAACACATAGTATTCAGTGGGACTGTAAGTATTATAGCACATAGTAGTAGCAATACAACTTTTCACATCCCTGTAGATAAATGCAGGGATACTCAACATCAAGCCAAAGCCCCACACCAGCACACAACCCAGCTTGGCATATTTTGGCCTACGCAATGTTTCTTGGGTCAGCGGGTGCACCAGTGCCACATAGCGATCTATGCTAACCAGAACGAGGAAGTAGATGCTGCAGTAAAAGTTCATCTTAATGCCAACGTTGACGGCTTTGCACAGGAAACGTCCGAAAGGCCAGTCGTAATTCCTGGATATATTGATAGCCCAGAAAGGCAAACAGCACATCAGGACAAGGTCAGCGGCAGCCAGGTTGCTCAAGTAGATCTCAGCCACCGTGCAGGCCTTCTTATGAACGCAGAACACCATCAGGACAAACAGATTAAACAGAATGCCCAGCACTGCAATGAGCCAGAGATACACCGGCACCACAGTGAGGATCACGTCAGGGGTTTCCAGCAAAGAACAGTTGCTTGTTTGAGGGAGGTTTTGGTCTCCACCGCCAGCCGTGGTGGTGAAGTTAGCAGGGACACTGTGAAGACAAAGTCAGTTTGGTTTAACTTTGGTGCAGGTTTCAGGGAGCTTGATTGCGCATTCAAGAAAATCACTTTTTTAAATGGTCTTGTATCTTTGTTAGCTTGTCAAATTAGACAGTATTATATAATGAATACATTATTGTTATAATCTGCAAGTCAAACTGGACAGAAGTACACTGCAAATTATTTGGTTCTTACCAAGAAAAAAAAACTTAGATTTAGAAGTGTTAGATAATTTGTCTTGATTTAAGAGTTAGTTTCTTATTTTAAGTGTTCAACTTTACACTATAATCTTATATCAAGCAAACCAATCTTAATTTAAGAAATCTTGTCAAGTGAAATTGTCTTGCTGCATGGACAGATAATTTCACTTGTTTCGAGAACATTTTCCCTCAGATTTAGTGTTTTTATCTTGTTTTTAGGCCCCCCTTTTTTGCAGTGTATGACTGAAATAAAAGAAAAAAAATATATATACAAAAAAAGAAACATATGCTTGAAATGCAGTTCAAGTTTGTATGTCACCCAGTACTGGCTTGACTAATGTTATTTGTAATGCGCTCTCCCTTTGTATATAATTTTTGAAATCCAGAACTAAACTTGTCGAAACAAGTTTATTGAAAGAACGCCAAGATGAGATAATGACATGTTTGAGCAACTTACCATTTTTTTGGAGGGAGGGTTATCATTTGTTCATGAAGTGAAAAATGCTGTTATTTGATTGAAGGATTATCTGGGTGTTATGAGAGGCTGGCAGAAATATTGCGTTCATGCTGATTGATTAATACATGTATAGCTATGTTCAATTTAAAGAGCAATTTCTATTTTTGTACCAAAATATGTAGGACTTAAACCTATTCAGCCTTAGACATTCACTACATACATACATCGTTTTATTCTCCTCACTCTATATTAGCAGTGCAAAAGTTATTTATATAGATCCAACTGTTTATTTAAACAGTGGAGCCAAAGCAGGTAGACATCTAGCACTAAACATGTTGAGACAAAGGCAAATATAGCCACGGTCTAGTTAGAGTAGTAAAAGCACTTGGTTTCATTTTAGCAGTCGTCGATTCAACCTCTTTCTGTTCTTGCTGTTTCAAAATGTATAATATAATTTGCAGATAGTGTTTGAAAGCTCAAAATATAGCTGATGATGAACAATGTTGAAGATTGTTAAGTTGTTTATGGCACTTGATAATATTCAATTGTAAAAGAAATAGATGAATAATCTATAAGGCAAATGCAGCTCATACATACCTAACCGTAGGCAGAAGAGTCATTATTTCCTGTGGAAGTCCAGATGTAAAGTATCCAGAGGCACAATGCCGGTCCAGCACCTTCTTCTACTGCCTTTTGCCTGTGTCTGACTTTCTCTCTTAAAAGACGAAGGGAAAGTGATGTTTGGGTGATGTCAGAGAATAGCACTCACCCACCCTTCTCTCTTTGTCACGTCTCTCCTCTGTTGTTTTCCCTCCTCAAGTTGCACTGTGTACACAGCGGATCTTTTTGCAGTGTATGTCTACATAGTTCTGTTTTTTTTTTTTTTTTTTTTTAAACAAATTATTCTGTAGATGCTTGTTTTTAACATATGCATTATTTTTATGGCCCATATTGTCTTTCAATGTATGTGACCTAGAGTGTTTGTACACAGTGTTGCCTGGTAATCATCTCTGCACTGGTTGAAATTAAGTTACTGACAATTGAAGGAAACACTTGAGACTATTTACCTGCAAGTCATGGGAACATAGATGGGCCTCTGTGCTTGAATGAACAAACTTTTTTCAATTATGCGTTTGCAGTAACTGAACCGAGACTGATATTCCTTTTGACATCCATTTAACTGGACTGGTAATACTGGCCAAACTTTGATGCCGCACCTGTAGGGACCAGGATTGTTGACTCAGTACTTCTCTGGAGTTTTTAAAAATATTTCCCAATTCACAAATAATTAAATGAGTACCATCCAAACTCATGTAGGGGCAGAAAAATAGGTGGCAAGGTGAATTAATGATGAATTAATTCAAGTTGATTCATGTTTTTGCTAAAAT
This sequence comes from Terapon puta, assembly GCA_028564955.1. Classification (NCBI taxonomy): domain Eukaryota; kingdom Metazoa; phylum Chordata; class Actinopteri; order Centrarchiformes; family Terapontidae; genus Terapon; species Terapon puta. Next base: position 9,341,197 of record JAOXYL010000113.1, read on the forward strand.
CAGCATTTACCCAGTGTTGTGAATGGTGCTTGCCAAGGGTCTGTGGATATCTGTGATTGTTACTAAATGCTGTTTTGTGCCTTGTGTCTTTTGTCAGTCTGATTGTGTTTACTCAGGACTCTCATCCTAGTAAGATCTTGATCTGTATTAGACTGTTGTGGCTGGGTATTCTGGACGGACAAGTCATGGTGGTGCAAAAGAATTTTAATGATAACACATGAGGTAATAAAAGGCAAAAAACTTGGCAGGTGGTGGCAGAAGACTGGCTGGCACGATTCATGGAAACTGAGGCCTCTAGAGGAGCCTCACAGGAGAAAGGCTGAAGTGGAGTTACTCTGAATACCTGTAGAAAATGTCAGTCCCTTATGTAGATGTTGAGATATCTCACTGGATAAATGAAAACCTGACCTGCTAGTGGTGCTACAGGAAAAGTTAGAGAGCTCTTTGGCTCAAAACCATTCATGTATGTAATGGAAATGAATCCAATATGTCAGTTTAAGATGAAAAAATTAACCCAATTATTTGGACATTATTTGGAAGGCTTCATCTTGTGACCCTGAACTTCTGTACAACATAAACAAATAAAGCTTCTTAAAAACATGATTCTTCAGAATACAAACACACTGATAGCTGTCTGAACATCCACTGGTACATAGCCAACAGCATCTGTTAATAGCTATAAAAAAAAAAGTTTTCATGGTGTTGTTGGGGTTCTACGGGGTCTTGACAAAAAAAAAAAAGATGAGAGTGAAGATACAAACACAATGCTCTGGACAGTTGAAGGGTCCTGGTTCTGTTCTGACTATTATGGATTAATGGGTTTCAAATATTTTCATTATGTTATTCATCATACAAACAGTATACAAAAATACAACCAACCAAAAGAGATAATAGTAGTAAATGGGAGAAACAACTGAAAAGTACATGCAATTAAGAAAATTGCAAAAGGAGTGAGTAGAAAAAAAAGGTGTCTCACTCCCAGCTATTATGGATTAATGGGATACTTTAATATACCAAAGTTATTGTTAATGGTAACAGCTGTGCCTTTCTAGCTGTGAAAAAGAAAAAAATATTTTAAGTGATTCATCAAACCCATAATCATTCCAGTTTGTGGAATTAAAATATTAGGTGGAGGCAAGATAGAAAATTGCAAGTCAGCCTACGTTATTTCCTCCCGCCTCCCCCTTCTCATCAATTTGAGTGTGGCACAACAGGATTTTAAATTCAGAGGGCATAAGTGCCATGCCAAACCAAAACAGTGAGGTGGTGGAATTGACATGGCTATACCCACAGCATATGGAGAGAATACATTCACATCTATTAAATGACTCGTGACATGGACAACACTGACTTTGTCACTATTCAATTGCATCCTGAAATTTTACATTTGCCTTTTCCAAAAAAACTTCCAGGGAATGAAAGGCGTAGCAAGCTTGGGAAATTGGATGATCATAACAATGCATGGGCATAAATAAGATTAAACCAGGCCAAAACGAATCCTCAAAGTAATTAACTCAGATTTTAATGTTATTATATTTGAAAAATAAGTCATTGGGAATGGATATCAAGCAGGGACATACAGCAGACCAAATGGCTGACAGAGCAGCTTTAATGCATGAATACTACAGGGAAATATTTTGGTATTGCTAAATTTTAAAGTGATATATTAAACCTTGTTGAAACTGTTACCATTAAATGTATTTTCCAACACAAGGACAAAAGAGGAAAGATCATTACTGGACTGCCTTGAGAAGTTTTCCGATTGGTCAAGGGTAGAACAAGTAGTCACCAGATTGAGACAACAAGTTTAGTGCTGTTTAACCCACACACACCAGTGCAGGACAAGGACCCAAAGAAAGTACAAGCGTAAGAGAAAGAAAAGCAGAAGGAAATATTATTATGTTAGCTCAAGAAGGTCCCAGAATAGATAAAGAGCTTGAAAGTAAAGAGTGTTGTTGTTAAGACCAAACACAGTAAGCGGTATAAGTTGAGTAAAGGTGTACTGTTCATTTTCACAGAATTGGTGAAACTTCAGTAAAACCACTGTCTTCATGTGGTTGAAGAGGAGCTAGACTCTGTGTTAGTGTTCAGTGATTGTGGTGGGAGATTTATGACTTGAAATTCAGTGTAAATATTGATTTACTGCACATCCTGGGACAAGCATTATAACTGCGAGAATTATCATCCATTAGTGAAATTTCCCCCTTTACTTGTACACATTTTGAGATGAGAGCTAAAAAAAATAGCTTGGCAAATGTACTTTAGGCAAACGTCCCTACCCAGAGAAGAGACAAGCTCCTTTTTCCTGAATGTGCCCGTTAAGCAAATTCAAGGTTACTACATGTTATTTTATTTTATTTTATTTATTTTATGTTATTCTATTCTATTTTTTTAATTTACTTTTTTACTTACTTTTGTGTATAGATGTACATATTCTGTTTCTTATTACGTATTTCTGTATTTGTATATTACCTCTACCTCATTCTGAGAGTGTCATCACCTGCCGGAACAAAATTCCATGTATGTGCGAATGTACTTGGTGAATAAAAACTATTCTGATTCTGATTCTGATTCTGATGTAGTTAAGTCAATTAAGCTTCGGTCAAACAAATAAAACAAACAAACAAACAAAAACCTTGCATATTTGAATCAAACAATTTGAATGAAATGTATGCATTTATTTATTATACTTTCAGACATTGCAATCAAAACTTATCTACAGTAGTTGTTTAAGAGCTACAACTTCTCTCCAGTATTACTCAGGAATAGGTTACGTAATGAGTAATCTTGATACTAAAGAGGAACTCACATAACTGTGTGTATCACTAAAGGTTTTGTTTACATGCCAAATTATACTGTGCGGGGTGGATTATTAATGTAAATGTACACAAAGTCCATGAGGAGACATTGCCACATGTCAGTTTGCAGAAGCCATGAAGCGTTTTTTAACAGAGATATTCATGATGTGTGTTCAGAGCAAGATACAATTTTCTCTATGGAGACTGGACACATATAATTTACTTCCATTTCTTCTACAGAATTTGTCCATTATCTTTGGTAATGTCTGCATTTCTGTGAAAGGAAACCATCATTTGATAGTGCTGTTTAACCCTATAACAAAGTTATTATTGTGTTAAGTCTCATGAAATAACCATTTGAGACTCATATCCTGTATATTGCATCGCTTTTTCCATAAGCAGCAGCGGATGCTGAGGACAGGATGCCATGAAGATCACATCTGATCCTTTGCATTAAAAATTACCACAGTTTTAATTTGTTCTGGTCTGTTGACGTAAGTGGACACAACAGAGCGTTGGTATGTAGTCATATCGGATCCTCTGCGATTGTGTCTAGTCCTCCTGTAGATGGCGCTAACTTTCCTCCTAAAGTACTGCCCCGAGAAGACATACAAAAGTGGGTTCAGCATACTGTTAAGAAAGGCCAGATACACTGAAACCTGCCCTCCTATATCGAGAGTGTGGTACCAAAGTTTCTCATCCAATGCTTTGACATCACAGAGTGTGTCGAGGAAGGTGAACACCTGGAAGGGAGCCCAACATAGTAAGAACAGCACTGTGACAGCATACACCAGTACCGTGGCCTTTGTGTCGTTAATGTCATGAAACCCTGCGGTCTCCTTCCTCTGAGCTAAAGTTTTGATTATGTTTCCACTGCTGAAAACAATGACCAGAACAGGGAGTATAAAACCTATCACGATCATCAGAATCTGATGGGCCAACTTCCAAGAGCTGTTGGGACTATAATCAAGTATACAGGACATTGTCTTAAACTCCTCAATGTACTTCACCTTTCGGTGAACTATGGTTGGCATGCTCAGTAAGAACCCTAATATCCACAGGATGAAGGAGATAACCTTGGCATAAAGTGTCCGCCTCAGCCACCCCGTTGTCATGGTCTTCACGAGAGCCAGATAACGATCAACACTGATCATGACCAGGGTGTAGATGCTGGTATAGAAATTAATGATGAAAACTGAGTTGACCATTTTGCATAAGGCATCCCCATATGGCCAGTCAAAGTTGTTAAGGATGTTCATTGCCCAGAAAGGGAGGCCACACAGGAGAAAAAAGTCCGCCAGTGCCAGGTTTCCCAGGAAGATCTCTGCTACAGTCAGTCGATCCTTGTGGATGAGGAAGACCCCGAGGACAAAGCTGTTAAAGATAAGGCCTAACAGGGATAAGGTGAAGATGTACGGGGGGATGACGGTGTGGACAATCTCCCATTCTGGAGTGAGTGGAGACTCTGATGGAGCGAATGGCAGGGATAGACTGGTGTTTTCAGACCACAATGTTGCCACAGATACAAGCTTCACTGGATCCATGGGCTGGAAGACAAATATATAGAGACATCCAATCAATAAAAAGTTATGTGATTTAAAACGTGATTTTGACAGCTACAAGAGGTAATGATTTCCACGTGACATAGAATACAATAAATAAAAACAGCAGTAAAGTTATATACAAATGATAAATGTATTGTTTATCCACAGGTAGGCAGTTTAAGACATAACAACATGTTCATTCAGTCATATTAATTTCCCTGTAGCTTAACAAGTACTGTACACTATTTTGCTAATACGATGTAACAGGTGTTAGTGTTTTTAACATCAACAATAGACAGACAACAGACGTTGATGTTTAAAATGAAAAAAAAACAGGAACATAAGTTCTTACCGTATGTTCGAAAATGAAAATGTTCTTGCCGTGGTCAAAATGCAACAGTGCTCATCTGTATACACTGAGCTCCTAGTAAGAGTACACACAGAGTCAGAGAGAAACTCTTCCCAAGCGGGTTTTTGTATATAGAGTTGCATTCTTCCACACCCCTGGCCAAGGAGTTCACTTTATCAACTTGTTTATGAAAGAGTCAAAATTTGGTCTGCGCACATATTAGAAACAGAGTGTCAAATGTGTTGGAGTGAAGCTGCAGACAGTAACTGCATCAGCACCACTGCACACCCCTATGAAAAGGTTATCTTACGATTTGTGATTATCATATAAATGATATATTTAATAAAGACTTATTTTATTACTTAAAAAGTAAGATAACCACTGATGCTGATGTATGGTAATTTGTCTAGTCATAACAACATCCCTTCTTGCTAAATGAAAAGATTAACTCAGTGTATTGGATGCAGCCCTTATAAATTCATCCAACTGAGGTCACCAATAAACAAGATTATTGTCTGTTAATATAATCTGTAGTTCCTCTGTTTATGTTTTGATGTTGAGATAACACTCATATATGCTTTGCTTTTCAATTTATGGGCAGTGTACTGTTTATCTGCTGCTAATAAAATGGTGGCAAATGACTGATTAATAAGAAATAAAAACTATTGTAATCCCAAGATTATTTTTCTTGAATTATGTGTAATTCTATCCTAATCCAGTCTAAACACCATCCTCACCAAAAATAACAAAATGGCAACAATGACAAGCTTGATATGGCTTTAAACCAAATAACAATCTTGGTGGTTGCAATGAGATAAACGTTTTTTTTTTACATTATGAAACAAAAAGCATTAATGAAACATGAGTATGGTGGAGGATGTGGTTTCCCTTTTATGGTCAAAGTGATAACAGCACACTTGAGTCGTGGAGTCTATTTAAACACTCTGAAAGGGAATCTGGCTCTTTGTCATCCAGTATAAACAATGCTTCCTTATCAAATCACACTCCATCCCTCAGAGAGTTGCAAATGATACTTTATTGATGACAAAACACTAAAGCACTGATGAATTATAAGAACATGACATTTTTTTCAAGAACATAATAAAATAATAAACAACAACAACAAAGCAATTCCAGAAAATAAAGTTATATTTCACTCTCTGCATACACTACTACAGAGACAGGGTAATACACAACCCTGGTGGGTGCACCAATTCAGAATTTCTCTCCTGTTGCACTTTTTAGAGCACTTCAGCACGTGTTCAAGAAATCAAACCACGAGGTCTTTGAAAAACAACTGAGCTTCCTGATGGCTGCTATAAAAACAGAAACCACATCTGGCTTTGTTGAGCAAGAATAACAGGAGAGGAACTGAAAGGAAACCACTGTTTGCGACAATGAAATTTGGCATCAAGTTCAACACTGACAAACGTTATATAGTATAATGGCAGACATTTGGCAAAGTTAGTGTGGGAGGTTATTTATTCCAAACAAAACTGAGGAGCTGAATAATTTCACATAAAAGACTTGACATTTAACTTTTATGTTCAAACACCCAGCAATAAAAAACTGACTAATTCCCAAAGATAGCAGTCCAAAAATCCAAATATAGAAAGTCTGAAATTCTTTTGCATCATAACAGATTACTTGAAAACGTTCAGCAATTTTCTTGTCATTCTAAAAGAGTTAGAAGATTTATACCACTTTTTAGTCTAATTACTATACACATAAAACATAAAACATAAAACATTTATGAACTTATGAACTTATTTTATCTCATTTGTTGATTCATACAAAAATATTATGATTTTGAAAATAGATTATAAACTAGATTATTTCTTGGTTTTGCCCAGATTAACAAATTACATTATCTTATATGTTATCAAGTGAGCTACTGGTTGGTAGCCTTATACACAGCCAGGGTAAGTTATCCCCAACTTTCCAGTGTATATATATATTTAGATTTTAGTACTCTCAGTTTGTTTACTTGAGTTGAGGTTGGCATTGGAAAGACCAGACTTCCTCCATGGCTGTTTCCTCCGGCACAAAAAAAGTCTAAACACTTCCCTTGCCCTTTGCTTGAAGTGCTTCCCCACAATCACATACAGGAAAGGATTCAATGAGCTGTTACTATAGCCAAGGTAAGTAGCTAACTGGTTGCCAATGTCCAATACATGTGCCCACGTACATCCAGAGATGACCTCGTAATGATCCAAGGTGTCCAAAAAGATCAGGATCTGGTAGGGCAGCCAGCAGAGGACGAACACAGTCAGAACAACGAGAACGAGGTGTGCGGCCTTCCTCTCCACACTGCCCCTGCTCCCTTTTCTCATCTTCTGGCTGTTCCGAAGCACTTTAGTGATACTGTAGCTGCAGAAGGATACAATGGGAACGGGGATAAGAAAGCCCACGATGCTGACAGTCATGTTATAGCGCAGTCTCCAACCCTCGTGGGGATATGCTAGGTAACATGCGTCAATGCCCAGATGAGGGAAGAACTGGACGGAGCGGAAGAGGATCGCAGGGAAACTGAGGAAGATGCCGGCGATCCAGACACTGAGGCAAATCCCACGTGCCCAGAAGGCCCGTCTCTCCCTCCCCTGGGTTAGGGGTCTAGTGAGGGCCAGGTATCTGTCCACACTTACAAGCGTAAGGAACAGTACACTGCAGTAATAATTCATCCCAATGATGATGTTGATAAGCTGGCACATGCGTTCCCCAAACCTCCAGTGGAACTTGTTGATGATGGTTGAAACCCAGAACGGCAGGCAGGAAACCATGAGGAGATCGGCTGCCGCCAAGTTGCTCAGGTAGATGTCTGCCACAGAGCTGTGCCGCTTCTCGAGACAGAATACGCAGAGCACGAAGGAGTTGCCGATCACTCCGAGAAGACAGATGATGGACATGTAGGCAGGCTGCATGGTGTAAACCCAGTCCCATGCACCTGTGTGGTTGCAGACAATCTCAGCTCTCGCAGTGCTCTCCATAAGCCTGCTGAATCGTGGGTCACTGTGAAAGCTGTTGTACGCTAAAGGTGTTTTAGAGGTTTAAAATAAGAGTGTGTACAAAACTAACACATATACCAGTAAAACCTTTTAAGTGTGTCAACACAATTTTAATGTATGTGTTGCTGCCTTCACGTCATAATTTGACTTCCAAAGTCAGATAGGACACCAGATCTAATGGTGTGTGGATAATGGTTGTTTATCAGTCGGAGCAAACACATGCCATCGCCAAAGAGGGGAGTCTTGGCAACAGATACAGTATGCAGATAGTCTGTGACAATAGCCCAGGACACACATTTATGTCTGCGTGAACTTACAGAAACACAGTGTGATCACATGAGCACAATGAGTTTATATACTGTATTAAAGTCTGACTGAAATGTGAACTCTGCTGACTTTTTATTGCTAGCAAATGCAAACAAATTATATTGCAGCTACTACTCATCTTTGAGAGAAGAACAAAAACATTTTTGGCTAAGCGTTTACGCTTCTTGTGACGCCTCTTTTCATGGCAGCTGTTGACTGATAAATGAGTGCCAGCTATACCAGGAGACAATTTCTCTAGCAGTGAAAGGACTGTCTCAACCTCCCCTATATTCAGACTTTTCCAAGTTCATATTATGTACCATTTGTGATTGACTGATGTGTGACTGTGTTTTAACAACATTCAATATCTGACCATTATGCAATTAAGTTTTTATTTATTATATATTTTCTTAATTTTATAGGAAGTTAGTAAGGAGGGATCACTACCTTATACCTGGGAAGTTTAAGCTAAGTTTAGTAGAATTCCCAGGAGACAGTAGTTTTTGTTCAAGTTAGACCAACTCCTCTGAGTCAACAGCAGCTCGTGTTGTGTATGTACAGTAGGGGACACTGTCACTGCATAAAATGACTACAAGGTGAGCATAACAACAAACACAGAGGACATACAGACATAAATAAAATAAAAAACAACAAGATAAAGTCTCTTGAGGCATGTGCAGAACAGCTTCAGTGCACCTTGGCATTCATTCTCTAGGTCAATGAACTCTACTGCTAACAGGGCCACCAGGAGTACTCACTGTTGGGATCAAGCATTCAGGTTCTCCTTTAACTGTCACTGGTCTGTAAACAGTATTTCTTAGCAAAAATCAACAATGTTTACCAAAGAATTACATATTCCAGATGTGAAAGAATGGAGTGAAAAGCATGGCCACATAATCCTGAAAGGCAGACAAAAATACATGAAATGAGGTCAAACTATATATTTTTGGCGTGCATTTTACCCTTTGAAGTAACTTTGTCTGCCTGCATGTTTTTTTTTCCACAGCAATTTCCAACTCTGGCAATAGTGAAAAAGCCTGACTCCTAACAAAGATTTTCCATTTGGCATGTCATGCCTTCATTTTGGGATAACTAGGGGTGTACCCTTGCCCACAGCCCACAGTGAGTCAACACTGGGCCATTAAATGGTGGTGTGGGTAGAAATGAGACAACTGATGTCCACACAGCCAACAAAAAGCAGCATGCTTGTGTGTCACCACTGGAAACTCTTTGACAAAATCCCGTTTTTAAACTCTGCAGACAATGAGTCAGAGACACACAGAAAACACTTAGCAAGCAGTTGTTGTAACTCTTTTATGCTTGAGTTTTTATGCTCAATTTAAAATTGAGATGCATTATAAACTTTTAATGAGACATCCGTAAAACCATATGCTGTTTTATTTGACAGAAATATACAGAGATATACAAATACTAGTACTATTTACAATCTGTCTTATCAGACATGCAGAATATTAAAATTATTACATAGCAAAAACTTATTTTATAGCAAATAGCCTGATCCAGATAATACCACCTGTACATTCAAAATACCAATGCTTGCCTATGTTTGTAACAAGAGCCAGCTGTAGTTACACTGCATATTGTAAAAATGAGAAAAAAACATTTGTATGTGATCCGGTTCTCCAGCTTATGATAAGTGGGATGGTTGTTTGCAATCTGTAACATCTTCTCCAGGAGGGAACATTCATTTAAGCCTTGTATGGCCCTGTACAAATATTTACATTTCCTGAAAAATGACTAAAGCTAAAGCTTGACCAGACATATCAAAAATTGATTTAACAACAGGTTATTTGCTCTCATTACTAAAGAATTACACTCTCTACAAACCTAATCATGAATGTAGCTTATCATTTGAATCACTTTAGATTGGCACAAGACTATCAAGTGACTGTTAACCACAGTCATCTTTCTACAAAGTAAACTGGGAGGACAGTGCTTTTGAAAACAGCATTCATACCACAGTCTTTAGTGTAGAAGACAGATTTGAACGTGTGGATTCAGAGGTTGATTTTCCCTTTTTGCTCCACTGTTTGAAGACTTCGCAAACTTTTTTCCGGAAGTTCTTTCCTACGATGACATAAAGGATGGGGTTGAGAACACTGTTGAAGAAAGCCAAGTATGTGAAGATCTGGTTGCAAATATCTAAGACACCCTTAAGGTGACACCCTCCCAGGATGTCAGCACGTAACAACACATCCAATGTGGTAACTATGTGGAATGGCACCCAGCAGATGAGGAACGCCAGGAGGACTGTCATCATCAGAGTAGTGGCCCTCTGCTCTGTTTTCTCAGCATTGAACCTCTCTATTGCTTGGATCTTCAAAGCCTGGATAATCTTGATGGTGCAGAATGAGATTATTGAAACTGGGACGATGAAACTAAAAAGGACCAACATCCCATCACAGAGCAGCTCCGCAGTGTAGTTTGGGTAGTCCAGAAAGCATGCATGTATGCCATACTCAGGGAAATGTTTTACTTCCCTGAATATGAGTGTAGGGATATTCAGGATCAAGCCTAAACCCCACATCAGCAAACAGCCCATCTTGGCATATTTTGGCCTGCGCATTCTGCCATGGGACATCGTATGCACCAGTGCCACATAGCGATCTATGCTAACCAGAATAAGGAAGTAGATGCTGCTGTAAGCATTCATCTTAATGCCAAGGTTGACGACTTTGCACATGAAGCGACCAAAGGGCCAGTTGAAACCGTTGGATATGTTAGCAGCCCAGAAAGGCAAACAGCACATCAGGACAAGGTCAGCAGCGGCCAGGTTGCTCAAGTAGATCTCAGCCACAGTGCAGGCCTTCTTGTGGAGGCAGAAAATCATCAGGACAAACACATTAAACACAATTCCCAGCACAGTGATGAGAAGGATGTACACCGGCTGCATGGTGTTAAGCCACTCCCAGGCGTCGTGATCAGGACAGTCAGTGCCATTGGTTTCATTTTGGCCTCCATATAAAGCTGTGGTGTTGAAGACGGGGATGCTGTGGAGATCATAAAGCAAATTCAGTTCATTCACTGGATGGATTTGGATGAAAAGACCCATACAACTAAATATCAATATGGCTCACAGCAAAATGTCAAAGTATTCCTTTAAACAAACAACATTAATTTGGCTCTTCAGTGAAGCTGAGCTGGCTAACATGCCTAATAACAAGAGTCATAATCAAACTGTGTAGGCAACCTGTGTACTGTCATAGTCTAGAGCAATCAAATCAAACTTTTAATGTAACATTAAAAACGATAATCTTTTGATAATTTATTGGCTTATCAGTGTATCTGTTTTGTGTTTCTCTGTATGCTTGTGGAGTTCATCCGTGATTTATTGTTGGGATTGTTTTGTATGTGCCTGGAGAAATGTTCATCACTGTGTATAGGGTCATCCTGGGCCTTTTTATTTCCACAGAGGCAGAACCGAACACAACAGTTTCTGCTTGGACACATCATTACCTTCAAGTAGTGAACTTTGTGGTGCACTGGAACAACATAAGTTACCATTACTGTAAGAACTGAGCCTCTGCAAAGAGCTGATGAACAGCTGGATTCTTTGAGCCAACCACACATCCTATCATAAAACAGGATGGTGTATTCAAATGAGTGTCATGAACTACTACAATTAAAATTACAAATTGCTGCATTGCAACCTTAACAACCATCAACTACCTACCCCTACCTGCCCCATAAATAATTCATTTCCATCGTATCAGTGTCTACATCTTGCAGTACAGATTGTACGTTCCAATAATGAGCAACAGGCTTGTGTCTGTTTGCCATAATTTCCCTGGGGGTGTTTGAGTTTGCTCTGCACAGTACGAGATATCGTCTCACTGTAGTCTGTTTTGCACTGAACCTTTACGTCAAAGGTATTAGGTATTTCTAAATAATAATCAACACATATGAGAATGTCTTTGAATGTACTGAGAATCAGTAACAATAAAGACAGCTGCAAGTTCAGGGTATAAGTTTAAATCAAACTTTTCACAAGCGCCAGCGCTGTGGCAATAGGCAAAAAAATGCATAAACAAGTGTTGCAAAAGGGCATGTGGTTTACAAAACACTGACATGACATGACATGACAAGACAAAAGAAAAGAGAGGGAGTTACTGCTCACTCAACACAGAACATGCTAAAAGAAATTTAAAAAATTGCCAAAATACATGTCTCTACTTGTAGGGATCATTCTGGTTTTCCATCTCTTTGTTTTGGCTGCATTTTGCCGTACTGTTTCTTTCATAGTTTACCTAGATATCTTGCTTTCTTTTTAAAACATGTGTCTCTACAAGCAATATACTACTTTAAGGTGTCAACTCTTAAAGTCTAAGAGGAGATAATGTGCTAATATGATATTTTTTTACAATAAACCAAATGAAACCAAGCATACCTTGAGGGTTGAAGCGTCATTCCTCCTGAGTAGGTCCAGATGTGAAATGTCCAGATGCCTGCTGCACTGCTCAGAGACCTTCCTTACCGTGCCTCTGACTCGCTCTCTTAAAGGAAACTGTAATTAAACTGATGTCAGCCAAAACGTCATACTTCAGTCTGCATGCCCTTATTTCAACTCTCCTATTGGTTCCCTGTCCTCCTCTTAGTAAGATCATTCACAGTATGTCTACTTGTTTGTGATATGACATAGTTACTGTTTATTTGGTTGATATTTTAAGAATTCAGAAAGATTGCAAATGTGTTCAGAAATGCCTTATGTGTACATCTTATGTTCTCTATCTTATAAGTGTTAAAGGCTTTTGCTCCTGTAACATCAGTGGTGAAGATTTGTGTTGTAATATCGGGCATATCTTAATCCATCTAATTTTTTTCTCAGCATGCAGTGACTTTTATGAGTATTTTCACTGCACTGCGTGAAGGTGGAGGAAGAGCACAAATGACCCCTCAGATTTCAGAAAATATTAAATATTTTGTTTTTAGATCATAAAGAGAAAGTTGAGACAATAAAGACCATAATTTGAATTTTTCATGTGTGTTCTTTACAGCATTTAAGATGAACAGATAATGGATACTGTCTCTGACGGTGATGAAAATTACCACTAATGGTGGAGTGGTTTATGCACTGCTCACTGTCCATTAGAGACAAATGAATGAATCTATTACGCCACACCGTATTTACTGTATCATTATCATTCCTGTAGATAACTGCATGTAAGGTATGCGATTTTACCAATTTTAGTTCTTCTTGATAATGATACTGTTACACAGTGAAAAGTTACGGTGAGTAAATCAGAAAAGATGGCTCACCTTCCATTTAATGTGCCTGCAAGCGTTTTCAAATACTTGCAGAAGCACTGCCTGAGTGACGTGACATTTAGCTGGACAACTAAATTCATGCAGGCACATTCCTTGCTGGTCTTTTGTGATGTAATTTGCATATTAGTGCAGTTTACCTTGTGATCAGTTCGATGGAGACTAAAATTATTGTCGCTGTTACACAAAAGCAATCTGCAAGCACTGCTTCCTGGATCATATTCAATTACAGATACAGATTAAATTCTTTTTATGCCTGATAAGAGCAGGATCCATCATGAGCATTTGCATTTATGAACATTGAAGCTTAGACATCACTGCTGTAGGGGTGTTTCCAGACCTATTTGAACAAACAAGATTAGAATAAATATGCCTGTAAAGATAAAATATTATATTGATGAAATTGCACCACTTGAGCCTAAAATGCAAATCTCTAGCAGAAAATATGCAGCAGTAAAATGTCCCAAAAGTGCAGCATACCTTTGATAATAATAATAATAACTATCTTGAACATCAAAAATAGTTTAATTAGGATGTTCTTGTGTGGGCTTTGATAGTGTTTTGAAATAATTTCTCAAAGAAAGTTTGGTTTACCCCTCAAACAAGTTGGTTAAAAAAATAGTCTCACCTTTGGTCCGTTAGATAACACAATCATATGCACCCCTGTGCTGCAGCTTCTGACGACCAAGCTTCTTTTTACCGTCTATCCAACATCCAGCGTGATTAGCGTATCAACTAAAAAAAAAAACTGTCTTCCTATGTCGCTGGTGGTAATCCTAGATGTTCTGGGCTATTCCTTCTGCTCTTGTCTTGCTGTAGGCCATGTGTTATCATATGGCTGATAAGGGTAAATGACCAAGGTACTGTTTTGTGGCCCTACTGTAGTCTTGTATTGTGAAGCCCCCCATCCGTGGTATCAGTAGTGACCCGCCTATTCCTAATTTACCAAACTGTGATTTAAACAGACAAACCAGATTTTCTATAATATGCTCATATAGATATGTGTGTCTCTGTATGTGTGTACTACTAATGGGAGGAAGGACAGGATCGAGCCTGTAATTATAAGCTCTTATCTGAGTCTTGATGTTTCTCATTTGTCTCAGAGACAGCATTTGTACGAACAACATGGCAATCTGAGAGACTTTAACAGCCACTAAATGGGGGCAAATGTTTTAAGTCAAAAGGGTAGTTTCAAGTTAGCATTGATTAGAATAGACAAAGGGCTTTGAAAAAGTCGATAATGTGTGAAAACTGATCTGGTGTGTCATATTCACATGGTTAACGTGCAGTAGGTGCATGACCATGATTGTTAGCTTCCTTAAAATAATGTTGCAATGATGAATTTCAGTTTTGCCACTTCCTTTTGGCACTAAACCACCAGAAACACTGGAGGACTTCCTCAAGAAATTCTGCCGAATCATTATTTCTTTTGATCCCTTAACCATACTGTCTGGAAAGACCTTTAATCTTTGGTAGCAACTGACCTTGCAGTGACCTCCAGCAGGTAGGAGCCCTGAAGCCAGGCTGTTCGCAGTCAGTTGCGGTGATTGCAGTTTGCAGTTGGTGCTGGCGCCATTCTCTCAACCACCATTAGTCTCCCATGACGGGTCATAGCAGATTGTCTGTCATACAATCTAATAACAGCAAAGTAATGAGGCTTCCCGGTGCTGCAAAGGAGACATTTCCTCCTTTTATAAACCACCCTTTACTTATTTCTTAAAATGGTAAGAATAAGAATCCCATGTCACACTTGATGGCTGGATGTTTTGATTCAAGTGTGATTGTTTAGTCTATTTACCAATGAATGTATTGTATGGTGTTGATTTTTCCACTCTTGGAGCCAACAAGGGAAACTGGATATCTAAACACAAGAACAAAGTCGTTATATAACATTCATTCATTTTCTATACCTGCTTTGTCCTGCCAGGGTCACAGGGTGCTGGAGCCTATCCCAGCTACTTTCATCCTGGATTGGTTTCCAGTCAATCGAAGGGCTGAGGCAGAGACAGACAACCACTCACACTCACATTCACACCTAAGGGCAATTTAGAGTCACCAATTAACCTAACCTGCATGTCTTTGGATTTTGGTCTTTGGAGGGGGAACCCAGAGAGAACCCACGCAGACATAGGGAGAACATGCAAACTCCACACAGAAGGGCGTTCCTCCTGTAATCTTGCACTCTCTGCTCTCTAACTGAATATTTGATTTTCTGCCAACATCCTCCCAGATATTTATGCCTCACAGGTCACCTGCTTTTCCAATGATTTTCTGATCATTATCTCTCTGTACTTCCTTTTGGTCCTTTTTTTTTTGGATGGTAGTCCATATATTCTAACAAAACATATGTTGACATAAGTAGCACCAACTGTTGCTTTAAGCACAAATCAGTAAATTAGACATTGTGACATTTCATGTTATCTGGTGACCATTTGAAAACTACAGAGACTGACTTGTTTTGACTTAAGCATAATGAGCATAATGAAAGCCACATTTGTCTGTGTCAGGCAAAATAAATAAGTCAAATGAAACAAAAGAAGAAGGAAGGAGGAGGAAAGGTGAAAATATTCCTAGAAATAAAAGTAACAAATCATTGTTTAATAAATAAATCACAGCACTTCTGATAATTGTTCAAGCCAGCAAATTAATTACACAGTCTGTCAAGTTCAGGATATACAATCTCCCATCCTATGAAACCTAATTACCAACCAGTTTTATTTATTGGGGTGTTTTTTAAAGAACCATGTATTTGTGTTTTATTCCTCCCATCTTCTGACCCGTGCTCTCAACAGTTCGACCAACAATGCCAATGAAAACATTGATGTAATGCTTTCTACTGTGGCTTATCATCTGAAGTTGTGTGAATGTTACCGTGCCCTTTGTCAGTGTATCAAGTGCTGCTGAATTAAATCTCAAGCAAAAGGGTGTTGCTTGTCTCCGCTGGACTGTTTTCATTAGAAGCGGCTTTCTTTGGGACATAAAAACACTGTGTTGACATTTAGGTCTGTGGTCTATCCTGATAAACAAGTACATTTTTTCTGGAAATACAAGAAGCTGTTTTGAAATATATATTTCCCAACAATGTGAACGCCACAATTCCCACTGTTGCTGGCTTGGCAATAGAAGTAAAAATGGCGGTTACCTCAAAGCCTTAAAAAATATAACCATAACCATCCCAAAGGGTACATGGGGTACGTGACAAAATATTTTTGTAACAAGACCATTAAAGGCCACTATGTCCAAACGTAACACTTAGCTTTAACTGCCATGTTGTTTTAGTGTAAAGTGTGTGATTTAAAACTTTCCCCCCTGCCCGATCCTTCATAAGTTTGCAGGCCCACCCTCTGCGAATCTTTTACATTGTAGTCTTCAAAGTAATTTATTATAGCAAACTGAAAGGTGCTTGAATAATCATGAGAACAGACTACAACTCTGTCGGCTGCTGTTAGTTATGTCTCAGCGGTGTGTAATGAGGTATATGAAAGTGTCTGGACGAGGGGGCGGCATGGCTCATGCTTCTCTTCCAAAATACTCATCTCATTTCCTGTCTCCTTCTGCTTGTCTCTTAAGCTTTTTTCCAGGCTGTGAGCTCCTTTTTGCAGGCACCGATCACGCCCCCGTTCCTGGTTTCATAACTCCTCGCAGATTTGAGACAGCAGGGCATGGCTCCTCTAATGTAGTCTATGTATTGTTTTCACAGTTTCTCAGTACAATTAGGGCCTCTCATCAGAAAAGTGAGAGAGAGTTTATAAGGGATGGAATGAAACCAGCCCCGGGGCGTGAGGCTGGGAGTGGCCACGGGCCTCGGCTCTTGTCTGAAACCACTAATGCAACATTGACGACCACTCTGTGATGCCACTAATGCAGCCAGCCGCGGAGAACAAAACCTTCTATACAGATATTCAAGTAAAGTTAAAGCTCTGTTTTTAAGGCTGTGTGTCTGACTCAAATGTTCCCGGCAGCAAATCCACAGACCACCTAATATTTACCAAGAAATAATTTTTTTGTTGTTTTTTTTGGAGGAAAACAGGGTAAGACGGGGTTTTGAAAGCCCCTCTCTCCAGTGTCATTTTTATTTCCTTTTTCGAATAAAGGCAACAGAAAATGTACAAACTTAAGGTCATAGAACTAGGATTTGATTTTACATCCCCTTTTTTTATATGAACAAACCAGCCATCCCGGGACATCAGACATGGCCACAGTCTAAGCATCTGTTGTCTGAATGTGACTTTTCATTCTACGACTTGCACAAACAGAAAACGTTTTGGCGACACGCGCTGCCATTTATGGTGAAAATGAACATGTTTATGTGCAGCGGTGAGCCCGAAAGCTTACGTTTCTGGCCGCGTTGTTAACAGTTTTTGGGAAGAGCAGAGCACAAGGTAAACCATGTGGGAGTAGCCACTTGATTAAGAATGACTATTTGATCATTCACTTACTCAAAGAGTGTGGTGAAACTGGTTATGAGTCCAGTGATTTCATTGAACTCTGTAACTTGTAGGCGAGCATCCACTTAATCAACATCTGCAAGTGCTATTAAGATCTAAGAGCATTGTCCTGTTTGTGCTATGAGTCAGACCAATTACTGTAATTTTTATGTAAACCCATCTGAAAAACGCATTCTCTTTTAAACATTTTTTCGCAAAGTGTCTGAAAGTGCATGTCGTAAAATATGACACAGCAGAGACTGTTTACAAAGTAAGCCTCTGCTTCTGGTATTTTTGGAGATTTTCCTCTGTTAGAGGGAGTGTCTGATAAATGATGGAACAAACAGATAACAGGAACGTCTTGTCTCAGAGAGCTGAATATTGTGTGTTTTCACTCTGATGCCAACTGACAGACTACATGGACACATTTATCCTCAGAGGGACAAAAAGAGATGATGGCTGGTTTGGTTGAATGGCTTTTGACAGCACTGTATGGTGATTCTTGCCTCCCCCGCCCCTGAAACATCTCTTCCATCTGAAAAGGAAAACTTTTAAAAAACCCAATATCTGAAAAAATAACGTAAATGAATATTTTGTGAGAACTTGAACTCTTCCAACCAGTACCATCTTATTTCTCTAAATATGATGACTTATCACAGAAACACATTTTATCTTGTTACATATCAACTGGTAACTGTGATATTAGAATTTTAGAAAATGTAGTACTGAAGGTTATTGTCTGAGCTCTGTTGTCTGAGACAGGCAGGGAAAACCCCTTACACCATGCATGTGATCTATTTCCTTTAACTTGATCCTTCTGGCAGGCGCCACACAGCCTGTAAGTCAAACAGCCTCTCTTTCCACACACCACCACACTCCTGAACTGTTAAATCAGCCATACAGTATTAGAGCAATAGACAGAGCAGTGTCTCCACAATAAGGTTTGCAGTACAAAAATAGTACCGAATACAGTTGAGCGTACAGTAGATCTTTTTGTTTATGAAATCTGTACATACTGTGTATACTGTACATTCCTTCCTTGTGCCTTGCACTTGTATGGTATGGTGGCATACGTTTCTATAATAAATTCTACACAAGTGTGTAATATAGAACTACTGAACCTGAAAACAAATTATTCATGTTTTTGCCAATAATAGGTTGATTCTGATTCTACACTTTACAGTATGACATCCATGAACAGCATACCCTTATCTGCTGGGAATACCCAGAGGAAAAAAAAACTATATATGGATACATATGGAGCCCTCTGCTGGATGAAATATAAAGTGGTCTGAGCCTTGGGAGTTTAATGGACAAACGGCTGAAAGTGTTACGGCAGCAAAATTAAATCACAAGATCTTCAAAAATGTGCTTACTACTTTACCTACCACTGGTAATATATAATAACACGGAAATTATTCATAATAAGTTTGTTTACTTTTGATGATGTAAGTACATATTGATTATAGTATTTGTTACTTTTCCAGTGTTTTAAATGCAGCATGTTTGCTTTTAATATTTTCACACTGTGGTATTGCTACTTTAAGTCAATAAAAGCCCTCAATACACCTCACAAAAATGACCTTACAGGTGTCATGAATCATAAATAACATAGCAGATAAAGGGAATTGCCAAAAACAGAACAGAGCACCGTCTTCAGGCACACTTGGCGATGTTTCAGAGTGAACCAGGGATGACAAAGATCAGCATCGATCAATCTCTGCTCTGCTCTCAGAGAACTCCTGTCAGACATTCATCACCACACAGAGAAATGGACAGAGGTTTCCACTGTTAATCCTGATCCCTTTCCCCCCTGTTTTCTTGCATTTTTCACTCTTCTCAATCATCCTGTCATTTTCTGTCAGCCTGTGCATCTGTCTCTTAACTTGTCTCACTCTCTGTTCAATGGGTCTTGCATTAGCCCCCGGAGTGGTCTCCACTTTAATTTTGGCCAGCAACCGTGAAAGAGAGACTCAACTCTGTCTGCCAATGGGTGCATCAGGCAACCAGAGTGATACATGTCAGTCTCCATGGTGACAGCCTGCATGTTCTGCATGCTGATATCCAATCATATCCAGCATAGTGACTGAGCTGTGGTAGTGGTCTGCTGAGGGATGGGTGTCTTATTCCCAGGACTTGTTCTGTGCTTTATTCTAACATTTCTGTAAAATGCTTTCTGCTACACAAACCAGGTTGCTGCTCATATGAACATACGTATTTCCCATCGTCCAATCGCCACGACCCCTTAGGTCAAGCAACGGATCAGCAAAATGAGAGAAGATGGATTTCTGCTTCCCACTGTAACCCATACGAGGGCGTAATTAGCATCTTTTAATAATAATCACATCACAATAGGACTTTTTTGTTGTTTCAGTATTTCACCTGTTTCAAATATTCTTCCTTTTCTGTATAACTGGTGTACAGACAGATAGACAGACAGACAGATAGATAGATTAGAGATTACCACTCTGAATTCTGACAGTTTAACAATACAGCATCATGAAAATATAAATACTCAAGCAAGAAGAATCTGCCCCATGTCAATGTGCCTGAAAGAATGGCGATAATTTTGAAATAGTAATAACAGTAATAAGCCTAATATGTTAGAGATTTGCCACAGGAAACAAGTGGGCAGGGTTGTATCCATCTTGTTAAAGGGCAGCTTCCTCATAAATTCCCCTCTTTTTAAGGATGTTTTCTATACAAGGTGGCAGGCCGAGACAGATACTTGGTCTGTCCTCCTGCCTCATAGCGCGTGTGTGAGTGTGTGTGTGTGTGTGTGTGTGTGTGAGAGAGAGAGAGAGAGAAAGAGAGAGAGAGAGAGAGAGAGGGAGAGACCCAGCCATCCACTCAACAGTGCTACTAAATCAAAAGAATAGGGCTCCTGCCTTTTGGATGACGGGTGATGCTGAGCTCCCATCATTGAGTAACAGTAATGAAGCATTTTCACTGAGGCTGCTGCAGCATCAGGGGGTGGTGGAGCTCCCGAGATTGCATTAAAGACTCTCTGTTCCCTGTCACACTGTTTACCACACCATGTGACTGGAGGTAGAAGGGAAAGCTTAATGCAGAGATGGATTACATGTGACTTCTTTTAGATTGCCGCCCCACAGCTTGTGTCCTAACTGATGACAACTGGACAAAATTAATCAGCGGGGAAACCTTTCAATTAAGATTCTGTTTTGGATGGAAATTGACAAATTGAATCTCAAAAGGACACACATCATCAGATCACTACTCTGTGTCAATTTTTGAGGGATTGTTATTTCTGTCCCATCACAAATCATTCTGCTTGCAGGCCTTCCCTTTGTGCTTAATCGCTCTGATTAGCGCCTGTAATGAGCAGCATTACTGCAAGTCAGATAGAAACGTGGACAGAAGACAACCTAAGACAGAAACAAGCTAAATTAAGGCCCAGAAATGGTTGCCACAAGCCAAAGGTGCTGTCCAGATCCATTACAGGCTGCTGTTGCCATGGTAGCAGCCCACCTAAAATCTTCCCTCGCCAGCCCTGCTTCCCTGCCTCTTATATGTTATGACGAGGCAATCGCGAGATGCCAGCTGGTAAAAGTCTCTGTTAGTGTGATGACAGCTGTCAGTTGCTCACGCGGCTGTCCGACCAGAGAATAAAACTTGTCATCCTGCTCGTGCGCTCAAACAGTGACCATCAAAATCAACGTCAGAGTCAATTACAGATGATGCAAAAACAGCATAATTCATCTTATGCTCTGATACCTCGCGCCATATCAGTGCGTCTCCAAGCCAAAACAAATGTGTTCCTGTGGGGAGACAGGCTGTTGATCTGATGAGACCAGGCACTCTTTTTTTTGCTTCTCAGAAAGTGACTGCAAGCAGGAAACATTTGGATCAGAGGCCCCCTTTTTATTCTGATAACAATTTGGGTAAATGAGTCATCAAAACAAATTAATATTAACCTGAGGCAAACTAATGTATCTCCATTATCTGCACTTTGTTGTGGTCTGCTGCCATGAGATCATTCACCTGGGGACCCCCATTAAACTTTTGATTTCTTCCTGCCGCACAACCAGGTCGATGTCTTGCTCTGAGGGTTGGTAAAATTGCTATAATGACTTGGAGGACTAAGAGGACTAAGAGGTTTAATTGCCAAAAGAAAGTTCTGTGTCTAATGCATTTGAAGAAGAAAAAAACTTTAGCAAACAAAGGAAGCCCTAAATTAAACATTGGGCATAGAGAGAACAAGCCAACTTTTTGAGAGTTGGTCAGCTTTTGGACCTGTATGTAGCTCTGTCAAGTGCCCATGCACATTCTCCAGCATATAGAGTATCCTATAGTTTGCAATCCAAAATTCTGATTAGGTCTTTTTGGCACAACATTACCTACTCCTCCAAGGTGCACAAATGAGGGAAATCATTTCAACAGGTCAAAGTAAGACATCATTATATTTATTGCGAGACCATTTTATTTTGGTGAAATGCCAAAGGGCGACAAGCCACAGATCACTGATCCATGTGATTATCCATGCACCTTACCCCTAAATTATCATTTATAAATATACATTAACACACACAGTTAGATCTGCTTACAAATTTGTAGTGTATTATAAACCATCCATTAAATGTTTGCGCACTATCAATACAATAAATGTATATATCCAAGCATAAAAAACACTACAAACAATCTAATTTTCCCAGTTTTATAATAATAATATTAATCAGAAGCCAGTCCTCTCATCAGATAGTTGAGTGACTTATTGCCCCAAAAGTTAATCTAATCATATTATAACCAGTGTGAAATTCTATGCCTGATTCTGTTGCCACTGATGGACACATGTGTATTGAAAACATATGCAGCCTCCTGATGAAAGTGAAGAGCTGTGGTGTTGCTCACTCCTTCACACACCCACACAATTTCACAGACACTTCTTCTTGCCGTTTCAATGCATTGTCACGAATAATAATTTGCTTATTATGGGCATACAGTGCTTATGCCACACACTCTATAGATGGTAATGTACAGCCTTTGTTAGGGCTTGGGATAAGTATAGACCCATACTGTACGTTCCCATTTGCCTGTGGAGTGACAGTTTGACAAGATGTGTCTAAGCGGCTTGGCATATATTAGCATACCCTGCACCTCATCACCAGGCTGTCACTCTCGACTGGACAGGAGTTGGTCTGAAGTGTTACATCCTGTGAGACTTCAGGGCGACCGAGGAGGACCAAGACAACCTCTCCTTCCATCCTCCTCTTTCACGCTGTCTCCTCTGTTTCTTTCCTTCTCCTCTCCTCACACTTTGAGACTGATTAATATCATCCTGGTTTTAAATGAACCACATTATCTTTTATTCACAGGCAAAGCCAGCCTCATCCTGCACAGACTGTATAAATGAAGTCTTACCCACGGTAGATTTCTCCCAAAGCTGCACCTGAAAGTCTGATAATAATTACCATGCATTAGCATAGATTAGCCCTGGCAAGGTCAATGGTTATCTGTTTCATCTAGCACCTTCTGAAGGGTTTTTTTACTCCCTTACCTCTAGGAGTCAGTGCCTGTAGCACAGCTCCTGGGACTTTTTTTTTTTTTTTTTACAATTGAGCCCCTTGATCGGATAAAGAGGAAAGCCACAACAAGCAGCAGAAGCAATGTGAAGGTTGTTCGAAGATCATGTGCAGCCGACTTCACTTCCAGCTCTATCTTCTCCACTGAGGGGGATCAGAAAGGCCCGTGGCGAATTTGAAGGGAGCTGATCCACACTTTATCAAACCAAGCTGTCTTTTCTGCACTGATCGTCTGTAAGGTAGCGTAAAGGTTGAGCAGTACAGTTTCATGGAATTATGGAAGTGATCTCTGAATGTTTTTGACATAACTTTTCCCCAGGGTGAAGGGGATTTGCAACCACAGACTTCTGGGAGTAAGCTAGTCTGGATATGATTGTTACAGTTATAATGCGATGCTGTGGATCTCAGTAAATCGAAAGTCAAACTTTCGATTGTGGCAGATCTCAATCTTTCAGGACTGTACACATATGAAATACAGGGGCATTCATTTTTTTAAATCTTATTTTAAGCAGAAAACCAAGTTGCACTGTTTCAACATTGTAAGGATTCTACTGGCTCTGTGGACAGTGATGTCAATCAGCTGACCTGTTGGTTATTTGGCCAACCATTTGGGAAAAGAGGTTCTCAATAATTACTGGGTGATTGCCATAAAATTATAGACATACATTCAATGTTCCTAGAGGACAAACCCTAATGATCTCGTTTCCCCTCCCCTTTGTCCCTGTTTTAGTTTTCCAAATATCGAGAACTATTGAATGACATTTGGCACTGATACTACTACTGATTCCAAGTGGATGAAGCCTAATGACTTTGCTGGTCCCCTGGCTTTTTTTCCTAGTAGCACAAGTTGGTCACAAACTTAACTTATTCTGTGAAATTTCTCAACACCTATTTCTCAACACTAGAATAGATTACTTTAGAGATCCCATGAATGAATGAATGAATGAATGAATCATCCTGTATTTTGGTATATATCTCCAATATGGGCCTGTTTTGTATTTAACGGTCCTTACTAAATATTATCATGCTGAGATGCTAAAGTAAGATGGTCATCATTATACCTAGTTCAATACAACATACAGACTGTAATTTATGTCCTTCTGTTAGTACAGATCCATGTAGCACACAGTGTACGCTATGTATTTAATTGTGTGTGAAATTTAACAGGGTTCTGTAATCTCAAATTGAAACAGCCCTTGTGCATTTAATGGAAATGGCAATTGAAACAGCTTTCTCTTCTTTTCAGTGGTGGATTGCAACCAGATAGACAATATTTAAGTGTTATTGGCCCCTGTGGATTGAGGATTTACAATATGGTTTTCTCTCAGTTCATTGCTAGGCCATTGTTCACTAAATATAATCATATCAAAAGTTCACTAGAAATCTGTGTGAGGAGGATGTTGTCACTGGAGGTCAGATGCCATGTTTACCCCTTTACTTGAAGCATGAAGAAAGCTGTGGAAACTGCCGGCAGTGCAGTAGAGCCCTCACCTTACACAAAGTCAAATCAAACTTTCAAATCAGGTCTTGTAGATCTAATATGAGTGAAGATTCAGTAACTGGATTGCTGATTTCACACCTCAACAGTATTGGTTCACTGCTAAGGCGAAATAACTGAAAGATAACATAGCCTATTACAACTGCTGCAGCTTTGGCCACCATTTACACCGGCTAGCAGTCCATCCCCTTCAGTTGTGTGAGCAAGATGACGACCATTGGGTGAGGGGAGTGTCTAGCATCCCACAGTACGCCTTAATGTAGCTATACATGTTGATAATCGGTTTAGTAGGAAAGGCAATTTTACATTGTTGTAATTTCATGTCGTTTTTGTGTCTTAACTTCCTACGCAGACTGTTGGTTCAGCAAAACTAGTATGAAGACAGAGAGAGGTGGAGGGGTGCAGGCATCCACGGAGGAGTGACTCCAGGTGGCTTCTAAACAACATGTACCTCTGTCAAAATGACAGATGGCCATCTAAGCTTCGCATCAATCTCACTCGATGGCTCAGCAGCGACTGGTGATGTCTGACAGTGGGTAAGCTTCACCAGGAGCAACGCCAGATGATTCAGGCAGAGAAAATATGGAGCTAAAATTCCTCCTTGCATGATCAAGCACTGTGCACAAAGCCAAAAGTTTGTATTTGGCCAACAGTGAATCACCCTTCACTTGACACTTAAGGTCTAGATGAACAGTTTCTATGCACACGTTTGTGCCATTTTTGTGAACAGAGGAAAACAAAATCCATCCATACAGAAATTTTAATCATAGCATATGTCTTTACAAAAGGAGCGTTATGTATGTGGTTTACAACATGTCTAAATACAGTATTTCTACAACCATTTATTAAAAATAACAGACTTGAATAGTCCTCATCTGAACATTATAGAATACAGTATACTTATAATAACAAGACATTAGTGTGTCTGAATGTCTCCTTACAATGGCACAGTTGATACAGTAAGCCAGTAATGTAATTTGCAGTGTATGAACATTTGAGCATGTACGGTGTTTACATATGTTTTAACCTGAAGCAAATAAATATAAATTTACTGAAAAAGAACTCTCTCTTTATGTTTCTCTTTCTATCTAAATATACAGATCAGTCCATTTGTGAGGTAAAGAAAAAACAGCTGACAGATCAATAAAGCAACTGGCCGATTTTGATTTCACATTTAGGAAATCAAAATGCATTTCTACCAGTTCTCCCCTGGTATTACACTGTCTTAAAAAAGAATTCAACAAAACAAAACAAAACAAAAGGAATAAAACAGAATAGTAGCGCAAATCATCAGCCAAGTTAAAACATTCAGTGGTTACCAGATGCAACATTTGTGTAAATGCAGTGCAATGTTTTCTCTGTGTGGGAGAAACTGCTAAATGCTCAGAGCAAAGAGCAGAAATTGCATCTGTGGCTGCAGGTTAATGCCTGAGTCTCAGAGTAATGTTGTTGCTCTCAATTAGGAGGAGGATTAGTTGCCATGGAGACGGCTGCCTCCAGATTCCATGGAAACACAAAACTAATTTGCTCAACAGTGACAAATTTAGAGGGACAGCTGTGTACAGAACAACATTTCATTTCAAAATAAGGCATCCTTTCCCCGCTCACACTAGCACACATTTATCACAATGATCACCGGAGATCTGGTCAGTATTGAGCTACTTTTCAACACAGACATTTACCAGTTTTACACATCTGCTCTCACAATATCGGGAACATCCACCTTCAGCATTATTTCTGAGTGATAAAAAATACTTTTACAAGCTGCACGTTAAGAAAACAAATAAACAGGTGCCATAAGCAGAGCAGGCTACATCATCTTGCGATTCAATTTGTGCTTTTAATTGTATTTTGTTGACATCTGTAGGTAATATTAAACATAATTGAATAGACCATGATGACACAATTAGATTTACTAATAATCCCTGGTGAATATTACTGTAGCTATTTGACATTACAACCATTCATTTCAAGGGGTTGACGCAGTTTAACACTACACATCGAATTATAAAGTCATCATCCACGGTGTATAATTGAGTTGGAAACGCAGAAAACCTTTTAAATGTATACCAGAATGAGTTTAATGACAGTCAGTGTCCTATCCGTTGTTTCCTGCTAGTTAAATTGTTTAGAAACATACTAAACACGCTGATGATCAGTGTCCATACCATGTTTCATCCCCATATTAGTCCTTAAATGAGCTCTCACATCCTGGGCCTCAGGGCTGTCTGACCTGAAAATAATCCCAGTTCTTTCTAAATGTTTTAACATTCACTGCCTCTGTTCAGCCGCATAATTAAACAGCACTGTGCTAAATTGCTTTGCAACTGCTGGATGTTTAAGATGGCCCAGATCAACCTGAATCTTAAGCCCCATTTAATCTCCATTCTCATCTCTGCATTACAAGTGAGGGTGTTGTCTGAGGAGAAACACGGAAACAAACTTAAGATGAAAAAAGAGAAGTTCCTTTGATTCTTGCTTGAGAGCGCGGACCTGATCCTGTTTTTAAATAAAGAGCTGTGGTACAGAGAAGCTTCTGTTCAAACTTCCAGTTGTAGCATCCAAAAACACTTGGTGCCAAAAAAAAAGATGCTGCTCCCGGTCCCAGTCTTTCCCTCTGATGAAGAAATATGGTAGTCTATATGTCATTGTCTAGTATCACAACCTCCATACCCTTAGGGGCCCAAACTCATCCAGGAGTCAACTGCGGGGGAGAAAGAAAACGAGAGAGAGACACAGAGAGAGAGAGTATGTCTGTCTACAAAGTGTGGCCTCGCTCAGGGGTCCAGAGGTCCAGAAACAGCAGGATGTGGGTGTTTGTCTTTGTAAGCATATGCTCATCAGAAAGTGCACGCGTAGACAATGCCCACCACCACGATGTTTCCGATGGTGGCGACAATGGCGATCCAGAGCCAGATGGCGTCGCTGGACATGGACTGTGACTCGTCCTGCTGGCCTTGTACCGAGGCGGCCGAGGCAGCGGCGTGGACGCTGGCCGAGGAGTTGAAGAGCGAGTGCTCGCCGCTGTAGTCGTCATTTGGCGAGGAGTCCATGAAGGCTCCTGTCATCACAGGGATCTAAGATGGGAAGTAAGGAAAAAGGTCAAAGTGTATTTCATAAATAAAAAAAATTAGGAAACTTTTTTTTTTCAATCACTGACCAGGGGCCCCCTAATGGTCACTGAGGCCATGTCATCTGTATTCGTTCAGCGAAACTGAAAGTACAAACACCCTGAGCCCCAAGCAGTGAAGGATTCAGTGCCTTACTCAAAGACGTATCTCCATGCAACTGGTCAGATGATATATTTTGTAACAAATCTCAGTTTGTTTCATCACTACGTACCCTTGTTAATGACATTGCCATTGACCTCATCTGGGCTCTGCGTTTAATTCTAAGTAGCAAATGTTGGCATGTTAACATGGAAAACCTGTTAAACATCAGCATGGTACAGTAGAATCATAAGCACGTTAGCGTGCTGTAGTCACGGCCTCACAGAGCCGCTAGCATGACTCTGAGTCTTGTTTTATTTATTTACTAAGACTTTTTTTTTTTTTTTTCGATAAAAGTAATAATGATTTAAACTCTATGAAAACAAACCAGTCCTAGTGCAGGGAGTCAAAGCTTCAAGAAAAATCCTGCCTCCCCTGACAGCGACAGCATAAGAGATTTGCTCCTATTGGTCATGCGTTTGCAAGTCTGAGTGCTATATGAAAAGAAATGAGAGGTAACTGCATCACGACATCATTAGTAAATGGTTACAAGGGTTCCCACACAGGCAGGGTCACACACTGTCTCACACACCCCTGAGTGTTTGTGCATGTGTGTGTGTGTGTGTGTGTGTGTGTGAACGTAGTGCTTGATTAACATGGTATGAATATTTCAGATGTGGCAAGTAAAAATGATTTATTGCTTGGGACAATCGGAGCCCCGTGAAGGTTAGCCACTAGAGCAGAAGCAACTGAATGCTCTCGTGTATGTGTGCTTGTGTGTGAGTATATTATGTGTGTGTGTGTCTCCATAGCAGGGCATATGATTGAGAAATGCATGAGAGACCCGTATCTCGGTCAGACTGGAAAACAGACTCCGTTGAAGATGTTGAAAAACAATGCTAAAAATACCTCGGAGGGATGTTGGGCGCTTGCATACACAGAAATTCTCTCTTGCTTGCTCATTTGCTCACCTTCACTCTCTCCCTCTCTCACTCCCACTCACTCAACCCCCCCCCACTCTCTCCCACACACACACAGGCTAACGCACAAAGACGTTAACGCAGAGATACTTCAGGTCTTCCCTCGCACGGGGGGAAAACACTGTTTAGAAAGCATTGTGCAGCTCTCAGTCCATTGGCCCCTGGTGGTGAATAATGACATGACACATCCTGTGGAGCGCCTGCTGTTCGTATGAGCATGATGGAGGCAGACAGGCATGCATGAAGTCCGGCAACCTGGGGCTCCCTGCGCCCACCCCACCCCCCCTCCACTCAGCCACTGTAACTGCTGATTCCTCTTGCTACTAAATATCACAAGCGCCCAACATCCATTTAAACATTATAAGCAGATTCATATCAGTTAAATGGACGTTAACTAAATAAAAAGTACACTGATTAAAGTGTGGGCTTACAGAGGTGATAATACATCAATATATCAAATAAGTCAGTAGTTTTAGTTAGAATAAGAATAAGAATTAGAATAAACATGAAATTAAATATTGACATATTATATCCAACAACAACAAGAACAGAAAAAAAAAATCAATTTCACTTGAATATGCCTGCATTTATAAGATTTTCTTATTTCTAAATGTTGACTAGATAGGTGTTTATATAGGTCTAAATGGTGACATCTATTTTGGGCAAGAAGAAAAAAAAACTATTTTTAACCATTATACAAAAATAATTTAAAAAATCTGTCTTCGTCTTGTGCATATAATGTGGTTTGCTATGTGATTTAAATGAAATTGACACCGATGCATTACTGTTTATCATGCAATTATTGGAGTTTCATGCTTTTTAGTAAAATGTCCACAATTTATTTTGGATGCAAAAAAACTCAGCTTTGTTTAAAGGCAGGAACCTTTTTTGAGATATATCTTATTGTAGATGGACAGGAGACAACACTTCATTGAAATGACAACCTGTATTACTAACTAGATAAAAGAAAAACAATATGAATATTCAATATCTGAACTGCCCCCAGTTTTAAACTTTTCAAGCTTTACAATTTTATTTTTGTGACGTATACTGTAAAAACCAGAGTCAGTGTATGTGCGCAGATATCTGGCTAATACATCTGATTCTGGTATACACTGATCTGCAAGCGAACTCAAGGTGGCTAAATCAGTTTCGTAATTTAAATCTTCGAGGATATTTTGTGGATCTACCTGTTAGCTTGAAGGAGCCCGTCTGACCTCCCTCATTAATATGCTGTTGGTTAAATATCTTATTTTTTTAAAACCCCGTCACACTGTGATCCCTTATCCTGCATTCAAAGCCACATCCGACTTAATCTAACGTTCAGTCGGACGATAACTGAAGCTCTCAACCCTGTCTGCATTCTTTATATCTATGTTTTATTTATAAGTAACTCATTGTCCATGGGGGTGAGCTGTTTGCATAAATGGGGAAGTGTACCGCATAAAATGAAGTGGATACCGGGCGTGTATGCAAAAATATCCTAGTAGTAGGCCTGAATCTAAATATTTAATTGCCCCGGTTCACTTTTTTTTTTTTTTTTTTTTTTTTTTTAGAGAGATGTAACAGTGCATGTAGGTGTTTCAATGACATGTCAGTAGCATATCATCATTCTTCAAGGGACCTGCTTCTTCATCTATTCATCTGAGCCAACAACTCTCATGTGGTTCATGTGCATGAGGCTAAAGCAGCAAGTGGTTAGGCACTAATGGAAAAGGGGGAAATGAAGAGCTGCAAAGGGAGCATCCTGCTGCATCTGAGCACTTATGAAAGTAGTGTAGGTCATCCCTTAAGCATTATGGTCAGGAAACCCATGCTTGATGACATAAAAGGATGATTTCAGTAATAAAGTTATACTACTACTACTTCCTGGAAACCACAAACACACACGCACAAGAGTAACCTACTGGCTAAATGGATTCAACACAGGCAGGATTTTCAATAAGTTTGTGAACTGAGATTCCTGGACGCACAAAGTTAAACACAAAAAAATGCTCAGATTTCCTGGCAAAGGAGAAAGTGGTATCATTTGTCATTTTGTCTTATAAAGTCCTTCCTTTAATCTTTGAATATAAACAGAAGATAAGCTGATTTATACTTATGTAATGGATTTCTTCCTCATTGTGCAACTGCTAGGAGGCATCATGCCAAAAAATTTGTGCTTGTTTGCACGACAAAAGACCCAGTTTACTGTCAGAATATCTTCTACTGTTGGAAGATTTTGCAGGCTTCCCACAGAGGCCTGTTTCCACTTGTCATTTAAAGTGCAACCCATTTCTACCCATGAATATGTTTTGTTTATGCAACAGCTGTCCAATCCATTAAAGATGCAGGAAGTAACTGAGTATACGTTGCATGTGAGGTATTATCTTGTGTAGGCGATCCTCATTTGCGAATTTATAGAGCAACATTTGCACAAACACTGACCTCAGGAAGCTTTGAAGTGGGAATTTTTAAGCAGAGGAAAGTAGTTCAAATGAAAGCTATTGAGAATGAGAACTGTGGAGCGCTGAATGAAACCAGGACTTTGTTTCCGGAAAGACACGCAGCCCCTGAATTTTTCAAGTGTATTTTTTTCAGTCCTTGGAGCAGCACAAAATTACACCTCCATTGTCCTGGGGTGCCAGCTGAAGTTTCAGCAAAATCATCTGTGCAACCAGACGTCTGCACAGGTAGTCTGACCCCTAAAAAATCATTCTCCTCCGTGGATTACACCACTTGACGTCTCTGAAGTTAGAACCCAAGATTGCAGATTGTGAGTGAAGTGAATGAAATTACAAAAGCAAGCAA
The DNA here is from genome assembly GCA_028564955.1 of Terapon puta. Lineage (NCBI taxonomy): Eukaryota > Metazoa > Chordata > Actinopteri > Centrarchiformes > Terapontidae > Terapon > Terapon puta. The sequence goes on from JAOXYL010000113.1 coordinate 9,372,926, forward strand.
CAGTTTGATTCGATTGTGTGAGATCACCAGGAAATAATTTTCCTCCATTAGCCAACACCAGAGAAATCTCCTGACTTGCATATTTCACACCTTCTTAACTCTGAGTGATGCCTACACCTGTGCAATTCTCCGCACAGCAGAACTCCAATCTGCGGTGGCCGATGCAGCGAGGGTTGCTCTCACTGTACGATTCCACCTGCTCTGCACTCACAGCTTTGATTTATTCGTCCCAGCTGTTCCTAGAGCTGCGCCATCCTACGCGGATGATCACAGTAATTGTGAAATAGAAAGCACTGTAATTGCCTCCGGTGGGATGTCGCCACCAGTAAGTGCTGGGCGAAATGGCTGTGGAACGAAACAGCCGAAACCCAAAGAAACGTCTCTGGAAAGAAACCAAAACATATACCCGACCGCAAAAAAGCACTCAAGCGTGGATGCTAAGATGAAATCAGAGAGGGCAAGTTGATTTTCTGCGCTTGGGGATAATATGAGGTCAGTCAAAGTCAATACCCGCGTGTCCTTGCGGTGAACAGACTTCTAGGTGTACTCGAGAGAACAAACTGTGTCGGGGAAAACAGGCACAGAGGCGGACCCATGCTGCGTGAAGAATGGGCTTTGTTTTTGACATCACACGCACAATCAATGGAAACACACAGCTGCTGATTGTCTCAGCTGTCTCAACCGTCTCTGCTCTATCGACTGTGTTTGGATGGGCTTCACATGTGACCCCGTATGACATCGTCTTTGCTTTTTTTTGTTGTTTTCATTTGGCAAGACTTTAAGAAAGACTGTTGTATTTTGTTTGGACATGAACAAAACAGCTATAAAAAGCCAATTTAATACTGTTGTTGGCCTGTTTGTACTAACCCTGTTCAGAGAGAAGTGCTCTTTCTCTCTCTCTCGAGGGCAGGTCAGTTTTGGCCCTTGCAGTTCTACACAGCTGTATAAATGCCTCACAGTTTTATCAGTTTCACCATCAGTGCTGTCCAGACTCAGGCAGACTGGGAAATTAACTACAGCTGATGCATTTTGAAAAACATTTTCCCAGCACTGCTGTAGTGTTTTGAAAAAGACATATACTCCTTAAGGTCTTGCCCAACTTTCTGAACTATAGCATGACTTTAAAATGTTAAAGTTGATCAGATAAATGTAACATAATTACTGGACACACATCTCTATTTGACTATTTGACCACGTGTTTAGTTGGTGTGGCATCTTTCATGTTTTCTTCATATTTTAGATGCCTTAACACCACAGTTCCAGCTATTTTTACCGATGCACGCTTAAGTGACAACCTATAAAGTTCCATGACTATGGCACTCATCTGTGCAACAAAGACTGAATTCACTGAGATGCCAAGAAAATATAAACATCACCCTAAGAAATTAAAAGGCCCATTTTTTTTTTACTTGTCATAGCAGGAAATGCACAGGCGCTACTGATGACTTGAACGGTGGCTCTGCTCCATCCCAGTGTGTCAGTATCACAGTGAGCCAGCATGCTCGACACCAGGAGCCTGCAAACAGAGCTGCTTAACAGAATTCAGCTATCATTAATCTCCTTATTCACACCTGTGCTTTTGCTACTGTGACACGTAAAAACTGTAAAGAAAAAAAATCCCCATCTTGTCCAAACAAGGATTCTGTTAGCTCAAAGTGGTGCACAGTGGCTCACACAGCGGCGCCGACTGAAACACACAAGGACGTAATTGTGCACAGATGTTGCTTGTAGTTCTGACGAGCTCACTGGCTCCGAACTGCCTCGGAGCTCAGTCAGCACCCCACTGGCACAGGTGTGTACCACCGTGTAGATTAAAACATCTAATTAATGCACACTGAAAGAACAGCAACCTCCCTGAGTAAAAATGATCGTAAGACCTCAAGAAGAAATCAAAGTGTCTGAATGTTTTCTAGGCACATGGTCAGGTGGGTAACATCGGCTTTAAAAACACCTGTCATCTGTGTGTGCTGTCGTATCACCGTGGGGTTGTAAGAGAATCACAGAACAAAATATGTTATATTTAATTCATGTGTGGACTTGGGAGATAGAAAAAGACAACTTTTTAAAAAATGTATGCATACCACACTAAGCTGGGTGATGCTTGTTTGACCCCCCCTACCTTCTGCCTAGTGTACATAGACATGTTCTCCAAAATCACTCATCATTCATTCACTAAGTCACAACGTATAATACACACTCAGTTCTTCACTCTATGGTGAGCAATAAGTTGAGATTTTTCATAAGCGTGGATAGTTTTGGTTTCTTTATGGTGTCTTTTTGGTTACTTTTTCGCACCTATAAAATCTGATGCATTGTATTTCAGGTTTGTTAACAAGAAGCTTTCGACTTTATAAGGTTAAATAAAGGCTGATAGAAAATCTCACATACATAAAATGGATCAAATTCAGATATAGTCATGTGCTGTGCCACATTTCCTCCCTGCAGAGCTTGCTCAGGACATCGCGAAAGTGCTACAGAAGACTACGCAAACCTGGTAGGCAAAATGTATAACTTTACATTATATACTTGAACTGCTTCCTCTAATTCTGATGGGCAAACTCTACATACTAAAACTTAGCTCAACTTTTGTTTACTTAAAAAGCCTTATTTTGTCTTTTTTTTGAGAGTCTCACTTTCCAGCTGTACACAACAGCACCAGTGTCCCTGAGGAAGGATAAGACACGATGTCACTTTTTTGACAGGGGGTGTTATCTATAACCTACTGCACGTACAAGTCAGGATACCACAGATCAGGGAAATAAATAAAATGGGATTGCAGTATTGAAGATCAATCGCTTACGTGTGAGGGCAGCGGTTTGTAGAAAAAAAAAAGTAGCCACTCCCCCTATACAGCAGCCAGTTAGTGAAAACAATAGATCTAGTATGTACCATGCTGCACTCTTATACTAGCATATTGACCTGGTCTTGCCATAAATCTGGAGGGAGATTTGCAGAGGTTTTGAGGAGACTTGTTCACCCGCACAGAAGCGGTGAGACCTCCAGTTTGAGGCCTGGTTCCTGCTGGTCAGATTTACAGCTGTGCTTTCATTGATTCTCCTTGTCTCAGCAGCCCAGCGGCGTTTTTTAATAAATCTTACGACTCGGTAGAACAAGTGTAGTCCAAGTGATCCTAGCTTGACACCCTGGTCAATCTGTCAGCTCAGTGGAAATTGTGCAGCACAGGAGAAAGTTTATTATACTTCTTTGATGTTATGAATAAGAAATGTATCACCTTTGTTCTCAGTAGAACACCTGACCTCACTGTGGTAGATTTTTGTACATTATCTGCATTCATAGCAGCAGATAAAAGAATAAAAGCATTTTTTAAGAAATCTATAAAACATGGCAAGTGGAGGAAATAATGCATGCTCACATCTGGAAATGTTTCTCACTGATGCAAATTAGCAGTTGCGTGATGACTTGAAATTTAGATGAAAGTTTGCTCATCAGCTACAGTGTGAAACATAAAAAATGTATCGCAAACAGAGTGATTCTTTATTCCTGCCAGATAACAGATGATGACACGGACAGGGATGAGAAAGAGTGAAAGAGACAGCGTCTGTGTGTCTGTGTGTCTGAATGTATATTGCACCCATCTGTAAACCTGGAGTGTCTGTGTCTGACTCTTGACATGCGTAAGTGTATGTCTGAGTCTGTAGTCTCTGCAGCCTTTGGACTGTGGCCCCCGGAGCTGCGAAGGCTCACACAGGGCAACTGTCAGCATCGTCTGAGAGGAAACCCAGAAAATGCAGACAGATAACAGATGAGGAGTGCGTGGACGTGAAAACTTAAAAGACTTTTTACGAGTCAAGATTTCATTTCACCCCCTTTTAGTCCCTAAGACGCCGGCCCTAAAAGTCTTCATTTTCTGGGTTATTGTCTTTGGCTTAAACATTATACTGTTGAAATTCTGGTAATGTTTTACTTATCATTGTGGCAGCACACTTATCTCACTGAGGTGTAAACAAAGTCTAAACCTGTCAATGTTAAACATATTCAGCACGTCCTAACCCCTGCACATTTCTCCCTGGATTCTATGTTTTCTTTTGAATATAGAGTACATAGAGTCGAACATTTCTTTTTCTCTTGTGGAACCTTTTGAATTGTAAATTTGGGTGATCAGGCTAAATCAGGTGGGGAATCATCTCTCTTTGTTTTTGAAATGGAAGTAAGTGTTGTCTGAAGAGACGCTTTTTTAAAACATTTTCCTTTGAGTTCACCCAGGGTAAAATGCTTTATCTTACATTTAGTAGCACTTTCTCAGAGTGCTTTAAACAACTGTAATGTATGGGACAATCATTCAGGCTTTTAACATAAGGTTATTGACTTAATATAGGTACATAAATTGTAATAGTGTAAGAGATGTGATATATAACACATTTGCTTTGGTGGCTTCATTTTTTATAGAAACTACAGTGTGTAACTCACCTTCAGGTCGATGAATAATGAAAATGCTTCCCTCACGCTGCCAAATCCCTGCACTAAAATACATCACTGCTTTATTTTGGCATATTCAACCTTGATCCATTAACTATTCACATCTTCATTTTGAGATACTTTTCACCAAAGCCTGAGGTCATTTGTTATTCACAGGAGCAGGTATTTTAAATATGCATAAAGTGGATTATGTGCAGCATGTGTTTTATGGTACAGTTTACACCAAAGAACACGTCATGCTATAGCAACAGAGATTTCTTGCGGTGTGATGTCGCACACCACTTTGAAATTTCCACACAGGGCACGCTCATGTTTTTTACATTTGGGGCTACTTCAATTAAAACACACCCGGTGAGTCATGTGTTTCCTTTTCCACCTGCTGGTTACATGTACGACAGGGCCCAGTGGGGAGTTTGCCACTTGTGCCAAGAATCACACAGTTATGCAAACACTGACACTGATCTCACACAACATCACAATGTTCCTGATTTATACCAAAGTGGACCAATGAAAAATACAACATGGCAATGTAGATCTGGTAAGCAAAAGAGCCACAACTGTCATTTCATAAGAAAGATCTTCTTCCTCTTTCTTTGCTTTGTTATTTTTCTTTTTGATCTGCTTCATGAATAATATTATAGGCAGGGAGAAAGGAGGGTCTGCAATCTTTTAGCAATAAACAAATTTTAATTCCATCCAGTCACGTGCAAGGCTGGGAATCCCAGCGTGTCGCCTAATAATGAGATGGAACATCTGGGCTCGTAAATCATTTCCTCAAATTATACAACATTCTAATCATAATCTGCATAAACGAATAATTAATTTTCTGACCGTAAATCAATACATGTAAATTAATCATTAAATACTAATCATATCTTGATCTGTCTTAACTCAGAATGCAGGTTTCTGATTAATGTGCAGGTGCTCATCAAACTGTTTATGGTAAAGGAGAATGATAAAGGCAAACTGCTGCTGTACTGTACCTTTATTAGTATTTGGCCAGTGCAGATAAATGCATATAGAAAGTCCAGTCCCAACATAAGATGCACAGAAAAGACAGAAGTGAGGGGAATGTGGAAACAACTAAGCAATCTGGCATCCTCCACTCCCCCCTCTCCTCTGTGTGGAGAGTTTCTCTCTGCAGGAGCCTTAGGGTGGAGTTGATGTTCATCAGTAAGATCTGGCTCACCTGTGCTGATTCCACATTACACTATATAAGCTTGTAGCGGTGCCTCTGCATCTGTTTGTCCTCCCCTGTCTTACACCCTTTTTAATTTTGCTGTATCCGGGTTGTCTGTTGTTTATCTTCTCTTAGAAAAATGCTATGTCTCATTAACTCTGTCTGCTCTTTGACTCACAGACTCTTATTGTTACACAATAAAACCACGACCTTTACAATTAAACCAACCAGCCCTCGTTGGGTGTCATCCTGTCTTGTGTCTGAAAAATTAATCAAAATGTACGCTCCTTCTTTTGAGGTGCTGGCTCATAACGCCTATTTGAAATTCTATAGTCTATCTGGATCGCAACCGAATTGCAAATAAAAAAATTTGCATCTAATCGTGCACATTTTTATGGGAGAAGATTTGTTATTTAATAAAATCATTGTTAAATCTGATGGAGAAGTGCAGTATCTCGAGAGCTTTTCATGAATTGTGCGAGAAATCTGAGTGGGACAAAAAAGATCACCACGCTCTCTGTGTTGACGGCTCCATCCATGCCTGCTCATTCACTGTGCAATACAGAGAAATTTTAGCCGTAGAAATGGGAAGCCCTTAATTGAGTCTCCAGTCATGTAAGACCTGGTTCAGAGCGAGGCGCCGCGGGGTCTAGCCCTGATGTGCACCCACTCCTCCTGATATACAGACCAAGCAGAAATACCCCGATCCACTTTGATCTTTGAAGTGCAAAGCAGACAGCACCAAACTGACGAAGAAAGGTCTTTCGTCACTATCACTACTATACTGATGATGAGTGTCTTTTCCCTGGGGGCCACTCTGGCTCTGTGATTCATCGTGTCACTCTGGCTTGCTCATGTGTGCGCGTCCTTAAGACTTTTGCCATTTGTAAAATATCATTAGTAGAGGTAATGATTGTGACAAATTGTGATGTTGCGCAGATCTCTCCCCTGGCCGGCCACTCTGGAGACGAGAAGCTTTCATTCCAGCTCAACCGCAGACTAAATCTCTTGTTTTCTGCCATCAAGCTACCACATTTTTACGATTCCGGTTCGGGATTGATGATCATTTTGGCCAACGTTTGCAGATGAAGCAAACTCCCAATTTGTGTCACTCACTCTAGTGCAGACACACATTTCAAACAGCATCAAACGCTTCGAGTCTCACCAGAGAGGGATGCTTCCTGCTGGTAGGGACTAATCCACTGTTACAGTTAAAGAAGCATGAATATATCCAACAGTGCTTTATAATGCTAATGTTGTCATGTGCTCTGAATGACTATTTTCAGCATCTCATTGATATGCACTTCCTTTGGTTTGGTATTGGCAAAGAAGGAGGCTACGATTTGAAGGTGCCAAGGCATTTAACTCTATTAGTGTGAACACAATGTTGGCACACAGCTAAAAGTAAAATTAAAGTATGTTGCCCACTGTTGACCTGTGAATTAAATGGAAAAGTATCAGCAATATTAATTAAATGGCAGCAAGGACATTACAGGCTCCTCAAATTCACCTCATCTCACTTTTTTTTTAATGTCCAAACCCTACAAAGCCAAAACAATATCTATACCCCACTCCAACCAAGCCCTCCGGGTCTCAGTTTTGTCCAGGGCGCCAGACCTCTCTCTGTCATCTCTGTTAGCTCTCTAAGCTCTGACCTTCACATCGTTGGTGTAAAATCTTTTCCCTCCTGGCCCCAGAGTCACATCTCAGCTCATGTTGGCACAGCACAGCACCTCGCTTCTCTGAAAAATATGCGGCATCACTCACATTTACTCCCTGTATTTGTTCTCAGATGCTCTTGTTTTATTTATTTTTTCCTCGTCATGCTATGAATGATTTTTTTTTTACTGGGCAATTTCTATTCACATATTTCTGGTGCTCCCTCCTTTAATATCCTGTCTGAATCATTTCTCTATTCCTAAGCTAAAGTGATCTGCATGACGCCACGTACCACGATACATTTACAGTACATTTATCGCTTTTGGCAGATGCTCTTATCCACAGAGACTTATCCTGTGGTGTTGTCTCATTCTGTAAGATTACTCTACTGGGAAATGTGACCGAAAGGTAGAAGTAGTTACTCAGAAATGATAGCCAGGTGGAGAGAATTTCTCACACTCACATGCACATACAGGATGCATGACAGTAAGCATGCACACAAGGAGGAAGTCACACACACTGCACTGGATATAGACATAATTGTGTGCTTACTGTTCAAAATGTTAAGAGATATAATTTGACAACATTTTAAAGGTGATTCTCAAGAGGCAAAAGTTTCTCCAACTTTCTCTTCCAGCTTCTTTATTTACATCAAAATAGATGTACTGAAACCATTCTTCTGGTAAGCAAATCACTGCAGTCTTTCTTGATGCACACACAGTGTGGCAACCCTCCGTTTGTGCTGCAGACCCCACTGAACCACCACTCTCCTTGTCAAATATAAATTAAGCATAACACAATTCCTCAGAGGCTTCATCCCTATATTGTTTGTTTTTAACTCTGTTTTTACATATAAAAGCGCCCTTACAATTATTTTCCCCCTTGTTCTGTTCCTCTCTTGTGTAATAGCCTGCTTGCTGCTGTCACTGATTGTCAATCTTGAGGAGAAACATGATTAATTGTCCCCTCTGTTAAAGCTAAGAAGTTGTGGTAAAGCTGTACCACACTTCCATACTAATTCTAGGCAGTTTCTGAGTCTGCATCTGACATGAAAAAGAGGCAAAATGAAGTTAGTATGCATACTAAAATTCATACCCAGTTATTTATTTTTGTGAACACCGGAGAAGACTAATAAAATACTTAATAAACTGCTGCATGACTGTTGTTGTTCAAGGTTTTTTTTTCTTTTTTTTCTGCACCTGTCGGTCCACATGAAGTCTTTCTCACACTTAATCTGACATAATGTCATGCCTTAAACTGAATTAATTATTATCTTAACTATGGGTATGAAATTGACTCAAATAAAACATGCAACTAAGAGAAGCATTATTCAGAAATCAATGTTCAGTTCAGAATGCACTATCCTGATCACCATCACCACTTGCATATTCAGAGGCTTTTAGATTTTATACATATCCTCTAAATTCATCATCAGTATGGCTCTATTGAAAAATATTTTTTTAAGTATCTAATCTAAACTTCTTTAAAACTTTTTCCTATTTCCAACAGCACGGCTTGATGTTGTACATTGTGAAGATCTTAGCCGCATTTTAGGAGAGTTGTCTTTACTACAGATTAGCTCTCACCAACATGCATTTCCTCATGAACAGGTGGCATTCATCAGGCTGAATTGAGCGACTTAAAACAAGTTTGTCCTGTCTAGAGAGTTTGCTGTCTGGCTGTGCACAAACCAAGCAAACAATAAGGGGACAGAAATGTTCTTGCATGAGGCCTGATGTCTTTGTTGACGCAATGATCAACTCAGTTTCTGCAGTGTGTAAATTGCCGTCAGCAAATCAACACAACTGCTGTAAAATGAAATTAGCATGTCATAGCCTGTGCTGGTGTTGCGTCCACAGTGCTGTATGTACCGCTGCAGGTCGGCAGCAGCATTTATGAATGGTTACAGTATGTATTTTCCCTGTGGGAGGAGGGGGTGGGTGGCAGTGTTATGAATTTGTCACGCGAGTTCCATGTTGGCCTAGTTACAGTGTTTTCAGATACTGTAACAGTTCAGCAGTGCTCTCTCACTCTGCATGCCCTCAGTCTAGAATTAATGATTTTTACAGTATGTGTCTGCCCATGTATTTATGTGCACGAACAACATCGGGAAAAAACATGTTTATGTGTTTATGGGTAAACTGTTAACACGTGTACACACATGTACACAACAGCCAAATTATGTATGAATTCCCCCTTTGCAAAGAGGAAATCTGATTTGATCTGATTACATGCATCTACACACAAAACACACATACACACAGTTGCACCTTAAAGTGGTGCTTTTATTGTTTTGGCCTTCTGTCCATAAATCATGGCTATAAATAAATATATTTCTGTCTTTCATCCTCTGAGATAGATATATATCACAGGGAGCAATGAGGTGGGCGTCAGGACACAGATCCTTTCCTGCTCATACGTGTGTCTTTATGTAACCCAGAGCATAGCATAGATGTGCACAAGACCCTCTGATGTGAAATTAATTAATTACTGCATGTTTACAGTCTTTGATTAGTAACTGAAACAATAAACAATATCACTGCTTCTAAATGATTTGATTTTTTTCCCCCACACGCCGGAGGGTAAATGGTAATCCTAGACAGCATAAATTCTGTAGGGGCTGTGTGATGCGTACAGAGCGGCTATATGCCCAGATAGACGCGATGTGTGACGTTCACGCTGCACACCAGAGCGTCGTGTTGCACTATGTGTTGCAACATGGGAAAGCTCAATACTCAATCAGTCACTTTGACTGAAGCAAAATACCTGTAATGATGATAAAAGGTAACGTGGTGGTGGTTGCTCCCCTGTAGATAGCTCAGGGGCAGAACAGTGAAACACAACAGCAACTGAGAGACCACAGACCTTTGAGACTGCTGTGAATACAACATTATGGTAATTTAGCTCAAACACATCACAGCATCTGCAAAGAAAAGCTTGAAGCTCCAGCTGTGAATTGATTCACAACTCCTTGTAAGCGTCATTAAAAATTCAACATTTTACGAAAAATCGAAGTCGGTGTACTTCTCCACCACTCATGCATACCAGCGGGCATTCCACATGATTTCCATAAGTAATACAACTGACTATACCGTAAGTGCCTGATTCATCATCTGGGCATTAAAGTTGCATGGTCCCGAAATGAGAAGGTCGCAGTAAGATTTGCTTTATATAAAACATCATAAGAGCGGTGGACCATTAAGCGGAGATTGGCCAGTACTGTATGACAAAAATAGCCGCCATAAATCTGATGTAAAATATCATCAGCTGGTTGCAAACAACAGCAGCAACACACTGTTGTTCAGCGCGGAGGAGGAGTGTAATTTACGTTTTGAGGAGTTCATCACCAGGGAAATTGAAAGTACTCCATTTGTGGGCTGAATCATCAGATGCATATGACGTAAATGAGCTATGAGACTGAGATACAGTAATTGAGTCCTAATGGGAAGGGTGTCAAATAATCCTGGATAATCAGATGCTTTCTAGATTCAGTCAGATTGTTCTTGGGCTGTGGCGTTATACTGAGACTATACTGCCTTGGACTCCAAACTAAAAAATTCTCCCTTATGGCAACAATATTTTTGGGGAAGTCAAGATGCATCATGTGCAATATAACCTGAGCTCTTCGCAGACTGAATGAGAGGTGAGTGAGAGAGGAAAGAAAGTGCCTGTCTGTATACTATGTCATTAGTTTCAGGGCAGCTTTCTTTGAACAAACCCAAGGTCAGACTCAAAGAGTAAGGCCCCAGTGAACTGGATCAAAATCACAGCTTTTGGTATTATCACAGAGGCATTGTTTAAAGTTACGAGAGGTGAAAATAGATATGAACTGTGGGGAGAGCTGCAAATTCTGTTGTCCAAAACTAGAAAACAATCTATTAAATGCTTTGAAATGATTTTGAGAGAAATATCTGTTCAGACCAATAAGAAACTGAATATAGGACTGAAAACATCCTAATTGACATACTGCAAACTGGAGAAGCTGTGCTTAGTGCATAACACACTTTTATTTTTGTATTACTTTTATTACTTGATGTTTCGTATGCTACAGATTTAAAAAAATAGAAATAAAAAAAGCATAATGATCCTAATAAATTACAGCAGCCGTGGTGATGTTTAACTACAATTATAATTCATCTCTGCTTCCTCCCTGATAGTGTATGATCAGCTGCTGCCACTCAGCATCTTTCCAGCCATCACCAAAAGCAAAGCAGCCACCCGCTGTTTAACCATAATTTCCAGTTTCCCTTTCATCAAAAGAACTGCTCATGAACTGAATTCTGATTTGAATTTTATGTGTGTCCTTTAAAGGCAAAAAATATCAGCTTTTTTTGGGAAGATGAACAGTCTGAGGCAATTTTAATCAAAGTTTCACCCCAAATCATAGCTCCATTTTATTCAGGAACATATCAATACAAAGGATAAAGCAGCTTTGAAATTATCCCAAGATGGGTGAAGAATCGATTATTTATGTAGGAATACATAATTCATACCTGATGAATATCAGAAGAACAGTTATATAGGAAGCATCATGCAGTTATGGGGTTTGGTCTATCAGGCAAAGATGTTATTACTTCATATGGGCTGTCACAGTCCATTAAGTCTCCCTTTCATTCTCCCCAGGACTATTTTCAATATGCTATCACTCATTTCAGGTGCAAAACAGCTGGGAGATGTTTGTGTCTACAGTGCAAACATGTAAGATAAAGCAGCGTTACAACATATTGTAAGAATGTACAGTAATGTGGCAATTTTCATAAATCACTGCACTCAGACACCCATCCCCCACTTTAACCAGTAATTGATCGCTAAGCCGTGCCCTTAATTACTGTTGCTATGGCTGTCAGGCTCCCTGTTCATATGCAATTCATTATTCACCTCAAAATTCTTATATTATTTGAACGGCTCTTCGATTTCAGACAAATGTTCTTAATTCTAGCCGGTGACACTTAATTTCTATGGCTGAAATGACAATTTACACTAACCGCAAATTAAATGTAGTGAGTTGGTTTGAAAGTTCTGAAAACTGACATTTGGATCTGACTGTGATCTTAAATATGCACTTGTTGACTACATACACAGTGCTAAAAGAATGAGGCTAAAGCTAACAGGCAATGGATCAAAACCATCACCGTCATAACGCCTATTCAAGATGTGAACATAAGGAAACAGCACTGTTGTTGGAAAGTAATGCTACCACAGGTAATGAGTTCAGCTGTTTAGAGAGGCAGGGCAGAGCCATTATGATTAGCTGTCACTGTAGGCTGGTGTCCATCCCCCTGTTCTTGCAGGTATTTTCTATTTGTGCATAAAAACACCAGAGATGAAAAAGAAAAGGTATATCAATAACAGCACAATGTGACAAAGTGCAATACAAAACAGATGTGGTGAAGAAATTATGACGTACATGAAGCAAATCTCTTCAAACTAATATATGATCCATCAGGTTTTATAAGATTTGGGCTTTTCCTTCTTGGGAAAAAATATATAGGAAATGTACTTTGATTTCTCTTTTGGTTGGCCAATGTTCCATCTGCGAACATGGAAGAGGTACGGTTTATAACCTGTATTGCAGTCAGCCACCAGGGGGCGATCAAGATGTTTTGGCCTCACTTTTGAGGCGCAGTCATGTCACCTATATTTATGCACGGTCTGGTTTATCTGATATTCACACAATGGGAGTTGATGGGAAGATGCATCAGTAAGCATTTTATTTTACCAGTTTACTCTAAAGTCAGTTAACATTTGCAGTACATTAACATGGAAACCTGGTGTCTAATATAGTATCTAGGACAAGGTGACCATGCAGAATGGGAATACAACATAGTGGATATGCTGGTTGTGAATGCGGCTTTTTGTAATCTGTATCCCCAACATGCCTACTTACTTTACTTTAGGAAAAACAATCACTGTTTAATCCCTTGTGCTCTTGTATTCTGGTTTTGGAGAGGGCAAATAAATAAATTAATGAATAAATAAACCACCATCCAAACCACCATTTTTACAAACAGAGTTTCTACCCCATCTACACATTCTCATCCAAATCTTAATGGGCCTTACTTATGGTTGCGAAGCTAAAATGGGACCATTGCTGTCCAGTGAAGAGGCTTAGCAAACGTTTAATATGGTAATAAAGGTGTTTGTTGCCTGTTCCAACAGTTATCTTAGCCAAAAATGGAGGTCTGCAATTTCTTGGCGCTGAGCCATTTGTTCCCATTGAGAGCATTAAGATCTCCCATTTTAAAAGGAAGAGACTGAACCCCGGGCTCCTCATTTAACTCGGCCACCTGCAGCGGCAGTGATTCACCCCACTATCAGCAAAAGATAAAAAACATAAGCCAATTTTTTTAATGAGCCTTTGGTTTGATTATGGTGAGTAGGACACGAAAATGTATCAGCCAAAGCAAACCTCCGACCAAAAGGCAGCACATTGTGTTTGTTCCGACTGCCCCTGCCTCCTGTAACGTCTCTGTTCTCTCCACATCCATCAAGTGAGAGCACATTATGAAGTGGCCGTGCTGTGAAGAGGACCTCTCCTTAAACCCAGCGGGGAGAAACCTCTATTAATCATCAAGCATCTTCATCACCTTAAGTGTTTGCTGTATGTTTTCCTCATTAACATGGTGTACTTTGCTTGCTGGCCCTTTGCAACCTATAAATGGCTGTGTCAAGTCACACAGAGACGCACAATAGATGTATAACAGATGTAAAACAGAAAATAGATCTGAGGGGATAAAACATGTGGAGGGGAAAAAGTATGAACAACTGATATGAAAAGGCTTCAGAACCTCAAACAGCTCTTCCTGGTAAGATGCTTAAAATAGACCCAACAAAAACAGATTCACCTGCTTTTCATCAGTTTAAAGCATTGATTTTTTTCTTGTGCTTACAGCTCCTTCTAATTGGTTTAAGGTGATTGTTATTTTCTCAACTTGTTTACAACACTACACGGTCAAAAGTGGGAGAAACCAGAAAATCGGGGGTTGCTTTGGCAAGTTTTCACTATCTCAAGACTACAGCTTTCATATAAAACCAATTGCTGAAAAAGCAGACAAAAGACCAGAGGGGAAATGAACTGCTAGAGATGAAAAGGCTGGTGTGCCATTATTACACTCTTCAAATAAGCTTCCACTATAGAGACCGGGAGATTTATCTTTTAAAAGGGACAGTCTGGGCATGAAGAATGCACAGCAAGATAACATGATTATGTAATTGAATTTTTTATGCAATTGAGAACAAAGATGGCCTTGATATAGGCCTTGTGGCGGCTGCTATTCTGAAAAGTGTGTTTAATAGGAAAATAATCTCATCTGTGAACTATTCAACTTTGCATTTCCATATCTGCCTTCAAATCATGGGGCAGCGGTGCACAAATGAGCATTCGCTCTCCGGACGGTTTTTCTCCAATTTTATGTCACTCATATCACAGTTAATTTGCTACAGTGGTTTTGTTTTGACCTTACAATCAGCAAGGCTCTGCAAATAATTCTGCAAATTCCGAACACATCTACTAACTTTAAAATCATCTACTCTGATTGTATTGGCTTTCTGGCACTGGCTGTGTCGTCCTATCATTTGGCACCAAAGTGTATTTGCCAGTCCTGTCTGATCCCAGTCTGGAGGTCCTGGTGCCGTGGGTAAATACAGATGGCTCTGTTTGTGTTGGGGCTGTCAACCACCCCCTCCATCCTCATCCTTTCACTCTCATTTGTCCTTGTTAATACGAGAGGAGATGGACAACCCTGTCAGGTAGAATGACTCAGAGCCACAGCTTCACAGAATGAGTAATTGAGTAATGAGAAATGCTGATGGCCTGTCATGAAAAGACAAAATATCTGAAGAAAGAATATGGAAAAAGACCTGTAGTCTCATTCAAGCATTAACTGTCCAGACATGTACGTAAAAAAAAAAAAAAAAGGAGAGTGCCGTGTAATCATTCCCTCTTGGCCTTTTTGTTACTCATGGGGATCAAATGTTGCCAATAGTACACTTTTAAAAAGGTCTTTGCGTGCACGTGTGTACATGGAAAAATGGCCAGTGGGTCACTGTGTGCTGGATAGACAGAGCCTTAAGGGTTTTGCTGTCCTGTGTGGCAGATCTGTCAGCCGAAGCAAGTCTGAGACTGGCAAAATGCCCAGGATGGCTCTGGAGCCTGTCTACAACACATCAAAACCTGACCTCAACATCAGTTAGTAACTGGGGAACACTGTAGCTCATTTTTTTACGCCTTAACATCTGCCATTTTAATAATTTCGGCAGTGACAGCCTGCACAAGGTGCAAAGAGGTGCATGTCGTGATTAAGAATCTGAGTATTTTGTCTGGGAAAAGTCTTAATATCTATTTTAAGGAGCTGAGGGAAGTTATTTGAAAAGTTTCACAATTCAGTCTATTCAAAAAGATAAAGAACATATCGCCTCATTGCCCTCAGATTAGTATTCACAGGCTTCCCTGTGATTGTCACCTATTAATCCATGTTTTGCAATGCTTGAGGATGCCACCACTTTCAACCTAATGAAGTATGCCCTTTTTCATTTTAAACCAGTGAGGCATCGCTGCCAAATGCAAATTATTCGCCAAACGCAAAAGCGCACACATTGTTCTGCAGAGAGCTATTTATGCATGTTTTTGTGATATCACACAAAACATTTTAACAAAGAGGAGAACAACAAATGCAGAGAAACAATGGCTGATAATGTCACTGGCCTGAACTGCCATTCTCTGTAATGGTACACATATGATGCAAGTCTTGGAGTATTAAAACTGCTGGATGCCAACCTTTGTTTCATACAGATACAGGATATACCAGTAACAAGTTTAATATGCTCTCTTCAAATACACTGTGGCAATAAAGACCACTAGCTTACATCCTCCAAACTAGTCACCAGTTATCCGTCATCCTCCTCTGCTAGTGGGAGAAAATCGGTAACCAGCTCCTCTGAGTTTGAGTTCTTTAAAAACTTTCGCTGTCTTTAGGAAAGAGCAGTTATGGCAGCATCCGTCATCTTTTAGAGACAAAGTGATGGCGAAGGTCCAATGATTTGCAGGCAGGCAGAGCTACGCTGAGATGGATGGGCAAAAAAATCATCCATTGTGAAGTCAATCTTCAAAACTCCAGGGACATTTGCCTGACTTCATTCACAGTCCCCATTACAGAGTGAGTCGGGGCACAGGAATGAATTTCACCTCAGAAAAATTAGCCATTACCTTTCTGAAAGACATGCATTCTTGAGGAGAAGGTATATAGATGTTGGGGGGGGCATAAAAATCTGGAAAAGCAGCAGGGAATAAGTATGGGGGGTCATGGGGTTCATGGGGGACTGGAAGAGCCACATTTAAACCAGGTCGTGACTCCTCGCTCTTTGATGGCGATCATCTTCCACAAAATCTGTTAACATTATTCAGCCACCTGCAGTTGGTTTCGGCCGAACTTTCTGTTGCTATTAGCAACCGTAGCTGACACAGTTCCTTAGCCATCTCCCTTGTCTGAGCTTTATCTGCAATTTTTACCATTGTGAGCTCTCACTTTAAGATGAGGAGAGCTATCATGATAAACTGATTACTGAACAAGTCAATTGACAGAAAAATATAGGCTGCATAATCACTGTTGAGCTGAATCCATTTTTTCTGGGTCATTTTTTTCCTAAGTTAATATTTACTTAGCAGTGTTTCAAACTGAAAACAGCACAGGACATTGAGACGATAAAACATCTGAGACAATGAAATAGGATCCAGGAAGTCCTGAAAAAATAACGCTCTCACTTTTTCACATGCCAGTGAAGTTTTCAATACTCAAAGACTAGAAGGATTTTTATAACTCTTAAAAGTTAACACAGCAACAACGATCTCATCTTCTGTTGGTGGTTAACAGTAGAAATACAGCAATCAGGTTGCAAAGCATCCACCAGGAGTGATGTGTGCTTGTGTGTATGTGTCATGGCAGCACGGAGCCCTGCTGGATGACATTGCGTTACGGCAAAACTTGAGTCTGGTTCAGTTGGGTTTCTTCCAGTGTTAGCATCCCTGCAGCATCAGTCCAAACCAGGCCTCATTCTCCTTCTGATGGTAAACTAAGTGTTTTTACTGTTGGTTTAAAAATGATTAGTAGATTACCCTTAGTTTTAACCTCAGTTGTGTGTATGTCTAAGAAATTCATTACATGTTGTGTAGATCTTTACTGGCGATACTTTGTCTCTGCTAATTAGACAGTTCGTCTATACCGGTGGGAATATGCATTTCTTTTTAAATAGACATTTGGTCAAATTCTTGGTTATGGTATCTGTTTTTCTCTGGTTTGTTACTCCTATCATTGCATTTCTCTTTCCACAGCTGCACTATCACTTGAACTACTGGGAATGTATTTAGCTCCATGTGCATCTACATGCAGAGTCTGTGCAGAAGAAACATACAATATTAAGTTCCAAGCTCCAGCTGAGAGGTTTCAAACATGGTGGTTTTCAACCATTCCCCGGTGTGAATAAGAGTAACCGAGTGACTAGTCTGCTGTCAGTTGCTTTAAGCCCGGTTCCCACACACAGCTCACAAAGTTTCAAAAAACACAAAATGAAGTCCTTCAAGGTGATGAGAGGCCAGTTTAATGTGATATTTCATGTTAGCTTCGCTTATTATTGTGCAAACTTTTAGTGAGTGAAACAGAGTGAATAACGCTGTCTGTCCTTATCGCCTCACTTTCAGTCAGGTCATACCGAACAAAAATGTTTTCTCCGATGGCTCCATGCTCTGATGCATTTCTATTTAGGGGTCCTTGATTTAAAAAGATCTGGGAGCTTAGTCTGGCGCACAGCAACAGCAAATTGGCAACAAAGATAATGCTCGGAAGCATTTAATAGCAGTTGCACAGAAAACGGCAAAGTAGATGGCACCAGACGAACCATAAGCAGCCAGACACTAAGAGGAGGAAGAAGCGAGGGGAGGGGGGGTGTACGTGGAGTGGAAGGGGGGAGTCGCATTCAGCTCCTAATGAAAACAAACCACATGCCCAGAACAGATGCACAATAACACACGTTCCCTATGAAGCCAATTCAAATGTATTACTGCAGAGACTGAATAACATCACACACCAACTGGTGTCATCTGAGCACCAAAAATAGAATAAAAATAATGAATTACATGTAATCTAATAAGCAATTATATGAAATGCACGTTTTAAAGTTTAAAAGTTAAATCTTTTGTCTGTCTTTTTTTTAGATAGGTAGATCACAGTCCTTGCTTTAGATTCCTACTAGAAAACACACACATAAGTACAGTATGTCCAAGTCGAGGAAGTATGAAGCACAAGAACCTAAATCCCATAAAATTAATTACATTAATTGGATTTAGAGAGAATGATAGAAGTGTAAAAGCAGACCTTTTTTCCAATGCGGAAAGACAGTGATTTTGCTCTAAGACAACTATATTTATGCCGATATCGATCACGATCAACAGTGTTGGAAATGTCAAATTGTCGGAGCTGCTGATGAACTTGTGGACCGGCCACGCCCATGAAATCGATGGACAATTGAAACACAGAGAGAGAGAGAGAGAGAGAGAGAGAGAGAGAGAGAAAAGTTGGGGGGGCGAGCCGAGCATCTCCGGGCAAACTGAAGGGAAGGTGGTCTCACCTGCGCAGCCATGAATGACAGATCCATGCTGCCGCTCCGTGTCACGCCGACGCGCTCAGGGAAAGATGCGAACGTGCGCGGTGTCCTCTCCGCTGCCCCGACGGAGCGTCTGCCTCCCTCTCTCCGCGCCCGAACTCGGCATCCACGGGGCTCCGCAAGTTGGTGGACTTCACGTGAGGAGCATGTCGGAGGACGGAGAGGGGATCCAGATAAATAAATAAATAAATAAACAAATAAACAAAAAGATGAGGAGGAGGAAGAGGAGGAGGAGGGGATGAGGAGATGGAGCAGAGAGCGGGGGACAGGAGGTGCGCAGACGGAGAGATGGAGAGATGT
>JAOXYL010000113.1:9439635-9471279 GCA_028564955.1 Terapon puta
CCAGCTCTTCCGGGGGGGACTGCAAGGCATTCCCAGGCCAGCCGAGAGACAGTCTCTCCAGTGTGCCCTGGGACATGCCTGGAACACCTCCGCGTTCAGGCGTTCAGGCGTTCAGGGGGCATTTGGAAAGATGCCCGAGCCATATCAGCTGACTCTTCTCGATGTGGAGGATGAGCGGCTCTACTCCGAGCTCCTCCCAAGTGACCAAGCTTCTCACCTTATCTCTAAGGGAGTGCCCAGCCGCCCTGCAGAGGAATTTCGTTTCAGCCGCTCGCATCCATGATCTAGTCCTTTCGGTCATGACCCAAAGTTCATGACTACAGGTGAGGGTAGGAGCATAGATTGACCGGTAAATCACGAGCTTTGCCTTTCAGCACAGCTCCCTCTTCACCACGACCGTCCAGTACACCGACCACATGACTGCGGACGCTGCACCCATCCACCTGTCAATCTCACGCTCCCACTTTCCCCCACCCAAGATAGGACCACCTGAGGTAGGACCTCTCCATCCATCCACCCGGAGAGGGCACGCCACCCTTTTCTCCGGTCGAGAACCATGGCCTTGGATTTGGAGGTGCTGATTCGCATCCCAGCTGCTTCACACTCGGCTTCAAACCAGTAACCAAAGTTTCATTTGGCCAAAATCAAGTGAATCAGTGGGTTTGTGATTACAAAAAGTAGAACATTTTTCTCTGCCAGACTACGCCTTTTTGTTTTTATTTACACTGCCAATTTCTTCAGAATTTAAGTTTCAAGTCCTCTTTGAATTCAACCATCATACATTTTTGCAGTGACAAGAGATGCAAAAGTTGGACAGTTAAAATATCCTGGTTTTACAAAGCAATAAAGGTTTGTTGGTTAATATGATGATAATTTTCTTATATGGCTTATTTTTTTGCAAGCTGTCTTCTTGTCACAGTTAATGATTTCTTAATGAGTTTGGGTAGAAAAGCTTTTTCCAAATCTGGTCATTGCCATCATCTGTGCAGACATGGAGCCGCCAGAGAATCTAATTTCTGCTCGTAGGTTAGAGTTGCAGCCCGTGATGCCAACAGATGTCACAGTGGGACGATGGTCCTCGATGCTGCCGAGCTTTCACCATGGCAACGCTTCGCCCATCGTACCCTGGCCACTGTGCCAAGGAGGCCCCTGGCAGAACTTGCTCTCCTCCTCAGCACCGTGGCAGCCCCGGTGTTCCAGGCCACCACATTGTTTCGGCAATGATTAATTACCGTCCTGATGAAATGTGAAGGCTCTGGAAATGTCACAGGGATGACATGGGCTTGTCAGTGTGGGCCAGCGGGGAGGAGCGTATCACACACAGACATCTGGAAGGATACAAAGCACCAGCCGCTCACTGCCTTTTCAAGGAAAAAACTTGCCTGAGCTGATTTCTGTTGGATTTTATGTAACCTCACTTTTTTTTCTTTTTTTTTTTTTTTTTTACCATTTTTATCATCTTTACACTGGCAAAGTGCTCCCTGAGCATGTACCTCAAACTGATGTCTTCAGACTTCTCTTTACTGATTAAATGAAATGTAAACCCAATTAAAGTCAAACCAATTTATCATGCAATGTCAGAAAATGTGTTTTCCCTCCTAACTCTACAATCAATATTGGCTCATGGTGAATGAGCAGTAAACACCTGATTATATTAATTATTACCATGCCTCTAAACATGTACTGAGCTCCTCTCCTTGAGGCTGTCAGCACACAATAACCTCTCATGCAGATGTACTGTAGGTTCAAGATGTCTGCATAAGTGTTTAATCCATTTGTGTTGGTGAAAAAAGCAGAGGAAGGTATCGCTTGATGAAAAACACAAATGACATACCAAATTTCCCTGATGAATTGGTCCATTTACTGAAATAAATTGAATTGATGCAAAGGATCCCAGAGGAGCAGAAAATTGTTCAGCTATGGATGAAAACCCTCTCAGAGCTGCAGCACCTACAAGAAGCCAGGCTTATTTGTATTACACATAAGACTTGTAAAGATGTGCTGACAGCCCCTGTTTATCCCACTTAATAAGAGCAGATTTTTTTCTTTGAGCTAAAATGTTTGCTAATTAACTTGGGACAAAAACAGGAACAAATGCAATTATTTAAATGAGTGAATATGATTTCCTGCTGCTGTTATGTGAGTGATGCATGAGTTGAAATCTAAATGATAGCTTTGATTCACAGAGTTAAAAACCTGTGTTCGTTTACCTGTTATTTTTAGCCCATCTGCACAATGTAAACCCTCCATTAAAACATCAGGTGTCCGTATGGTGAAGCAGATTGTGTGTTATGTTGCTTCTCATCCAAGTATCTCCACAATGCTGGTTCAAACATGATGAAACGCTAATTCCCAGTTTGAGTTTGGCTCTTTCAAAGTCACAATCAAGGATCTTTCTTTTTCCATTCACATATGTTTAAGCCTGTGGATGAAACAACATAATCAGAATTTATGGATTCTAATCTTTCCTGTTTTGATTTCTTCATTTTGGCAACAGATCGTCACACATCCATCTCGCGTTGTCGTCACTTTGAGGTTGCAAAACATATGGCAAATCACCAAAATAGCTCTGTGAGCAGATGTTATTGGTTAATTGAAATGCATTTGATCTTGAATGATTAGTGTCCATCAGAGCATTTCCTTGTTTGGTGTCCTAACGATCGGGCTGCTGCGACAGCGTGTTTCCTCCTGCTGGTTTTATGGGCAACTTATCCACACACCATTACCAGTTCCAGATCACTGATGTCAGCACTGTAGGTCAATTTATAATGTGTAGTGGAGTATTATCAACTCATCTGGATGCACAGAGAACAACATCATTAATTCAGCAACATTGGTGGATACACAGCTCGACGGTACTTGGCGATAAAAAGATGTATCTCATCTGTCAGCTAGAAAGAAAAAGAAGCAAATCTGATATATACAGTATATATTTTCAAGGTTTGAAGAAAGTGCAGGGTGTTTCTCTCACCTCCCTTTGACCTACTCTTATGCCCACGGAGAAAATCAAAGGTCAGTTTAAGTTGAATTCCCAGGGCTGAAGTAGATGCTGGGTCAATAGTTTTAAGGCAGTGCTACTCTGTTAGACAAGTGCCTCCTCGAACTTTCACTCTGTCCTCTTTTCGTAAAAGCTTACAGGTTAGCAGCAGCACCCAGAAGTCACCAACTTCTTATACACATGGTTAACTTATCCAATATGCTGAGAGAACAGATGAACAGTGATGGACTGAGAACTAATTGGTGAACTTGAAAGGCACATTTCAACCAGCATTTTCAAGAAAAAAAATGCAAAATAGAAGATAAAATAAAAGAACTAAATGCCTAATCGTTTCTCTCCCCTCAGGATTTCAGAGAATGATTTTAAGTCTTGCATGTTGAGTTGGAAAAGGAAGTGAGTGAAATGACTGAACAGCTAAAGATAAATGTGATGTTGGTTGGATAATTGGTTCCACTAATGACGAGGACTGAAATGTTTGTAAAATTTAAAATCTGCAGCCTTGGAAATAAGTACAACCACCAACTTAGGGTCAGATTTGAATTATTTGGAAGAAACCATTAAAAACACAGACATTAGCATGCACACAGGACAGACCACATACACACACTGTATTCATTTTTAATTGATTCAGCCCATTTAATATGTTACCACCTTTTAAGATTTTTTTCACATCAGAACATTAAGTATGCTGTCTCTCTCAGGTTGCATCTCAGACCTGCAATTTTTTTATTAACGAGACCCCTGATCTTTCTCAAACCTGTCTTTAATGGCAAGATGCAGTTTAAAGTTCTTCTTTTTCATGTGTTTGATATGAGTTAGTGTTCTGGATGTGCATATCTATTTATCTTTCTACTTTACTGCTTTCTGTTGATCCATTCCTTAATTTGTTTAATCCTTTTTCATGTCTGTCATGTGGGTTATTTTGCTCACATTGAGTAGTGTCACATAAAATGTGCATATTACTTAACCATCAGTCACCTTAGTCCACAGTTGACAGCATTGCCAGCTCCTCTGGAGTGCCAACAGACTAAGACTTAGAAACTAAATATCGATGGTATTTTAACTGTTAAAATATCGTAAAGTGAATTTAAATTTCTGGTGTAGGATTTGCTCATTAAGCCATTTAACAGAGATAATCAGCATGCCACTTTTATGCATCTTTGGCTTGTTAATTTCTGTCATGGAAGGTGGAGAGGGATTTTGCAATCAGATGAAAAGAGAAAGACTTCAGCAACACTAAAAGCCATCTATCAAGATCACTTTGCAGATTCCCTGCTGGGCTCAATATTATCAAAAGTGTGAATTCTGTCTCTCGTTGTGACAAAAAGCTGAGATATCATCAGTATCCAGCTTGCAATAATGTTATCTATTAGTCACTATCAACCCATTAGTCAGATATTGATTTCCAGTGGAAGAAGTCAGTTAGCTTCAGTCTAAAAAAAGACAAAATCATTCCTGTGTGGAAAACCTGCTAACAGCATATTCGAAGCCCCATTGCAGTTACATTTTAATCACTCTTACTTTAAACCTTCTCCCAACATCAAAGACAGTGTTTGAGGGCAGAAGTCAGACAGTTACCTACAGATCAGAATGCAGTGGGAGTTGATTTACAGGAGGAATATTCCTGCTGAATGGTAATTTGCTTTTTCAGCCGCATATTGGCAGTGACCCTCTGCCCCCTGTGCTTTTGAAATGCTCATCTGATTAGGAAGGTCACGCAGAAAGAAGCAGAAATGTGGAACGAGCTCTCCACACACAAAGATGATTATACGAGCTTCCTGTTTCATCTCCAAACGGGAGAGGGTCTGCGGTAGAGTGTGATCCAGGCAACTTTTTCTCTCGAGTCCATGTCTCTTTAAAAAGAAAAAAAAAAGTACTCAGACTGTCTCTGGATCGCCGTAGTCATCAGTGGTTTGCCCCCTCTCACCTTGCATTTTTACATTGTTTACTTAAAAAAATATGTTGTTAACATAAAATTCGGACCGTATAGAATTCACAATAAAGCACAATACTAAAAATGCACCAATAAGCAAACATCATCCACATCAACACACTTCTCTGAACAGAACAAAACAAACCAAACACCAACAACCGTCCTTGGGCTTGGCTCAGGCTGAGCAGAGGGGTAACCTAAAGACTCAGAAAGTGTGTAATGAGGATTTTACTGCTCATGAGGACTGGGAGAAAACAGTGGTCTGCTGCCCTGGTGACTTGTGCTGGGGATCAATGGTCATTAATCTTTCTAGAGAGGCTCCAGCTGCACTTTTTAGGGGGTAGAGGGATTGCTGACCAAAGTACAGGACGTCTTTCTGGGTCCAACAAGCAAGGTTTCTCTGCGTTTGGACGCCACAGCACTTCTCGAGTGTTTTGTCCAGCTCCACACAGAGCGCAGTCAGGGTGGAGACTCGAGCGGAGCGCAGACACAAATCATTAAGCAGCAGCTGACACACGTGAACTTACTGCTCTCTTCTCTTTTGTGATTCTGCAATAAAAGGTTTTCTATTAACTACATATTGTCAGTGCTGTGAAAAGTGATATGAAATGAAATGCTCAATTTAAGGTAAAAGTTCTTTGTTTGAAATACACCCAAAAACAAATACAGATCATTAGACTGTTATTCAGAAATGTTAAGTATTTTGCTCAAGGTGCAGCTACTTGGTGTTCTTCATATACAGTCAGGTAATGTGGTCAAGTGGGATCTCAGGGGCAGGCCCCCTCAAAGGGTCACAAGATAAATCTGAGGGGTCATGAAATGATGACTATGGTAAGAAAGAAGAAAAAACTGCTCTACTACACAAATTACATTCAGTGCATTTTTCTACAATCATTTGTTGTTTTGTGAAATATTGCATACCTTTAGCTATTTGAGCCTTGAGCTGTTATTCACAGGAAACCATTTGGGAAGTTAAGAAGGACAGTCTCTGTTTGGTGAAACTGCTCACAGCTCAAGTGCATCTTCAGTATGATGCAGGATATATAGTGTTAATTGTAAGTTTGCTTTTTATGCTTTTTATGTCAAATCTTAATCGCATAAAAAAATCTTAATTATAACTTTCTGTAATGGAGTTCAAAGTTCAACATTTCCCTCTAAAATGTAGTGAGGCAGAAGTCTAACGTAGCGTGAAATGGAAATACTCAAGTACCTCAGAGCTGTACAGTGACTGAGTAAATGTATTCGAGTAAGGTTATTTTCTCCCACTCTCCGCATTTACGGTGCCTAGCTACAACACATCTAGGCACGCATCTAGGCACCTTACACTACTTAGAATCGTAGGACACATCACGTATTGCAGTTTCATATTGCTGTTAATAACACAAACATATATCTTTTACCAGCAATCTCAGCTCAAGTACACATTTACTGTAGCTTTTGAACTTAATACTGGCACTGTAAAACTACCATGGTTTCACTAAATTTGATAATCCAGGATAAAACATCATTTAAAGCATTTATACATTAATATCTTCTGTCAAACACAGTCGTATCCTGCTGATATTTTCCTGCTCCGGGGCTGGAAAATTACCAATAAACCACCTTTTGTAGGAAAGAGCAGAAACCTCCCTACTGCTGTGAAAAATATTTGGAGGGTACCTTTCACTCTCAAGTGAAGTCGTGAAATTTAATGACATGAAAGTATGGTTGAATAGTTTAATGAACCTGCACACATAATCTCTGTGTGATTCAGACGCCCACACAGGAGTTTCACCGAGCAGCTAATGTAACGTTATAAAGAATTATAGGCAGCACTTCAAGTAAAGTAGAGTTGTCATCACACGAGACATAACAGCAGTATTTCATGCAGTCTTACTAATATAGGCACAATGTACCATGGGGTATCATACTGTGTGTGATATTCTGCCATTAGAGAAGACAAGCGACCTATTGCACTTCAAAGTCTGTTGTTGCTGTTTTACTGTAAAAGCCCAAAAAATAAATAAGGCAAGATGTTCTGAAAGTTTATGAGCGCTTCACTTTCTCCCTCAGTGCAGCATAGTCTGCGTAACCAAACGTTGTTCAGTTATGGAGGAGCTCGTATCCTTCATCTGTCCTGCGCTGTGCCAAGCTGTGCTTTGGGGACGCAGACTGTAAATGCGACCCGGACCTCACCAACAGGCAAAGCGCCGCTCGACTGGAGTCAAGGGCACTTAGTGACATGATACTAATAGAGGTTGGCACTGAGACATAAAAAATACAAACACATTTAGTTAAGAGGGCTTCAAGGAGCTCGCAGGGCAAAGCTGTAACTCTTTACAACCCGACAAAAGCAGCAGTGCTTTTAAGGAACCATAAATATGAAGTTTTTTCAAAAGGAGCTATTTATCTTTGTATCTGACACTTCTCTCTATCCTCTAATTTCAGTACAGTAGTGGTGAAATACATAGAAAAAAAACATGAAACCATGATCCCTCAATTTTCACCTGATTCAGTTTTCAAATCAAATAATCAAAATGATTAACATACGTTGCCTACCCTAGACAGTACACACTAAATATTAATTGTCATACGTGGTTATGGGTGCTACTACACAAAAAATATATTTACAGTGTTCTACTACCAAGAAATAGCACAATATGCGCAACAATATTGTCAATCAAACTGCAACTTTACTTCCATGTAACCTTCACAAAGAGAAGGTAAAAAGGCTAAAAAAAAACAGTGTTAGTAAGTTTTAGCATGTAAACATTTAATAATTAGCAGTAAACACAAAGCACAACTGAGACTTAAGGGACTGCCTTATTATTAGTATCGTCAAAATTTACAGTTTGATCTGATGAAGGTGCTCCGGTGTTAGAACGGTCATCCTGAGAAGGACAGATTTCATGACAATCTAACATTTGTTAAGGTATTTCAGTCTGGACCAAAGTGCTGGACAGACCAGCCAACCTGACATTCCTGGAGCTCTAATGCCAGTAAATGAATTCATAAACCACAGTTGTTGTATTTCTATTTCTGATGGCTTTGACAACTCCGCAGCCCATAAGAATCATGTTTCTGCCTTTCTGTGTCTTTCTCCAGTTTTACTAAAATGCCATTAAATCCAAAGCAGGATGCAGTTAAATGCCCTCTTGCATTTATTCTGACACACTGGCAGATGGTGTTCCTGGTTATAAAACAAAGCTGACTTTATTGAAGAGTGCCACAGCAAAATAAATA
This sequence comes from Terapon puta, assembly GCA_028564955.1. Lineage (NCBI taxonomy): Eukaryota > Metazoa > Chordata > Actinopteri > Centrarchiformes > Terapontidae > Terapon > Terapon puta. The sequence continues at coordinate 9,447,789 of JAOXYL010000113.1, forward strand.
AAGAAATAAAAAGCTCAAATACAGTAACCCATCACTGTGACCAAAAGGGAAATGAGAAAAGGTTATTACAGTTCATACAAGTCAACATTTGACTCCTACGCTGCTTCCAAGTAAATACATCCAACAAGGAGGTGGGCCCGACATGCATCACAGCCTTTCCCTCTTATAATCCCTTTTTTTTTTTTTTTATTGTTTTCCTGCCCACATTTCTTCCTTTGGTCAGTATCACAATGACACCAAGGAAATATTTTTACACATTTGGTTCACTGTTCACTATGTCTAATTAATGCCACACTCGAAGTAAGGAAAGTGCAATTTAGCATCTCCTGCCTGTCCCTGTAGGGGAATCCATTTAGGTGCGATGTAAAATCCTCTTTGATGTAGAAATCTATTTTCATTGGTATCCAGAACTGTTGATGTGCAACACAACAGCTGACCCTCTGTTTTATATTCATTTTCCTGCAGCCCCTGTAGCTGTTTAGACTTTATAATTTCAATTTAATCATATTTTCCTGAGCTGTATTTATATGTTTGTGCATCCGCACTATCATGCATTTACCACACCTCATACCAGCTGATGTTTGTCTTAAATGTTGAAGCAATAAAGGTAGTGAAACTGTTACCTGAAAATGATGTAAAAACTTGTACAATACATTTCAGTTGTGATCTAAATCCTCTTTAAACCTTTTAAATCCATCATAAATAAGTACTTTAAGACAATTAGTCAGGTAACTGCGGTCGAATAAGTAATTGGATACTTATTTTGAACAGAAGTACCAACAGAACAATGTAAAAAAAAAAAAGCTCTTTAAGAAAGTCCTGTATTTAAAAACCTATTCAAGTCAAAGTTTGTATTTCACATCTGTGGCGAAATTCCAGTGCTGGTGCACCGGTAGAGATGCAGAGATGTTGCCATGACACCATGACTAGCTACCACTATTTACCTTCCTCTACCTTTACCTTTCAATAGACTACATTTCTGGCATAGATAATGACTTCATCTCCATTGCTCGATGTATTTGTTCCACTTTGTCCTAAATTACACAGAGAGAATTAAAGATAGCACCTCTGGGTGGCAGTGGAAATGCACTAATCTCACCTGTACATAAACGTAATAGGCACGTGTCGACACATCGACAGAGTTCATCTAAGTGTTAATTATCAGAAGGAGACAAAAGATCCACACTCCAGTTAGAACATATCAGAAGTGAAAGTCAATAATAACTAACTCTGCTTGTCATGAATGTAGACAAGTAAAAAGGATCATATTTCTTTTTGCAGTGTAGATGTTGCGGTATAAAGTAACCAAAAATAGTGATATTCAAGATAAGTTTTAAAATGAGTAAATGTAATCAGTTACCTTCCACCACTGATGCATGAAACTAAAATACAGCGAAGGATACTCAGTGAGTCAGCTGACACATCTGCTCCCCAGAGAGTTCACTCACGGGAAGGGGAGTATTACAGTTTTTCAATTAAAGTGTCCTACTTTTGCCAAACCTCTATGAGCAAAAATAATAAGGGAAAAATTAAGCTCTCAACCACAAGATGAGGATAAGTAAACAGCCTTCTTGTTATTGCAGGAAGGGAGCTTTGCCCCATAGCTTGCTTGTGGTTTAATATTTAATGTTCTTCTCTGACTCCAGGAGGAGCGAACTGTGGCAAACTACAACGGTGAAGAACCCCTGATTATATTTATAAATGCAATGCTGTTTGAAACTGGACTCTTTTTAAAAACAGTCACATATGAGGGGCCAATATGAGGTAGTTCTGGTGTCTCACATTCAAACTGTAAGTAGTGGGTCTGTGTGTTTTCACGTTGGGCCCACAGCCATCCGACGAAAAGGCCCAGATGACCAGCGGCCAGTTGAGCCAAGCAGAGAGTGGGAAATCACTGCAGATCTCATCTGAACATGAAGGAGCTCAGCTGGATCTGAGTTGACCTCGGCATGCGATCACAGGAGCGCCAAATAGGCTAATTAGTTCCATAAAGACAGAGTTTCTTTCCAAAACTGGATATCCACCATCATACAAAGCATCACTGACACTTTGAAAATGATTTCTGGCATTGAAGCTCGGTTCTCTGTGGAGGCTCAAAGCATCAGTGGATGTTTAAAAATTACATTTGTAAATATTTGGTAGTGATATACACAGCAATTAAATTCTGCATGACCACTTTTTGTGGCCGTACAACAGTAGAAGACGCAAAGAAATGTGTGTCTATATGTAAATGTTGTCAGATGTAAATATATGCAGTACGTATACTGTACATATTGTATATGTGTGTGTAAGTCTTTGAGTCTGTGTTTATTCATAAGAGTGAATTAGCATGTCTTAGGCTGTACAGTCGCCTATAAAATAGAACTGATTGGTTGTCAGAATAACTACGGTACATCTGCATTTCCTTGTATGGACAACTGTTTTGCTGTCGTTTTGCTCACCTAAAAAGCTGAAAATCCCATTAAATCTCTTTCAACACTCCTTATGTTAATGTTTGTGCCATACTTGCAGGTCTTGCCCTAAATTCCTGACAGGCGCTATTCCCAGTAATTAGGCTGACGCCAGCTCCCAGTAATGCTCCGGCTTTTCTGAGATTCCGTGTGACAGAGTGGCAAAGAGCATCGGGTATAAATTATATTTACAATAAATTCAGGTGGTGGAGTGCGTTCCTAAAGCGTCCCAGCCATTCAAACGACATCATTTAGACTTTGCTGTCCCTTCGCGCAACATGCACCATTCAGCAATAAAACTGATGTTTTATTTGGTGTTTGTTGGCTCACATATCCTAACTTGAGCTTGTGGACATTTATCCACTAATAGTAGCTATACCTCTTGAGTCACTGGTTTTTCTTTATTAATACTGTTCTAGTACACTGAAAATTGTTTATTTTTTCTCTTTTATTTTTTGCTGTCTTCCTTTTTTCTGCTTGTTTGTGTGGGTGCAGAATTTGTACCCTACAAATGAAAAAAGAAGAAACACTTCATTGAAACTGAAGCTGTACTATTGTATTTAGCCTTGATATTGCTCATTGTTATATTATATATCATTATAAATCAAAGTACAATGCGCACGCTTTGAAATTTACCTCTGTTCCCAAAGGTGAAACTTTAACATCCCTGGTTCACATGTTGCCTCTGGCTGAACTGTGTTTTGTCAACTGAAGCCTTGAAGAGCCATTTCTATCAAAACATTTGTCATCCAAACTAATCAAGACGAGGCGCCCACATTCATTAGCTCGCCTCCATCCATGCCCACTTGTCTGCAGACTTCAAGCTCCATTATTGTTACGGGATAGCTCAGTGACATTTGGCTCCCACTCTGAATATTCATAATGTTCAAAGTGCGCTGTGAATGATCAGCAGGCTTGACGTGCTCAAAGTGTCAGCAGTGGCGACGGTGCTCTGAATCTGTGAATGGGATTTCAGTGAATGAGTCCTCTGGTAAATATTGTTGTATTGTTATTTCTAAAAGAGTAGATGTTGTTTTCCTTCTTGCTTTTCTCTTCTTGCAACCTTCTCCCACAACACTTCTATTAAGTTTCATTTAAGTGGTGAATGTTTGATGAGTTTTCTATCTTCGCTCTGCTGCGGAGATTTTTTTTTATCTTTAGGTCTCCATTTTGTATGTATTGTGCAGAAATGCTTTCTTCCCAAGAAAAATGACAGCATCATTAGTTTCAGGAATCAATGCATTTTGCTGTTTAATTTGAAGAACATTTTGGCACATCTTTGACGACAGTGAAAAGCCAAGAAGCAGTTAAATGTACTAACAAAGGCAGTGAAGAAGAAAACTGCTAGCATGATGCGAACACTGCAGGTTTTGAAATGTTTGAAGGAGCAGCGTTGGGATTGTTTCAGGAGGAAGGAAATGCACTCAACACATTTATTAGACCTCAAGATACACACAATATCACACAAATCCTAATGATCTGTCTAACATTCAGTCTTGTCAGTGTTATTGTCCCTTAAAAACAACGTGATGAAAAGTCGATCACTTTTTCTAGAATCAACAGAACTTCAGATTAAATAAATTCACTTCACTTGCAGATTTCTTTATTTATATGAAGAAAATGTTCTGACTAATAATCAAATGATTTCTTTTCAGTCATCAATGAATTCAGATTTGTGAAGAGCACAGACTAAACTTTACCACGTTACTTTTTGATGCAATCAAACACTAAAAACTGTCATTTTCTCAAAGTGAAAACAGCATCGAGTTGCTCGTCCAGACGTGTCTCTCAGTGGATGACTTGCTAAACACCGCAGAAAATTCAGAAGTAGATGGTAATTCAGAAGCTGGTAAACAAAAACAATCCCCGCTTGTTCTTCTCGTGAAGATGAAAGTAAGTGTCTCTGTCAAAATAAGGGAATAGAGCCTGACGTTTTTCTTAGTAATGATAACTACAGGCAAGATGTAAAAGATTAATGAGAGGACCCTGTCGGGAACGGATCAGTCAAGTTTAAGCTCCGTCACTGCAGACAGAATTGGTCTCTTGTCTTTTTCCCGTCTTGCTTTTTTTAAAAACGCACTACCACCTCCGGCTTTGTCAGTCTGTCACTCTCTGTGTGTCCGTTTTTCTACACAGCAGACGAGATGCCAGGCTCACGTGACGAGTGCAAACCGCAGGACTAACATACTGTACAAAACACGGCCGGGACTTCATGATGTAACCTTGCATGCAATCAAACTGTTGCACAGTGATTGGTGTTATCCTCTGATGTGACAGACAGTGAAAGGTCACCCACGAAAAGTCCTAGACAGCGTGCTACTAAAAGGCTGCCATGACCTTCAGGCAGTGGCATTCTGGGTAGAGGAGAGGGGCGTTATGATCTGGGGGTAATTGAAACACAGCGGCGTGATTAGTGGAGGTTTTTTATTCATGACTTTCTGGCAGTGAAAGGTCGGGATAAAGTCCAGGTTGTTCCGTTTGCACCACTGTAGTATGGACTATATGTATCACAGTTAGAAAAGGTTAAAAATATTAGGAATCAAATGTGTCAAATGTGCCAGTCAGTGAAGCTCTGTAAAATGTTTCTTATGAAAAAGAAGAAACATAGTTGCAGGAAATCATCCATTATCCCTTGAATTTTTGTGGCAAATGGTTTTTCGACCCTTCTTGGTATCACAGTTTAGAGGATCAATAGTTCACAGCTTGCTCCTTATCAAGAGATAATCAAATGCAGTCTGCCTACACTGGCCTCTCTCCTCATGTTTTTCAATGTATTCACTTACCCAGAGGCATAAAGCATGAGGTAAGGTCAAGTAAGGTTACACTACAGCACAGTTACTGTTTTTTCAGATGGATTAACAACTTTGCAGATGCAAGCAGAAGCCTTTTCATTTTTTTCTGAAGGAGAAAAATTAAACGTAAGGCCAAATTATTCAAACTGCCACCATTTTTCGTGGTTTGCCCTCAAAAAGTTAAAATGAATGGCGTTGGGGAGGTTTTCATGTATGGAGACAGAGAGAGTTCAATATTCCAAACATAAATAAAACATTCTGAAAAAAACATGAATAAAAAGGCTATAGATAAAAGATAGAACCGTTAAACAGAAAAATAATCCAATAATTCAATTTTTTTTTTTAAGTAGAAATGGGGTTTTTTTGCAGGTCATCTTTTTTTTTCACGGCTTGTTTTCAAAACAAGTAAGCAAAGTGTAGAACAAATCACTCCGCCATGGTACATTTTGCTTGAAAATCACTGATATATGAAGTGGACTCATCAAATGTCAAAGGTTTATTTCTCTGATAATGCCTGCCAATTAAATTTGGTTAAAAATGCAGAAATGATACCTCAGAATTATAGCTTACATCCTACAGTTTACATTTTTGCTTTTTCTTTGTCTACATGGATGCAGCATTTCCTAAAGAAACCTATAATCAGTGTTCGGGTTGCAACCTCTGGTTTTAAACCACAACGTTGGATTCTGGCCCGAGGAACAAAGACAGGTGCTTTTTTTCCCATCTGTAAATGTCCAACCAGAGAAATCTATGTACAAATCAAAGCCTCGATGAGTTGAACTACAACAGAAGGCCAGCTTGCTCTATTGCTGCTGACACCCGGGGTAATTGCCCTGCTCCACTGCTGAAATGTCACGGCTGCTCTTATCCCAGGTGGGCTATTCCATCAACTAATAAATGCCATTGCTCCTCTCTCAGCAGCAAAGCACCGTAACATAATATGGCACAACACTCGTAAAAATTAGCAGATGACACGCACCTCACCGCAGATGTAATTAGCAGCACTTATCAAGATCTAATTTGCTCGCTGCTAATATGGGGAGTCATTTGTTATGCGACTGGTGTTTTACTGCACTTTGTAATCAGATAGCTTTGAGGGGATTAACAAGATTCTTAATAAGGCAGTTTACCAATGTTAATGTTTTCATTCGCCCCTTATAAGCATGTTTCATCATTTTATGGTGTCAGGCCTATCAAATCTGATTTCCTTTTTGTTCAGGAAAATCTTGCAACAGACAGACGTTTAAGTAAATTTCCATATCGTGCCTTTACAGAGTAGATTCCTTGCCCGTGTATCGCACCGTTTCGAGGAAAACAACAGCTGACATAAAGAAGCATAATCTTCTTTGTCACCTATAAAGGCGTCGATTCGGGAAACCCAATGCAGCCTACTGTAAGACATCACAATTTCCTCGTAAACGCAGACAAACTGTCTCCACCGCATATGACTGTTTGGCTTTAATTTCAGCCAGCAATTACCAAAGACCTTATCTCATTTATATGGTAATAACACCTCTGATGTCAGCTCCCGCAGCACAGATCGCGAGCTAAGCAGGGATGGCCTTTTGTGGCCGGGGCTCGTTCACTTCATTCTCCTGCCTGACTGCACTGACCGGCAAAGAGAGGTCAGCGTCTGAGGGGATCAAGCAGCAGCTCCGGCCTGTGTGTGTTGGGGAGGGCGGAATTTAATTTACTGTGACATATTGTTGGTAGCACTTACAGAGGTAATATGTAGTCTTTTATTTTGGGATGCGGGCACAAGGAGTAGCTTGACCTTCAGCTGTGTTTATTAGCAGTGGGGATGTTGTCATCCATTGTGATATGAACCTGCGTTTGAGTGGAAATAGCAGACATTAGACCAGTGAACCTCAACAGATGAATTGACGACAAAGAATAACACAATATTGGACTTGTTTTGTTATAAAATAAACCAATTACAAACACCCCCTTGCCTGAACGTAGCTTTGCGATTGTCACTAGCAGTGGCTGCGCTGTCAATCTTTGGACTTCTCAACACGTTGCAGTGGTTTGCATGGTGTTGTATGAGAAGGTTTGGGGGGCAGTGTGTCTCTTTTTCTCTTTTCAAAACCAAAAGTACAAGGGCAACACCTTTTACTTGCAAAGTAGCTTTAAAGTGCCGTGCCAACGCTTCAGTGTCCCATTAATCTGACTCACTAGACTCCCATCAGTATCATCACGATAATAAGTAGCAGGCTAAGATCATTAATTTGGCAATGTTGGGCAAATGACTACTCAAGGTTTGTTCAGAGACAGATTTTGTTGGAGTGAAAGGTGAAATAAGTGAAAGTATGTGAATCCCACTTTATATCTTGTCACATATACAAGCACCATGCGCTCACGCAACTGGGTATAGAAGGGGAGAAGGGGAATGCGATGCCATTGTTGGAAACATTTGAAAGTAAATGAAAGTACTCAAAGTGCATGTAACAGCAGTCAAGTGGTTTTTACATTTTAATGCAAGATTATATATTACATGTTCAAAATATGTCAGTGACAGTTGCCATTTCATCAGACAAAATCAGCAGTAGATTTGTCATCTCTTGTGAGTGGCTTAACAGGCAAAGCAACAGTAAGTGAGAGGGGCAGGACTTCATTAAATGCTAATGGCATGAAAAAACAATTAATGAAATAAAACGTGATGTCTCTTAGCAAACACGTTTGTTACATGGAGGTGATAACAAAAAACATCAGTATTCAGGACGTCAAAGATTTTCACACTCTGGCAAGAGTGGTTTTTCAGTTATTCTCAACCACCTGATAACTAATTTCCCACCTCTAATCAGTATTCCAAGAAAACATCCTGCGAGTGTTTTAGGAGAGTTTTTTTTTTTTTTTTTTTGCAAATTGGGAGATAATTCTTTCGTTTTTGCCCAGAATGGATTAACAGAAACTTGGCAGGAGAGGCCCCTCCACATCTGAGGTGTGATTTGAATATTGACCTGAAGCAGCGATATCCTTGTCAGACTGCGATAGCTGCTGTTAACGGGAGGTCAGCCAGAGGTCAAAAGAAAGTGGGAAACGTACCTGCGAACATGAGAGGTGAGAGTAATGAGATTGCTTAAATATCTCTTGAAGCTGAGCTCACTGTGGTTGAGTGTAGATACCTTAAAGTTAAAAAAGCTCTTTGAAAGGAAGAAATGATAAACCGTCTTCCCACTTGACCTTTTTTGTGGCAACATATTGTGTTATTAGTGTATTTACAGAAGAGAACATCTTTTTCTCCTCTGCACTGTCAGGTGGCCGCACGTGCGTCTAATGCTGACACAGACTTGATCTCTCGTTCCTTCCTCGTCCACTGCACGTTGAAAAATCTGACCTGTCTTCTCCACGGCAGTATGAGGACATTAATGAGAAGCACAGTATTGATTTTCTATGAAAACACTGCACTGCTTTGTTGCATTTCCTTAACCTTGGCTTCTCTGAACCCGAAGCTGCCCAATTCAATTTTTCTTCGTTGGATTCTTCATCTCTCTCTCTGTCTCAAAGGGAAATTTCATTAACTCTTTACTCCAGTGCTTGGCATCTGTTGTTCCTCCCATAGTTTAGTAAAAAAAAAAAAAAAAAACATGGGTAAAGTCAACCTGTTTTTTCCAAAGTGGAGTGCACTGCACTCGGTCGGTGCTCTGAGGGAAAGATGTAATATGTACATTTAGAGTTCCAAAACCGTCGTGTTCCAAAACATGATTTGGTGTGACGGATCTGTGCTGTCACCTCTCAACAACTCTCCAATCTGGAGCTTGTGGCGAGCAGACTCCCACTCCCAGATGAGTGTCGACAGCCTGTGTTTCATGCTGCGCTTTAAGCTCATTTGGGCTCAACAGTCTTGGCAGGTCAAAGGAGAGCCACGAGCACCGCCGGGCTTGTCACTGAGCTGAGCTTTCAGGCGCCGGTGGTCTGTTTAACAGGCGTAACATTTTCCCTTGTCAGCCTGGCAGGTGGCTGGACTGATGCTGCGCCTCTGGGTGGGGCTCAAAGTTGAGTCCTGCAACCTGTTTGACTTCTGGACTCGGGCCACGGTGGTTCTTGTTTTCAGATCGACTCAGACAGCCGAGGATAGCAAAACCTTTCATTTTGGGGATCTGTGGGGTGACGCAGATGTGACACAGTTAGTCTGACCTAATAACATGTTCTAGGTTTCATTTCCAAGACTGTCAAAGGCTGAACTTGTGTGCAGTGTTTTTTGGGGTTTTTTTGTATTTTCTTGGCCAGTTGATAGCCAAGGGTGCAAGTCTCCAGCCCTCTGCCCAACCTGTAAACTCCTGATGTAAACTAGGTCAGAGTAAAGAGCGAGAGAGAGAGAGAGAGAGAGAGAGAGAGAGAGAGAGGTGCTGCTGGGAGCATTGAATTATTCAGCCCAGTCCGCTGAGCTCTGATAACACAAACAGAACAACAGCAGCGTGGAGCGGCTGAGACGGACAGCCAAATCAGTTCACATGGGCAACACCTCTCACCCTGTTGGGGCCGAGTGAGCTTCACTTGCCTTTTTTAAATTGTGAAAATATGAAAAGAAAAATACCACAAGTTTGTTCAATTTTTATAGGTCACCCAGGCTCAAAAAGGACTCCTGCACATGAATATGGAACGTTTTTGTAGGGCGGCTTCTTGTAAAATCATACAAACATCTTTATGTGCTCCGTATGTTGTCATATTTTAGACACATACAGTATAATTAGCACAGCATTACAAGCTGTCCTCCAGAGTTTAAGATAAGAAAATGTCATAAAGTGAAAGAAATGCTGAAATCTCAGCTCTCTCCTGCTCACCCCTCATCTAAACCCCATCGTAAGGCTTTGATCAGCATAACCTGCCATATGTCAGAGTATGTTTACTGCATTCCTATTATATGCAGAGGTTGTTAACTTTTACAACCCGCTTTTGAATGACGGGGGAAGTGCATACGTCTTCAAAAAAACTGTTGAGGAAATCTCCTTTTTTTTCCCCTCTATCACAGGCTTTCTGCCGTGTCTGCCAGATCCAAGTGAATTAGATGCGGATGCAGACGCGCTCATAAATCTTACAAACACTGAGGTAACGTGTTTCAGACTTGCTTACCAGGTGTAATTTGTCAAGAATGGGTAACTCTATTCCACACAGAGCACGCCCTTCTGCTTCGGTAGCTCGCCACAGCCGTTAGCTTTTGGTGCTCAGTGTGGCGTCCCCACATCAGGCCATGGCAGAGCTGTTATCAAGACTGAGACAAGACAACACAAAGCGTCTTACTCTGAACAAGTATCACACCAACAATAGCAGGCCAGTGTTTTGTGTTATTATATAATAATGCCTGGGACATTTGCAGTTTTACATACAGATCCTAATCTTCTGTCAATTCCAGGGTGTATGAGATTTAAATTGTAACCTACAAACAGTGGTGGTGTATTCACTTAATTACTTTAATTACTTTAAATACATGTTCCAGGTGCTCCAATTTTATGCTGCTTTTCTAAATCTACTTAAGTTTTTACGCCTAGTTTCTTTGCATAAATATATTTAGGTACAAAGCATATGATCATCTTATAAAATGCAATATGTAATATGTGGAGTAAAACACATAAAAACCTAATTCACCAAAACCAGATCAAACATTACAGGGCTTTTACATGTGCATGGTTTTTATGTTGTAATTCCTTTTTTTTTTTTTAACTTAGTTTCACTCAGGCAGCGGGTTTGAATTCATGAATTCACTGCTGCATGCCAAGGCACTGCAGATGAATATTACCTCAATAAGTCTGGTGAAATGTTTCAAATGGCAATGTGTACTGATAACATGGTGAAAATAAAACATGATGAAAACTGTGCTGTATGCATCAATCAAGAGGTCAATTAGGAGATAAAACAAGAGCTCCTGACCTGATACAACTTAAATAAATTTAACATATGATATCAAATATAATAATATTAGATATCTCTACAGAAATGTATTTCTTGTGACGGTATAAGTGTGACTGCCATCTTGTCAAGATGTTGTAAATGTAAGGGGAAAAAAATCATCAGGGCTTAGGGATGCTCGCAAATGACAATGAGGTCCTCCCGTCGACTTTAACTGCATGTTAATTAGGGGACACATTTAACCAATAATGCTGCTGTAATCACACTTGAGTAGATTCCCTCCCCGGAGCCTGATCTGTAAGCATGAGACACTGCAGAGGGAACAGAGGATAACGTCACCCTAAACAAGGAATTACCCCAACGCATCCACATGCTGCAGGCCGATAGTAAAGGTTTATGTGTGATGTTAACAATGTCACAAAACAGTGCTGAGATTACTTTTTCCCTATTGTTCCAGAGAAGTGATCAAGAGGCAAAATGGTGTTCCCTCGCTCCTTGTAAACAAGTCTGACTTTCTGAGGTCCTTGTAAATATAACAGGGAAATAAGAAAGCACAAGCTTAGATTTTTTAAATGTTAAAGATTGATTTAAAAAAAAGACCAAAAAATGAGTGTTTGCTCTTTTTTTTAAATAATATTTCTAGCCAACACCTCTCAATTCCATCACATGACATGACAACTAACTGGCTAATTAAAGCTAACTTTGTGAGTTGTTTTGACCTCATTTTTTCATTCATTTTAAATGACATACTTCCAAAAAGATATAGAATATTATGTCACGACACACATATTGATAATTCAGAACCCTGTACGTTTGATCATACCTTAAACCTTTGCTTTTCAGTTTTGTTTTAGATTTTTTTTACCCTTTCCCAAAGTCTCAAGATTCAGGTGGCACTTTGGCATGTGGAGAAATCAGAAGCTTGTGTAGGAACACGCCACTTCGGAAGAAAAGCACAAAAATATGTATTCTGGGCCTGGAAATATCAATTTAACTCAAAGTGGATTTATTATCCTCCTCTGACTGATATTCAGGACTTTCCCTTTAGTTTCTTAAACTTTACCTGCAAGTTGAAAGTGAATTTAATTCTGCTTTAACTTCAGTGGAGAGTGCTGTTGCAGTTTGTAATATACTTTATTGGCATAATACCTTTAAGCATTCTAAAATTAAACTGCAGAAGGCTGTTTATGTTGCATAATGTTGCATTAGCTGAGGATGAACCACAGTGTGAAGGAATATGCTGCGGACGAGCGAAAGTTACTTTGCAGGTGGCCCTTGCAGGGATATCTAAAATGTGCATGATAATGGAGCTGAGGTACCTCTACCTCCTCCACACCTCTCTCCGTCTCTCTCTCTCTCTCTCTCTTTCTCTCATCACCACACACACATAACTCCATCCCGCTCTCTTTTTACTCGAGCCTGGATCTTTCTACACTTAAGCCGCCCTCTCTGTCACATTGGCTCTGGACTGTCATAGAAGCAGCTTGTGATCCAAACCCCTCTCCTGTTCTCCTCAGTTACATAAATGCCACATACTGTTGGACTCCTGAACCATATTTTTAGACTGGTATAGACCCGATAATGATGCTAGTCCCATTATATAACATGGAAGGTGTGTGTGTGGGGGGGGGTGCACATGCATGGCACTTTTTTCAACAGTACGCTGTACTTTTTCCATATCTGGCAGGCTTGCTCGAGGCCAGGTACAAGTGTTCACTCACAAATGGTAAACACTGAGCTGTGTCTCTGTATGCCATGCAGAGCATCCATATTTGTTTTCGTAGGGAAAAATACACTGTGAATTGCTGTCTTTCTACAACCCACCAAACACTCTGTTGTCGGGCAACAAATACAAACATGGATGTTTCTTTATTGTTCAGCCACCTGTGAAGGATTTTGTGTTGAAGACCAAAAGATTTTGCAGCACAGACCCTTGCAAAGCTGCTGCTGGGGGGGTTTCTAAATCTGTAAATTACATAATGTTATTGTAATTCACATCAGTTTTTACGGCCTGGGGTTTTTAGCACATCTGCAGGCTTCTCCTAAGGCACAAATTCTGTGACATACCTGTTAACCCATGAGACTTTGTCAATTAAATAGTGGGGTTTTTTTAGGTTTTTAGTGCAGCTGTCTGTTCAGTGCCATCTGTGGCCTGTCAGCACCATGGACAGCATCAAACCGGTGTAGCTTCCTCTTCTAGACCGTCTGTGTTTTTTCTTCTGCCTTCAGAAATGTTTTTGGAAACAGAAATACCTAGGGAAGGAATCAGATCAAGTTTCATATTCTCTGTGTTGTTCTGACAGAGCGTAAAAGAGAAAGGACAGGAAATCACCAAAAAAAAAAGTTTGATGTGCAGTTCAGCAGCTGTTTTTGCCATGGTGGAAACAGCATCTTCGGTGTAGCTCTTACACGGCCACACCGTAGTAGTGTTTGTAATTGAAATTAAAGTCTAGTTTAGCAGGTATAATGTTTATCAAATTATTTTATACTGTATTAGTGTACCTTAAATAAGGTTAATGTGAATGTTGTTTGTTTTTCAGATCCAAAAAATTGAAAAATTGACATTTTAAAATGATGATGGCACTAATGTGAAGGATCATCATAGTTATGATCCAGAATTGCGTTGCAGTCAGTCCAGTAGGTGCTCAGTCTGGAGAAAAGTACAGGACCAACTGGCAAAAACTATGAACACAGATTTTAACTCTGGATATAGATTTTTTTAGAAATTCAATTCTTATAATCCACCCATTAAAGTTTTTCCAAACTATTCCCAACACACCATTGGGGACACAAACATTTTGTCATTAGTTTGGGAGTAAACGAGTGAAGCAAGCTTAAGGTATAGAATGAGAAACAAGGATATAATCTCAGGTCACAACTTTACAGTGGATCAAATTAAAATAGGAAGAAGTAATGTAATAAGTGGAAGAAAAGCATATAGGTGAAGGAGAAGTTAATCAAACAGAACTGAACTGAGCAGACCTGACACTTCCAATCTGACACATTAGGATGCTGACAAACAAGCCAAGTATAATGCAAGGATTGATTGCTGTGAGTTCCCCTCCAAATGAAGCTTCTTAGCGAGTAGGTAATTAGGAAGTGAGCAGATGCTGGTATTGAGTGCTTTGAGCGCCTGAGAGAGGCAGTAATTGTTTTCTGTTGATTACATGGCCTTTTGACAGAAAAATGGGTCACTGCAGTAGTGACCACACTCTGGGCTGAGAAGACCTCACAGCACACCAGTGTTACAAGAAAGCTGTAAGCATCTCCTCAGTGTAATCTACTATGTTTATATTGTAAATGCACCTTCACAAACAGTAAATAACCAGATATTTCCTTCAGAAGTCGGTAGGGACCAAAAATAGAGCTAAAACACTGAAAACATGCTTACATACTTAGATTCGTCAGGTGATCATAAACACTGGTCTATCTTTTGAAAAAAAAACAATATACCATTGTTTCTCTTACAAATTACATGAATGTGTAGTACTTTTGTTTGTTTGCTTGCTTGTTTTTTGTAAATTGCCACATTTTTTTCTTGTCATGATTGCCAGTACTTAGTGTCTTAACAGTCACAGTGTGATTCCTTTTCAGTCACTGTTGTCCTGAATTATTTCACAAGTCAAGTCACAGTTTATTATTTAGCACACTGAACAATTATTCTCTTCACAAATAAATCCTCACACACATATTAAACCAGAGGGAAAAGTGAGTCCTTGCAGATGTGTTGTGAGCTACTATCGGCCTGTACAAAGACACTCCTGTCCATTTACTGGCAGGAATCTGTGGGATGGATACGTTTCTTGAATGCTGGCTCCATCTGCTGGTTATAACTTTAACAGCATGTGCTGCCACGGCAACATGAACCAAATCATGAATCCAGAGCAAAGGTTGATGGCTCATCTCTTACAGCAAGCTGTCAATGAGAAATATACTGGGTACGTCTTTATCCATGCATTGAATGGGCGTAAAAGGTTTGTGGTGAGCACTGAAAAGTTTCCCACAATCCCCTTCCAGAGGTCAGAAGTTCATCTCTGTGACGTACTTTCAACGTCAACACAACAGCAAAAGCCTTAATTTACATTTGGTAATCTAGCAGATTAAGAGGGATAGCTCAAAGATAAACAGGGCTGCCCCCACTTCTTTTACTACAGTTGAACTCCTCTTGGCTGCATTGACTGTCGCCCCGGCAACCTTATGTCAGCGTGTAAGAGTTACAATATCCCCCTGTTTCAGGTTCGCTCATCTATTCAGTTGATTACGCCTGAACAGTGTCTCAATGGATCTCCTGTGTGACTGTGAAAGAAGAAGGTTTGGTGTGTCCCATTGTAGAAAATGCACCGTATATTATCTACGTTCAAAACAGTATTAAGGTTTACATACCGTCTGTAAAGAGAGATGACACGTTATCTGAAATATCTGACTTGACTTTTTCCTTTAGTGCAACCCCAGAGTCAACACAGAGCTTGTTAGCATGGTCACTTAGCAAGTTGACTTTTAGTTTAGTTCAAAGGACTAATGTGCATCTTAGAGCTGTTAGCACCGATTGTAAAATTTTAAGTCATACTACGTACAAAAATTTAAAGGACATTCAGGTCAGTTTGATATGACATGGGTCCAGTACTTGTGTAAATGTACTTGATTACTTTCCACGACTCTGAAGTTGAACAGATATATTTATCCACAGGAATAAACCTGCACTTACATTTATGAGACTCTGTGGTATATTTCAAACTATAGGAAGATGCATGTAGATCGCTGCTTAAATAGTGTGTGTGGGCACGCAAGATTTTTTGAGGAAGTACAGATCCTATAGTTTTCCATTTCAAGGTCTGGGTCTGATTGAAGCTTGATGATGTTTTAGTAAATGTTTATAGATAATCAAAGTCCAACAGAAGGCCCCAAGAAAAATAGTACGACAGGATGTATACGTTTATGCGCGTGTGTGTTTTGCTGTGCAGTGGTTCTTGACCCTGTCATGTTCATGTTTGTGTACCTGGCCGTGTAAGAGGCCCAGACAGTTTTACTGGAATGCCTATCAGCGGGCAGCTGGCTTGTAAAGTACTCTCTAGAGATTCGCTTTCGCGAGACATATGGCAGAAATGTTTCTCAAACATGACAACAGCAGTTTTGTTTGTTGCCCTTCAAATGGAGAAGTTGAGTCATAACAATTAAAATTTCTCACACATGCTTGCCTGCTGTTGAGAGGGAACAAAGGGCGTCTGTATCCATTTGAGTGCAAAAGCAGCTCACAAACTGTCTAACTGCAGTCCCAAAGTTATTTAGAGGGTCTGATACAAGAAGCCATGCAGAATCCAGAACGAGAGTTTCACAAAGACTGAACTTTCTTCTTAGGCTTTCAAGTCTCCGTCCATCTGGGGGAAGCCAGAGAAGCCACAGTTATGTAGCGAGCTGGGCTGTGGCCTCCGTCTTGCAGCAGATCCTCCCCCTCGTCTGGAAGCTGTTGAGTTTTTCTCCAGATGTGGCTGCCCGATCTTTTAATGACACACTCTTGCTATGCAGAGAACAGCAGAACACAAACACGACTCCATGAGAAGCAGTTCATTTGTGTACTTTAATTTTTGGGTACAATCTAAAATTAGGACTTCTACTTGTACCTGTACTGGACATTTGGACAGGAAAGGACTACAGCGTACAATTATGCAATTATTGCACAATCAGGATGATGTTCCCGTTTTGCTCTGAAGCTTTTTCCTCTTTAAGGCAGTCACTAAGAAAACCTTGCTGTAAAGAAGCAGCCGCTTACACATGCTCTCTAAAAGTCTAAATGTAAAGCAGGAATGCCCTGTATAAGACATCTGGGATTTGCAGGCTGTATACTTTCCCCTCTCTCGCATTCACAGTTTGGAAAAAGCCAGTTGCTTAAACAGCAGGTGTCTTTGACTTGGTCATCCTCCAGAGAGAACAGGTTGCACAGCTGTCTGGCACACACATACATTTGCACACACAAGCGAGGGACAAGAGGCACTTAATGAAAGATAGCAAACAACTCCTTCTCTCGTGTGAACTCTCGGGTTCTCGTTGGACGGCTCGGGCGGTGAGATGCTCCCGCTGTGCCTTTTGTATGTGCAAGTGGACCAAACAAAAGCTGAGCGCGGAATCTCTGGGAAGCCCAAGCTGTTGGAAAGGAATGCCCCCTCTCTCTTGTGGCCCTGTGATTGAGTCTTAATCAGTCACCCGAGGGGCTGGTTGAGCCGGGGGCCTCCTGGACCCCGGCGGGCGGACGGGAACTCTCTCACTCCTGACCTCACTTGCCTCAATAAAATCTATTAGCTGAACACAGGCGGGTAAAAGGCTGGTCATTGTTGCTGATGTGATACAGATAAATCAGACTAATTGGGCCCCTGTTAGCCTTTTCATGCTGTCTGTGTCCTTATGTAATCTCTGTTTAAATGCAGGGAAAGGAGTAGTCCTTTTTTTTTCTTTTTAAGAAAATTATTTCAATTATACAAGACATAATTAAACACAGACAGAGGCTCTGGAGTAAAAGAGGAAGTTATCTTTGTCCAGTGCAAATGATGGAAACATAAAGGGTGTGTGTTTCTCTCTATAAGAAGGCGGAGTTTTCTCCCTGAGGTCCTGAGCCAAACTGGTGTTATGTAACGGATACACAGCTTCTCATCCTGATGGGAACACGGACCGTGAACATGGAATATGCGGTCATTTCAGGGCTGCACATTTGAAGAAAAATGCCCATGAGAGTTGATTTTTAGCCAAATAGCTGCCTCGCGACCGTAAACCTAACTGTAAAGTGACCTTAAATACCTGCCAAGACTCAAGTCTTTGCTGGTTAATGTTCAACTCTGGGAGCTCTCCGCGCGCCTGGAGAGGAATCTGGAAATGGGACTTTAGTTTTTGAGAGCAGCCAGACGCGCGGACATGGGCAGCGGAACGAGCCGAGGGAAGAAAGTTGCACCTGCGTGTGTCAGCGAGGTGAACGTGACCAAAACAGCTGTGGGCACATCACCCAAACAGGACAGTCGTCCCTTCAAGCCCCTCAAGATCCATGCAATTTTGCGCAACGCGCGCAACCGTGCGCAACCGGACTGCCACAGCGAGGGGCACGACTCCGACTTCTCCCGGGAGGACGAGGACATAGACGCAGAGCTGGACACGGTTCTGGCAGATTACGGGGAGCGAGGGAGAGCTTCGGTGAAGAAAAACCCTCCCAAGAAGGCTGTCGTCAGATCCAGAACATACGGACTGTGTCATTTCAGTCAGGAGGAGGACGAGGACCTGAGCCCCGCTCCTCGGCCCAGAGCCGCCGAGCCACGTGGCTCACACTCCGGATCAAGAGACGTAAACAAGCACAGTGTAAGGCTACTAATATTTTATTTGATCACTATATAAGGCATGTTTCTGACCTCAGTTTATTACAGATCACCAGCTGCATGGTGATCCTGAAGTAACACTAACACTCTTTAATATCCCTCCTCTCCTCTCTGCTTCATGTCAGTCCTCCTCTCAGGGCTTCTTGACAGGGGGAGCTTTGTTAGAAGCTGTTCCCACGTCCGAAAAACAATCGTAAGTAGACAACTCCGATAAATAATGCATGTCCGGGCTCAGTGGAGTAGTAAAAGCTGAGGAGGGCCAGATCAAATGTACCTTAGAGGGCTCGAACTACAGGCCCATTCTTCTCAGGGCAGATCAGATTAGTCAGACGTCTGCAAGCAGGACGGAAACAAACAAGTGTCTGTTGTTGCTGCTTTGTTGGAGGTGAGTGTGAAACTCGGAAACACAGCAAAGAAAATTTTAAAGAAAAACAGGTCTTAAGCACAGCTCAGCAGAATATTTTTAAAATCACTGTCCCTTTCACCATGAGGCCTCCTCTGTGCTTCATATTCACCAGAAATGAGTCACTTGATTGTTTTGATGTTTGTTTGGTTAAAAAAATCCAGCTGGTGTTAAAATGATATATTAAATTAAATTCAATTATAAGCATCACTTATACTGCCAGTATTTTTTCTTTTATTGCGATGTTATTGACGTGGCTCTCCATCCTCCCCAGGACTTTTGGCAGCTGCCACGGCTCCTCTCTCACCATGCCAGTCATCCTGTACGATGGATCAGAAGAGGAGCTGATGGACACTATTGAGAGAGAGTTTAGTTGACCTCCAGCGGAGTACGCTGCAGCGACGCAGTTATCCCCTTCAGCTGTCCTCATGGGGTGACAGCAGTTTGCAGGAGAAACTGCAGAAAGAGAAAGGCAACAAGGGTCTGCACACATTCGTAGTTTTTCAGCAGCTCTGGATAAGTTCTTTGCATTTATCTCAAAAACTGCTGCACTTCAGACAACAACGTGAAGCCGTAATCACAGAGTTAAAACACCAGCTTGAACAGGTGCCAGGAGGTTCTCCTCGCGGATCAGCTCTATGCGCTGACAGAGGCCTCCTCGGTTTGTTATCTGCAGCGGTAAGGTGTCACTGTCACCCCTTCTGTGATGCTGATAGGCTCCCACAGAGCACACAGCTACTTATTTGTTACCTATTTACTTACTTTACTTTAACTTTTCTGTTAATATGTAAAAGAGGCAACACATATATTTCTCGAGTTGCCAAAACTCAGCACTTCTGTTCAAGTCTAGCAGTACAGGCACATTCTTGCTCGCCATATGAAAAAAAAAAAAATTTTCTACCAGCAGCTTTGAGTGTGCAGCACGGTGTAAGGTTTTCAAAAAGTGGCAGCCCTGCTAAAGGTATGAGCTGGGGTTGTTTATTTAAGGTTTCCTTCCTGACCACAGTTCTCCACCCTGATGAAGAAGGAATGTGTGGAAACCGAGACTTTCAGTCAGACTCAGTTTGAACCAGCCACACTGCTGATGGCAAGATTCAGGCACATTGAAACAGAAAGGCCTGCTGCCACTCAGTGGTGGAGCACAATAGTTGTATGCATGGACACATCTGTGAGTATTTAATGTGGCAAGAAACTGCACTTGTCACTGTTTAACAAAGGGTTGATTTCAACCAGAAATGTAGAAGAAGAGTTTTTAAATTTTATTTTGTAATTCAAATATAAAAAATTATTTTATGGGAGAAAATGTGTGTGTGTGTGTGTGTGTTTGTACTTTTGTCTTTTAAGAACTACTATATACTTAACCAATACAGTTAGTCAAATAATCCACATCAGACAAAAACTGATCAATGAGCCATTTATTCCTCATAGGGACAATCTGTAAATAACTGTTTGAGTATTTCAGCAGCCAGACAGTAGAAAATAAAATTTGCATTTGTAAAACAATAAACACCATAAAATATTTTGCATAATAAATTAAAAAAATAAAAACGCTACCCCACAGTGTGACTGAGATGTTCATACTGAAGGGGAGTACAGTACTTTTTATATGATAATGCATTGTTTTGGCAATAAAGACATTCTTGTGACTAATACTTTTGCTTCTTTGAAGGCCTGTAGAAAGACATCCTCGTCTGCACCGCTGTCAGTAGTTTGGGCGGCAGGAGAGGAAGCTGATTTCTGAGCGCCTCACAGCTCCTCACGTTCCTAGCAATGTAATCCTCACAAATCCTGTGAGAGGAAAAAGTCTAGTCATTCTCTCCTTTCTGTTCTTGGAAAAAGATGACATTATTAAAGTAAATATAACGTGACCTACAAAGAAAGAGACCCTTTTAACAGCAGACATTTATACTTGACAGAAGAGGAGAAGTACAGAGCGAACTATTCTCAGTAATGAGGGTTCTTATCAGTACGCCAGCCCACCTAAATGCAATTGTAATTTAATTAATTCCAACTGTGTTAGACAAGTCTGCTGTGTGAATGTCTATTTCTGACTAAATCATTAGAACTCTCTTTATGTGGTTCTTTTTATGAAATGATCTCTTGCAGATTGATCACATATAGCAAGTGGTTTACCTGAATAGAGGATATGGCTGCGTCTGGAAAACAAGGGCATCATTGCAGTGACCCTGGAGAGAAAAATGCAAGGACTTTTTTAAGTCTATATACATTCGGCCAATTTTCCTTTCTGCTAAATGCTTTTATTTAAGTATAAACTATAATATATATTGACACAATGCAGGGATTCTTACTGTTAAGTAAGTTATTTATCAGGGGGAGTGAAATTTTGTTGAAAATCATATTTTTTATTCAGTACCTTGATGTGTGGTGCACAGAAACTTAATGGCATTTTAATCTTTGTATGGTTTGAACATTTTACTCGTCTCTCCACATAGTTTCAGAGTGTGAATGTGAATTCAGGAGGCTTTTCTTCAGGTACTATTTTGCCTGATGATTTTTAGATCTGTCAGTTTACAACAATTTCACATCCGTGTTTCACCCTCCACACTCTCTATGTGATACTTACAGTGTCGACAAGGAGGATGTAGTCACAACTTCCACCAAACACAATCACATCAGAATCTTTGCCTTGACATGCTGTGTGCCACAACCTTGGGGAGGAGAAAAGATGGGATTTTAAATCTGCTCCAAGTTGCCAATAAAGCTCTTCAAAGAAATACATGAAAAATGCATCACTTTTGGTTGCACTATTTTCAGATATTCTTCCTTCGTTACCTTGGCTTATTCTTAAATGGATGCTCCAATTCTCTCCATTTTTTTGTGTCAACATCAAGCAGCCATCCATCACCTGATTGAAAAAAATAAGTGTTACTGGAAAGAAAACTGGACATCACAAAATGACCATAGAGAAAAGGGGGTGGGTGCATTTTCTTACTCAGTGGTTTGCAGTCTACACTGAGACCTCCAAACAGGAACAGGGTGTTGTCTGATACCGCTGTAAACGTATGCCATGACCTGCCCACAGGAGCGATCGATGCCGGGGCTCTAGAGATACATTTGTGATGGGAATATGTGCATATATCAAACAGAGAATCATTTCTTCTACACATTTTAAGATCTTAATTAATTGCTTACATACATTTCTGACCACGTCCATGATTCCAGGTCCAGGCAGTGAACATCACTCGTCCTTGTTTCCTGTATTTAAAAGCAGAGGATAAGTTACAATCGGCAGACTATGGTTTGTGTTTCCTTGATTTTATATTCCTGTTACAATCAGCAACCTCTTGTTTTCTACTTAATGAATCTGACAACATGAGAAGAACTGTAAAGCCCTTGGATCTCTCACCATGACTCTGCCTCCGCAAATATATCCCTTACATCCAATCGTGGCGCTGGCGTGGGCGGCCCGCGGGGCGGGAGCTCGACCCTGCAAAAAAAGAAAACAACCTGAGGAACTGAGGATTTTAAAGCTGACTTAAAAGATTTTCATTGTTGCTGCACTTACTTTATCCTTTTAATCACTAATCAGAGTTTATGCATTTCATTCAGTGTATACTGTAAACTCACTCACATGGGTCTGTGGTTCACTCCAACTGGATTGCATGGGGTCAAATACATGAACCTCGTTGTTCCATCCCCAGAAGACATTTTCCATCTGAAAACAAAAACATAGCTAAAGACAGGCAAAGAGACTGAGAGTATTCATAGTCTGTACCAACAGTCGTGCTACCACATTCCTAATATACTTTCTGACCTGGATCTCACACGGGAAAAATGAACAAAAGAACACCATGAACTACCAAATATGTTTAAAATATTGTTCACAAGTTTCACTGCACTGGATAGCTGACCTCTGATTTATAGTTAATAAAAGAAACATTACCCATGATGCTTCGTCTATAATGAAGCTTCTGTTTCTGCTGTCGACATGAGTCAGCAGTTTGTGACCATATCCTCCAAAGTAGATGAGCCTGGAGAATGTCAAACAAAGATTATCACAATTAATATCACTTTTAAGCTAGAACAAAATACCTTTTGGACATTTGGCTAATGCAGCTTCAAACAGTCTAAGAACAAATACCTGTGGTGATAAAGCTGCAGTTCATAGACTTACCATTGGTGAATTTTGCAGTAACAAAGTGCTGGAAATAGCGGTCAGTTAAAAATTCACATTTTCATGGTGCTTACCTTTCATTGTAAACCCAGCATGACAGTTTGTCTCGAGGGGAGGGAGCAGAGCCGCTCTCATGCATCATCTTCCTCCATGTGTATTTACCGTCTGTCAGGTTGACACAATAGATCTGTTTGAAGTCAAACACTGATCATTTCTTCATGTCAACTTTGCTCAGTCTGAGCTGTGACCACACTGATCCGCTGTGTCCACTAATTTGTATTTGTTAAGTGAAGGTCGGGAGGGGGTTGTATGTGGCTACTGATGAAATCTGCCATTTTGATGATAAGAAAGATTTTGAAAGGTAGATATTTTTGAAACTGATGGAATTGGAGGTACTTGTTGTTGCTATCCACATATTGTACATTTAAAAAAAACTGGATCAGTGTGCCCACGCCTATTACAGGAGGTTTCACACACACAATTTGGTTTTAATAATTGCATGTGTTATTGTT
>JAOXYL010000113.1:9474542-9495981 GCA_028564955.1 Terapon puta
GAAAGAAAGAAAGAAAGAAAGAAAGAAAGAAAGAAAGAAAGAAAGAAAGAAGGATTAAGGACTGTTGAGGACATTAAAAACCCCAAAGCTCCACTGACAAAATCCAAAACATATTTGTATGTGGCCTGCAAAATCTATTGCTGCTCCTCATGGAAAAGAAAGATGTTTGACATCGTAATAAACAAACTTGTAAATAAATATCCTTCAGTTGTTAATCATTATTTTTCAGGCTTCAAGACATTTACTTATTCATGTTGTTAAATCCATCGTTGACTTGACACATGACACATGAACGCACCTCCTGTCATCCCACCTGTGTCAAAACCAGTAAAACAAGACTACTTCCGGTATTCTTTTCGTTTTTCAAAATAAAATCATGTTAGATGAACACTGTCACCGGCTGAATAAAACAATACATTACGTACGAGTTATTATAATTATTATAGAATAGATGTAAAATGACGTCCAAAACATCATCAGATAAAGGGTTTTTGTTTTTGTATGTAGATAAATATCTTCAACAGTTTTTAATTATAATAGTAAACTCAAGATATAGTGACATGAATTATATGAATACAAAAAGGGAATTTAGTGCCGGGAAATTTAATGAGCATCACAAAATCAAAATGATTTGATTTATAAATGCTTTTTTATAAAATGGTTGCTTCTTTTCTTTATTTTTGTTATGAGCGCGTGCTCCTCCAGCGGAAGTGATGACGTACATGCGGAAGTTGACATTTAGCGCCAAGTCTTGAGTTGGTCAGGAACAATCATGGATGCTGCCCGCAAAATAAAGACAAAAGTATCCGCTGGCTTCAAAATGCGGGGACTTATGCTGCGACCGTAAGTGTTTTAATGCTGCCCCAAAGTTTTTAAAGTGTTGTTTTGGTTTGTTTGTTTTGATTTTTAATCTTTGCTAATGTTTAACGTTACTGCAATTTCGTACAGCGAACACATCTGTCACCTCGACAGACGGGAGCATAAACGTTTATATAATCTGTAGGTAAAAGCAAAGGAAAATAAGCAAAAATAGCCCACTGGAAGCTGTTTTATTATTAGTTTTGTGCTCCACTGAAGCCAGGAATAAGTCTGTGGTACTTTTTCATCGTTTGTTATCACACTGTAAGTGACACTTTTACTGCTTTTAGTGGCTCGTTCTCACTTGAGGTGACACTTAAAATGATTTGACTGCTTATACGTTTGCATGAAAATCATTTAGCTCTTTGTAAGTGCATTATTGTCCAACACGTACACAATAAGTGGCTACAACCCAAACGTGCAGTTCAGGTAGCACTTAACATCCTTGCCCCGCTTTCACTTTTACTTTTATTTAGCTGATGTTTTCATCCAAAGTCCGAATCTTCAAACTTACAATAAGTGCATTAAGCCCTGTAGATGTAACCTAAAAGAATCAACCTATATGCTGAACTCACTCAAATGCTGCTGTTAATGTGACACAGTTTTCTGCGTGCCATCAAAATAAAGAAACGACAATAACAACAAACGCCCCTTTTCTTTTTTTTGTGCTCCAGGGAAGCCAGCAGATACCTTGTGGAGGTGATGGAGTCCGTCAGTCCCTCTGACCTGGATGATGTTATAGAAAGAGTCCTGGATGCAGTGGAAAAACAGCCGTGTAAGTGCTGCCAGCCTGCAGAAATCACAGCGTGTTCAGTGCACAACCCTCTCTGTGCAGCACTTAATGTGTTTCTGTGTCTTCCCACAGTGTCCTCTAGTATGATAGAGCTGTCTGTGGTGGAGGTTGCTGTGCAGGATTGCACCCAGTCTTGTGATGAAACCATGTAAGTGTCTTTTTTTTAAAGTGTTTTAAATATTGACAGATTCTCATCATAACTTATCAGAGCTATAGGCACTTTTCATTTGAAACGATATACAGAGGAAATACTTTGTATTTATCCTTTTTTGGTTTAAATGGACACTTTTCAATGATTTTGTCTCAATGCCATTTAGTTACGCTAATATTCATTGATTTTTTAAAAAGAAAACCTAAAAATTTAAACACCTGTAGAAATGTTGACTTTTTCATGTTTATGTTCACTGGCTGTATTAAGTGTGTGAGGCTAAATTAATTTACCTTAATGTGTAAGGTAGATTATTAATGGGCCTGCAGTCACATGCTTACGATATTATAATAATGTAATAAATACACTACATACTATGTGTTGTACAATTAGATGCAGCAGTCTTATCACTGTTATTGTCCTCTATGAAATCTTACTAACAGTTCATCTCTCTTTCAGAGATAATGTATTCAACATCATCGGAGCCTTTGATGTGCCCAGATACATTTACAGTGTGGAGCGGAAGAAATTTGTACCGTGAGTAAAGGCACAGTCTCTTCTCCCTTCATGTTTCTTTATGCTGGTGCTAGCCCTAGTATATGTACATTTTTATGTCCTGCAGACACATCCACTGTTGCTTTCAGACAGAGGTTTTAAAGTTTTTATATTCGCTCTCTGATTCAGCATTAGTATGACGAGTCATCCAGCTCCCAGTCTGTGTGGTTTGGCCAGAGACAAAGCTGAGCTCTTCAGGGAGCGCTACACCATCTTACAACAGGTCAGCAGACTCTGTTCCAGACTTAAAGAACTGTTTCACTCTCTTTGCAGCTACTTTCAGTGTGTGTAGATTGCATGTTGTATTTATACGAGTTACGTTTTTTTATAGCGTACACATCGGCATGAACTCTTCACTCCACCTGCAATAGGAGCTGCCATTGAAGAGGGTCAAAACAAATTTCAGGTAAGACGTATGAAAATGTCTTTTTGAAGTTTGAGACACATCTCACTGTTTTGCATTTGACTATGAGGTGTTTCTGTACAATTTGTTTTTTCTAGCTTAAGACAATTGAAGCACTGCTTGGTAGCACAGCTAAACTGGGAGAGGTGATTGTACTGGGCATGATCACACAGCTGAAAGAGGTGAGTTAGTGAACAGAATTTCTTTGGAGTCTGTTTTTCAGTACAATGTGCATTTCCCATCTAGTATCTGACATATTTTCTTTTTTAAGGGTAAGTTTTACCTGGAGGACCCGAGTGGAACAGTACAGCTGGACATGTCCAAAGCAATATCCTTTCATTTGTTTGTTAGAGCTCATCAACAAAGAACACAACATTTTGTTGCTTTTAAAGTGGATGTGTTCCTTAACTAGTTTCTCACCAGTTTCATAATGGCCTGTACACAGAGTCCTGCTTTGTATTGGCAGAAGGTAAGTTAATAACTACTACCACAACTGTAGTAAAGTACATAAAAAACTAAAACAATAAATTATTACATACATTATTACGAGTAAAGTTTTTCCCTGTGTACTTTAGGTTGGTATGAGGACTCTGTTTTCCATGTCAACGGCTTCGGGTTTCCACCAACAGAGACGTCATCAGCCACAAGGTCAGTGGACCAGAGGAAAAATGTTCAGGCAGTTCAGAACTTAAAATGCAAACTAAACTAAACTGGAAAATCATGATATATTACTGTAATTTTTTCTGCAGTGTTCACTGTGTGATATTTGCTTCATTGCCAGGTCATACTATGGCAACATGAACTTCTTTGGTGGCCCATCCACCACTTCAGTGAAGGCCTCTGTCAAGCTGAAGCAGCTGGAGGAGGAGAACGAAGACGCCATGTTTGTAATAGTTTCTGATTTGTGGCTGGACAACGTTGAAGTGATGGAAAAGCTCAACCTCATGTTCTCAGGTCTAGTTTTACTTCACAGTTTTACAGGACTTTACAGGTCTAGAATATGCACTTTGTGAGACACCCTCCACATTAAGCTTGTCTTTGTTTTTTCTTACAGGCTATGCTTCAATGCCTCCCACGTGTTTCATTTTCTGTGGTAACTTCTCTTCTGCCCCATATGGGAAAACGCAGATCAAATCTCTCAAAGGTGAGACTTTTGTGCCCTCATAACTCACAACATACTGTAGATTTTAAAACCTCTGTGTGTAACTAAGATAAATAAACAGCATTTCAGAATGTAATTCATTTTTTGTTTTTAGAGTCGCTGAAGGCTCTTGCTGATGCTATATGTGCATACCCCAGCATTCACAACAGGTAGGATCTCATTCCAGCTTGATTTGCTATTCTGAGCTACTACTCAAGTTTCAAAGGGTTTGACTTATATGTGTTTATCCCACATCTGCAGTAGTCGCTTTGTGTTTGTCCCGGGCCCTGAAGATCCTGGTCCAGGCAACATCTTGCCAAGGTGGGCCTCCAGAGACCTCTGTATTTTAACACCGTTATGTTAATGTTGTTATTCACTGGTGTGAACAAATGTGGACAAATATGTTTTCCCCAGGCCTCCTCTGGCAGATTACATCACAGAGGAGTTCAGACAGAAGGTGCCATTTTCCGTGTTTACGACCAACCCATGCAGGTGAGGCAACACAGGGCTCGTGTTCACTGTCAGTGTCTTTGAGAAATCTGTCATCAGACTGACGTTTTGGCAGTATTTCTGGTCAGACAAACTAAAAGTGACCCACCATGTTTTTTCCTGTCAGGATCCAGTACTGCAGCCAGGAGATCGTCATAATCAGGGAAGACCTGGTCAACAAGATGTGCAGGAACTGTGTCCGCCTGCCCAATAACAATCTTGACATTCCAAACCATGTGAGTTTCAGGTTCTCTGAACAAACCTGCGTTCTTGAGTGAAATCTCTTTTAACAAATAGACTAACAATATTACCAGTTGTGTTACCTTAGGTTTTGTTTGTAGTACTTAAAGTGTTTTTCTTTCTGTTGTTTGTGGCTATTAAGGAATGAGTTGCTGTTGATGTATATCTGGGCAGATGTAGCTCTACCCCAACTGAAAATGCGCATTTGTTTTGGTAAATAAATTTAAATAAATTGTTATGTCATTGTCCTCCACCTCTACACAGTTTGTTAAGACCATTCTATCCCAGGGCCACTTGACTCCACTGCCACTGTACGTGAGTCCTGTGTTCTGGGCGTACGACTACTCCCTGCGTGTCTACCCTGTCCCTGATGTCATCGTCTTCGCAGACAAATACGACCCCTTCAGCATCACAAACACAGACTGCCTCTGCATGAACCCAGTAAGAAACTGAAGAAACTTAAGGAAGGGCTCTCAAAATTCTCGATATGGCCTCACGATATTCATTTATCAATATTTTATTTCCTTAGGGATCATTCCCAAAAAG
The DNA here is from genome assembly GCA_028564955.1 of Terapon puta. Lineage (NCBI taxonomy): Eukaryota > Metazoa > Chordata > Actinopteri > Centrarchiformes > Terapontidae > Terapon > Terapon puta. Next base: position 9,479,716 of record JAOXYL010000113.1, read on the forward strand.
TGGCTTCACTTTCAAGGTGTACTACCCATCCAACAGAACTGTTGAGGACAGGTGGGATGTGTTCTTCAGTTTCAGACATCACCAATGTAGTTTCAACCTTCACAAATTTTCATACTAATTAGTTTTGTTCTTATATGTTCACAGCAAACTTCAAGGACTCTAAAGAAAATTGTGGATGGACTTCAATTGTTTTGTATATTGCTTTTGTATCATAGTGTATTCTTAAAATGGGGTAGTAGTAGTAATAATTTTATATGTATCTGTATGTATGTTCTGTCTTGAAATAATAAAGATTTTATTCTTTCTACTGAACACCCTGAAACATTTTTGCATACACAACAGAGAACAGGATTGTGAACATTTGCTGTACCATCCACTGCTGTAGTTGAGCACTTTCCATTGAGGAAAAACAAGGTAGACTACATGCATGAAATTGTTCTAATCAGAGTCATTCTTAAGATTTGCAATTTTTCAATGTGAAAAGTGAAACAAATACGGATCTTTACCTTGAAAGTCTTACCTTTTGTCACAGTCACCCAAAGGGATGTGGACTTAGCTGCATGTACATGTTCAATACAATACAATATGGGAAGTCTTTATAGCCACCAGGTTGTTAATTAACACCTTTTTCTAGCTTTTACTCAAAAACTGATGTCAAACGTAATTGTTGAAAACCTCGTAGTGTTTCCAGCAAAAGTCTTTTTAAGATTTAGTAAAAATATAAATAACTGAGGTAAAAATAATTCTTATGTTGGTCAGCTCATTTAAATTGATTTGTTATTATTATTATTATTGACATTGGTCTTTTGAGCGTAACTAAGTACATTTACAAGTACTTTTTATTTATACTTCTACTCAATAACACAAAAAAGATTAATAGTTTTCTCTTAAACAATTTTGAACTAGTGCCTATCAATAAAAAATGAGGAAAAAGACACTCGAGTCTACTCGACCTTATCAAGATGGCGGATATGAATGAGACCATTTCCGGTATTGCCTCCAGAAACGCTTGTGATGACCTCACACAAATGGCGTATAACATTTGAAAATTTGCAGAGAAAACACATCTGACAAGGTAAGACGATACAATGTGGGGATCATTTTTTTGTTTGGGCAGAGCTGCAGACACACGATGGTAACCAGAATAATGTTTTAACCTTTCTTTCACCCAAACCCTCGAAGCCTTTTTGCAATTTGAAGTGCAGTCTGTAAGCGTCGGCTGACCAACATCTTTGGGGGCTCGTTAGCTGAGAGACCAGCCGAGTGTTTGAGAACATTTTAACCAAATATAATCAGCTAACTCGGGTCTCCGGTTAGTTTTCTCTCCATTATGGAAGTCAAGCTAACAGTCAGTGTTGACTTTGTAACCTAAATAGTTAAGCTATCAAAGTAGGTCAGCTGTAATCATGCTGCCAGCTAACGCCACCTCTTCCGCCACAGTTAATTATTGTTATGAGGGCTGAATTCATGCTAACAGAGTGATTTGGATTAAAAAGTTAAAGGTCTACCAGTAGTAAAATCTCTGTACACAGAGAACACATGTCGATGTTTTGCTTTTAGCTGAAGAAAATGACCTATTGTCCTTTCCTGACATCCAATGTTTTGAATGCTGGGTGTTGTTCTGTGCGCCTATTTTTAGATTGCTGTCAAAATAAAACTAATCAGTTAATCAAGTAATCCCTTCAGGACAAACACAGGTGATTTCTCCTCCTCTCTTTTGTTGCTTCTTGCCCTTACAGGAGACAAGAGAGTCTTGACATGGCAGAGAGGGTTGCAGAGATGGAGGAGGACATTGGGGACCTGCCAGCCAGAGATGATGACAATGAGTCAGACAGGGATGAAGATCACCAGCTGTTTGCTTGGATGGTGAACGACGATATGGACGAGGATGAAGAGGAGGAGGAGGAGGAGGAAGAAGAAGACGAGGAGGAGGAAGAGGTGGAGGATGAACAGCCGTTGGACACCGAAGCGTCCGAGTCGTTTGAGCTGGACACCCCAGCCGAGCGCAGCGGCCACATAGCAGTGGTCGACAGGAACATCATGTACGTGTGGGGTGGATACAAGGTGAGGAGTTTGACTCATGTGCATCCTGAAAACTGTATGTCCACTGTGCTCATGCCACTTTCCCACAGTCTGCACATCAATCTAAATGGCATTTTATTTCTGCTCTTTGCAAGAATACTCAAAATCACGGATTCTTTGACCTGTACCTGCCGAGAAATGAGATCTGGACTTACAACATGGAGTCAGGAGTGTGGTAATGGCTTTTGCATTCGAGTTGCACAATGATACCGCTGTCATCACAACTAAATCTTACACACACACAAAAAAAATCCCTGAATGTTAACAGGACAAAGCACGTGGCTGGAGGTAACCTGCACACGTCCATGTCGGGCAGCTGTGGCGTGTGCGTCGATGGCGTCCTCTACCTGTTTGGAGGTCATCACGCCAGAGGAAACACAAACAGAGTACGGGTTGTTAACATCTTCTGTTATGTTTCAAATTGCTGCATCATGCTTAGACCTGTGGGTGGGTCCCTCGTGTGATCGCCTTTCAGAAATCCTGTGCTCTGTGTCGTCTTTTGCAGATCTACCGCCTGCCCCTGAGAGCTCCCAGCCTCATTTGGGAGGAAATGAGGGATCTTAAAGGGCTCCCTCCATCCTGCAAGGACAAGCTGGGATGCTGGGTCCAGAAGAACAGGTGAGGGATGACTACGCTTTCTCCCCTTTTTTAAAATGATGTGCTATATATTAAAATCTCAAGTCTTCATTCAGTGTGCTCTGGAAAGTGCTTGCACGTAGATAAATCCCAAGTAGAAAGTTTGAGGATGTCACTTAAAAAACATTTGGCTTATTATGACTTAAGTGAAGAAAATAATTTGACAGGAAATATTGAAATAGCAATTTACAAACCTTCACCAAAAGTCCTTTACTCTCTCTTTTTACTCTCAGCCTGCAAACTACAGTGAAACATATTTTTAACCACAAAGTTTTGTCAATGAATGTGGAACCTCCCTGTGTGTTTAATGTTAAATGCTTAACATGTGGCACATTTTAGAACAGGCCCTCGTGAATTGAGTTTCAGTCACGTGATCAGCGGTCAGTGTACTTTGGGTGGTAGTTGCAGAAGGGTGGTCAGTTTGTCACTTTGTGAGAGACATTTTGAGTAAGTTTTGTCTGATGTTGTTCCCGCAGACTCATTTTCTTCGGTGGTTATGGCTACGCTGCACAAGGACCTCATCAAGGGACTTTTGAATACGATGAATCGTCTTCACTTATGGTCTGCAAACATAAGTCCTTCTTACAAGCTGAACACTGATCCTCGAGTGTTGCATTTTTTAATCAGTTCTAAATTTCTTGTTTAGAAGAAAATCTCATTTCTAGTTTGTTAAACAAAATAACTGTTACTAACTATAAAGAAAAAAAAGTTTTATAGGGTTTAATTTTATTGTACTTCGTTTTATTTCCTTGCTGCTGCAGTGGGACAGCCCGGGGCGAGGTTGGAACAACCACATCCACATCCTGGACCTCGAAACATCGTCATGGAGTCAGCCGGTCACCTCGGTGAGCACACTCAGACACTACCAACGTCCCCCCTCCCACACACACAAACGCCTCTTCATGTAATATTACAGTAAACAGCACAAAAAATATATTGGACATTTCTCCCTGTTATGTCCTGATGTAGGGAAACACCCCATCACCCAGAGCAGCTCACGCCTGTGCCACAGTTGGTAACAGAGGCTACGTGTTCGGGGGACGATACAAGGTAAGGAAAGCATAATCAGGAATTTAAGATGTGTTGGAATTGTTGTGAACTCCTGCCATATGGTTGGTTGATAGTCACGGATGTAATATGAAGAATTTGTGCATCTCCTTTGGTCCTCAGAACTATAGGCTAAATGATCTGTACTACATTGACCTGGACACATGGGTGTGGCATGAAATGTAAGTTGTTCTTTCATCTCACCACCAAATAATCTGTGAAGATTAGAGACATTATCCATCTGGACGACACAACACTGACCTATCTTTTGCTTTTCTTGTCCCAATGTTCCCTCTCTGTTCCTCCCCGCCTTGTTGCAGGAGTGTTCCCCAGCATGGTCCCATAGGCCGGTCTTGGCACTCCTTTACTCCCGTGTCACCAGACCACATCTTCTTATTTGGAGGTTTCACAACAGAAAGGGAGACGCTGAGTGAGTTGTTCTGGAGTATGAAATAATCCTGGACACCCCTCCGAAATGATCGCTGGTCTCAAGACGGTATCATTTGTTTTCCAGGTGACGCTTGGCTTTACTATGTGAGCAAAAATGAATGGAAACCTTTCAAACACAGTCACACTGAGAGACCAAGGTAATTCATCTCTCTAAAAAGGCTAACCTCCGTATCCTTTAAAAAAACTGTCAAGTGAGGGCTCTGTAAGTTCCTGACATGCTGCTGTGTGTTTCAGGCTGTGGCACACAGCGTGCTCCGGTCCTGACGGGGAGGTGTTTGTGTTTGGTGGGTGTGCCAACAACCTGCTGTCTCATCACAGAGCTGTAAGCAAGTCTTAACATATCAAACTTTTTAAAACATTGATCTTTTCTTCTGTATTTAACTACCTTTTTTCCCCACCCCACTTTATAGGCTCATAGCAATGAGCTACTGGTTTTCAACGTTCAGCCCAAAACACTAGTTCGGTGAGTGAATGCAGAGGGGAAAAATGGTGCTCTGCAATTTGAACTTTTCCTCCTGAAACTGAACCTGAAATGTCCTCCTATATTTCATTTGCCTGTCCCACCCTTCAGGTTCTGTATGGAAGCCGCGCTGCAGCACAGGGAGCGTTTGTCCAGTTACTGGGACTGCTTGCCGAAACACCTCCTGCACAGCCTCAAACAGAGAATGTCGCGCGTCAACACACTGGGCTCTTAGGCGAACGGGAAGCAATCAATCCACTTCAGAGGAATACAGGAAAACGTGTGTGTGTGTGTGTATGTATGCATGTATGTATGGATGAGATGAGTGTCCCTCTCAAAGCAGGTAGTCCTATAAGAGCATTAGTTTAACGTTTGTGCACACTTGCATACATTAAAAAAATCTCTAAGCAATAGTAACCAGCTAGGGAACTGTTGAAAACAGGTCCTGACTGGCACACTAAGTCTCACAGGCGATCCTCAGTGCTGTTATGTTTTTTTCTGTTTATTGTCCTATAGGCAGAACTCATTCAGAGCCAGTTGAACCTTTAGTGGAGTAGCAGTGCAGATGATCAGCAGCATGTAAGAGAGAGCAGAGGCCCCACACTACTTTTGGGTTTGTTGTGATTTTTTTTCAGGTCTTTTATTATTCCCTCTAAAATATAAGTATAGCTTTGTTTCCACATTTTGAGGTAAATAGAGCTACTTCGGTACTGGATTTAAAAAAACTTGATAATTGTGTTTAAAATAAATTGTAAGCTTGGACCAGCCAATACAGCAGTAGGTACCTGCTCAGCTTAGAATATGAACAAACCCCCCCCCCCCCATTCATTTCAGCTTTTCAGGAAGAACAGAGAGAAACCCTGTGAGGAAATGCTTTGTGTTCCTGATGTCAGCGTTTGGAAAGGAGGAGGGGAGGCAGGCAGCACTTTGTTTTTGTGTTTTGCAAACTTCCTTTCCTCCACAAGATTATAGTACATCCTGTAAAGAGTGAAGGGGGGAGTGCCAGCCACCACTGAAATGATTGGTTTCACTTATTTTCCTGAAATGCAGAAGATAAAATGTGTCTTATACCTTTTAACACTAAATGCAGTGGTGTGAAGGTGAAGCTTTCTTTCTTTCCTAAAGAAAGTTGTTGTTTTTTAGGGTGTGTTGCTTTAATGATTTCTCTAACTAATGTTTGGTACGATCTTGAATCCATACGTTTTCTCAATCTTGGATTGTTTAAGTTTTCACAGACCTAAAACTAGTGCTTTGATACGCAAGACTATCTACTCTGAAGCCACAGAAATGTTCATTTTTAGTTTTTATTTATAAAAATATATATAGTTATTTATATATTTGAGGGAATGTGTGGGTTCTTTGTTCTGAAAGAGGCTTTTGCGGCCTTTAAATTGTCATGAGTGGCTCCTGTAGCATTTTAATTTTTCTTAATTAATAACTTAAAATACTGCGAGTGTAATGGATGTTGAGCCACATTGTACTGAAATGCCTAATGTCAGTAGGGCTTTGTATTCGCCTGGTTTGCACAATGTTACCTTTGGTGTTTTTTATTGTAGAAAATAATGCATACTGTTTCTTTGTACTGGAAGAATAAACCCATACCATACCAGATTTGTTCTGTTCAGCTTTGTTAATTTACATGTTTTCATTTCAAACAGATTGTTGGTGGACAAATACAATCAATCTTTAAAATAAAATTATTCTACATCATACGCCGCTGTCCTGTGATGATCAGACCTTAACCTGCCACAGTTTGAAAAGTAAAAGAAGTTAGGCGAGTCCATCTGAACTGTAGTTAGGCGATGGTATGCTTGTAATTCCACACTTCTCATCAGGTCTGCATCCACCCGTCTCTCATTTCTTCTTGGCAGCCAGCAGGTTTGGAGCCGACACTTTAACTTTGCCTGGCATGTTTCTGGATAGATCAGTATCCTGCAGCACAGAGACAGCACGTGATCTTTGTTAAATTGAGGAAAGGCTGAATTGTATTGTGCCGTTTCGAGGATTGAAAAGGACTCGAACTTTGAACATAGCGCTTGAGACTGCTAGAAATGTTATGATTTTGACAGCTGTCTGATCGAACATGTATTTGTTGAATTGTCTACTCTATTGTCAGAAAATTCAATCATAAGACAAAAGCAGCAAATCCTATCATTTCATACGCTGGAAACTGAACGTTTGGCACTTTTCTTGGATAAATAGGTCAAGTTGTTTATTAAGAGTGGAAATTGTGTTTGTAATTGTTGTACATAGATCCACCAATCAGTAACTTCAGTATTAAAATTACAAACACTAAGAATTTTGATTTACTTTTAATAAATAATAGAGTAGTTAGCGTCTTTACCTTGACACTGCGGAACAGGTCTTTTTCCCTGGTTGATGTCTCTTTGGCTTTCATAAAGCTTAAAACTGCAGTGCGTGCAGCTGGTAGAAACAAAAACATAGCAGTGCTTATTTCACTGTAAAAACATGAACCAAAAGATGCTGGACGTCAGAATGGACAAACTATTCATACCTTTTCCTTTCTTCTGAGTCCCTGGTGTCAGTTTCACCTTGTTTCTGTAGAAAATAAATGACTCATTTAGCCTGTGCACTCTCTTCACTTTGCCCCTCGAGCACAAAAAGGTCAATTGCACGTACTTGTAGTTGGAGAGGGCGGTGTACGGAGCGCAGACGGGCACGGAAAACAGCAGCACGTCCTCGGGATGAGGCTGTCCTGTCAGAGACGTGAGCAGGCTCTCTGCTTCCTGAGGTGGCACAAACCGAGCAGTAGTGGGTTATAATGAAATAACCAACACATATTTATCCCCCTAAATATTCTTGGAATTCTTAAAAGGTCAGTATCAACATTATGATCTCACCTCTGCTCCAGGGTTGTCCTGGTCCACATCATCTTCCTGAAAAAGAGGACAACAGTGACGATGAACAAACATATAATACAAAGCACATGTATATGTATGTGTAAATTTAATTCATGGTGGAAATTTGAACACCTCTGAGTAATATTTAACTGTTTACAAAAAAAGAACAGAAACGAGACATTTTCTTAGCAACGAGCTTTTTTGACTCTGGTGTTTGATTTCGTGAGTTGTAACAAGCACCTTGTCCTCCTGTTCAGCTGGACCTCCCTCCTCTCCCGGCTGTCTCTCCTCAGCATCCTCCCCTTCTCCCGCCTGCCCGGGCTTCTTTGCCGCAGCCTCCACATTACGAGGCTTCTGCGGTGGTTTCTGAGGGGCAGGTTTCCTCGTGGGCTCGTCCTTCCCCTTCCCCTTCTTTCCTTTCTTACCCTTCTCCTCCTTTGCAGAACCAGCTGACTGAGGAGGAAAAGCGCTTACAGTGTTATTCAGTGTGTCAGTCTCAATGACTGCGCTTGTGATAAGTGAAAGGACCCGAGCTGCAGCTACTGCGGTTAATGACTCACCCCGAGCAGCTGCATCATCAGCTCCCTGTCCTCCTCATCCTGGTCTTTGTACTTCTCTTTGATCTTCTTTAACTTGTTCTGTTGTGACAAGAGGGAAGAAACGAACATAGAAACAGCACAGAGCTCTGTATCAGTTTAGTCTAATCAAACTGATCCATCAAGATTTTTTTCTGTCTTCATCTTGGTTGTTTGCCTTCAGTCTTAACTATTTTTAATTTTGTCACAGCATTTGATGCTGTATACGGCAATTCTGTTATTTGTACTTGTAATTATGAAAAAACTGAACAAGTGTTTTATTTATGTAAACTGCATCTGCAAATTTGGAAAGATTTATACATTTTAAAGCACCACATACTGTTGGAGGGAGTGTTACTTCCTGTTTGATGTGGACCTAAGAACAGAACACCTTATCTCCACACCCTTACCTTTTGACCTCTCTTCAGTGGCTGTTGGGAGGGGCCGCCTCCACCTTTGGATCCATGATCGACTGCCAATCCACCGGATGTGACCTCTGACCTCTCCTCAGTGTCGCACCCTTCCTGTTTCTGCTTCTTCTTCTTCTCTTCTCTAGTGGCAAAAGTAAAAAAACACAGGATTAAATCACCTGGACTACTGGATACATTTATAAGGGAGACATAAAATATGTATCCGCTTATTCAGTGAAGAAAGAATTCCTAATTTATGTTTCTGAACTATCTTCCATTTATTCACCTTCTCTGCTTGGCAGTCATGTGTTTCCTCCCCTGTGAGTCACCCTCAACCTGAAGAGAAATTAAGGAATTCACATTAATATGGAGTGTTATGCCTTAATGATTCTCCTAAGATGACACTGCTGTGGCCGAATGTGGTGTTTAATTACCTGAGTTGTCACTTCCTTTTTGAAACCAGGGTTCTGAGTGCTCCTGAAAATAGGGAGAGACCATTTCATTAAGCACCAGTTGTTTTCATGTGCAGCGATAGTGTTTGTTTCAAGTGTTTACCTGCTGGGCTGCAAATGAGAGAGGGAGATGGTGGTGTCCGGGAAGCTGAATTCCTCATTTTCTTCATCTTTCATCCCCACTTCCTCTTCAGCCTCCTCTACCTCTGCCTCATTGTTGCCCTCCTCAGAAATGGCGGTCAGTTCACCACTCTCGTCGATATCCCCCTTGACCACCTTCTTAATCTTCTTTTCCGTCTCTGCATCTCCTCCCGCTCTCTCCTCGCCCTGATCCTCGTTACTGCTGTCATCACCTGCAAAAAGGCGGCGGAGTCTGTTAAAACCTGACTGTGGCGTCGTGCAAGCCAAGTCCATGGAGTTTGTCATTTTGTGTCTGATACCTATCAGCTCCTCTCCCTCCTCCAACAGCTCAGCCGTTCTGGACGAGACCTCCTCCATGTCTTCCTCTACGGTCTTCACCTTTCTCTCCCCTCGGTGCCGAAACACGCTCTGCTCGTCGACCTGCACAGAGACCAGCGTGAAACGTGACTGTTTGGAGGTGGCAAAGAGTTCCATTCATGCTCGTGTTGGTATGTTACCTTGAAGAGGAATCCAAAGCCCATAATCAAGTAAGAAGGTGGCAGAAAGTTTTTCTTTCCTGAAAAGAAATGTGTCAAATGTTATGGTCATATGGTCGGACATCTTCATAGCACTTACGCTTCTCATATTTGGCTCTGGTACCTTATATTTTACTGTACCATACCTCTGATCATGAAACTTCCAGTGGTCAGGTACTCTCCAGTGGGAGCCGTCTTAGACACCTGAATAATAATAATAATAACATTCCTATTAATAATAAAATGTCAACATTTCTACTATATCAGTGTATTTAATGAGTTGGTTGCTTGTAGTATATTTTTGTATTAATGTAACTATTTTTGTATTAATGTAACTATTTTTTACTCACCTGATGGTGATGGACCCACCAGGCACTGGTGATGATCTTGGCATCCCAAGCAGCACTGTAGCACACAGCCATTGTGCCGGCTTCTGTCAGGGTCCGAGGAGGGATCGGGTCGCCTGAAGGAGGACGATGGGAGACATACAAATGAGTGACAAAGTAACACTGAGTACCTTCGCAAACTTCAGACACACTATAGGTGTTGGCTTACCTGAGGGATTTTTGATGACGCAGCTCGTCGCTCCATGGAGGTCAGCATGAACATAGATATCACCTGACAAAGTAGAGGTGCACGAGGAGATAAACCTGCTTAGTTTGAAGGAAGGGAGTTTTTAAGAGTATACCTGTGTAGGGCAGGTTTGTTACCTGACCGGAGGTAGCGTTTGACAATCATCTCGTTCTGCTGCTGATCCCTTCCTGCAATGACGAGGTAATTCTCTGAACTGATGAACCACAGGAACTTCTCAAACCTGCCAAAAGAGGAGAAATGATTAAAGGATAGATAGCCCCTCTGCCTATCATGTACATATGACAATATTAAAAAGTCTGGATATGTAAAGGCATCTATTGCTCCTAGCCACTCTCTCGCATTTTAAGACTCTTAAGTCATTTGTCATTACTGCTGGACATCTGACCTCTTTGCCGCATGGTCACTGCTGTTTGTCATGTATTGTCACTATTGTGGATTGTGCTTTTTCTACCACGTGGTTACTGCACTTTCTTTAAATAACCTGTTTATATGTTCTTTGTGCTTCTACTATGTCTGCCTCAGGAATTACCCTTTGGGAGTACACAAAGTTTGGTAAGTGCATTGAACTGAAGGTACATATAATGATGTCTTACCAGTAGACCTTCCTGGCTTTCTGGATGGTGGTCACAGTCTGAACTTCCTTCAGAGTTTTCTGTGTTTTTTTCTCTGCAGATTTCATTGCCTTAAATGACATGAAAATGTGCATAGTGTGAGTATAAGAACCTTGTCAATTGCAAAGGTGTCTTTGGTCAATAACATGCTTATAAGGTTCTTAAATTGTACCTTTGAAAGACAAATACAGGATCTTCCACTCTGATCATACAACAATTTGGACATGTGCACCAAGGGCAAACAATACTATTCCTTTCTGTACAAGAGCTTTCTCACCTTATCTGCTGCTTCAATCGTTTTATGTTCCTTCTTCTCAGCACTGCGTTTGCAGTCATAGTACCTAAAAAAGCACAATAGCACTCCTGTAAAAACTATACTTAGGACCTTCCCAACACAATGATGAATTCTGTGTCCACAGGATTAAATACTACTTTTTGGCATTGGCATAAGCAGAGAGGCCAAGATCCACGTCCACTAAAATGGGCTTGTTCCTTTGCAACTTCTTGTTTTGTCCTTTGTCTTTATTTTTGTTTTTCTTCCCCTTCTCCTCAACCACATCTCTGTTCTCCTCCTCTTCCTGGTCCTCCTCAGAAATATATGGATTCCTTTGAAAAGAAAAGACGCATAAGAGCAAAATGTTGTGACAATGAGTAGAGTGCTTTATAATAAATGTTTCTGTAGCAGTAATGGTCTCACTTTAAAAGCATGGTGATGTGGTTAGTCTGTAGCTTCAGCTCCTTAATGGCACAGGCCACAGGGTCCCCAGCAGCTTGAGCCTCTTTGACAATAACACCGATCTCAGTCCAGTCCACCTGATTGGCCAGTGCACTCCGCACCACCTGCAGTGCCCTCTCCACCACAGGCAGATTCATTTCCACCAGTTCACCCTTTATTCTGTCCAACTCCTGCAACACAAGGCAATATTTCTTGTAAATGTGTTTCAGCAACGGGACAGCAGGAGCCAAATAATAAGCTACCAGTGATGCTGACCTGTGCTTGGTGCAAGGCCTCCAATCTCTGCTCGTGGTCCCTCTTGACATTTTCCAGCTTCTTCAGAGCCTGTTTCTCCTGCTGCAAGGCCTTCATGTCAATCTTCTGACTCTCCATCTTAGAAAAGAACTCATCCACAGCCTGAAAGAGGAGGTCACATTGGATTCATATCACATTCTTGGAGAAAAAATGGAAAATTAGTAATTAGTAATGGAGGAAGGATATATTCTTCCCCAAACAAAGCATCAAGATATAAAACCAAATAAGCAACCATCCTAGCATTTACCTTGTCAAAAGATTCAAACTCCAAATAGGGGCTCTTTGCATTCTGGGCAAAAAGGAATGGGTGGAATTCATCATACCTGTGAGTAGACCATCATTCACATACATTAATCACCCATAATAAGTGTGTATTCTCCTCCTTAATAGTGCATTAAACAGGACATACGTCAGCAGTTCCTCATTGGGTTTGCCAGGAGTGATGCTCGGCTTCTTCTCACTCTTCTGAATGATGTAACCCTTGAATTAAGCAAAACAGAGTTTGTGAATTTAACAAACATATCGTGGGATCCTAAAAAGGACCCTCCCTCAAAATAAAGACCAGTTCTGACAGATCTCTTACTTTGCCACAGAAGTTTTCAGTCTTTTCCATATATGTCTCTGCAATCTGCAGGGCTTCCAGGACTTTAGGTGCAACTGTAAAAGCAACCAGATCAAATACTTTATTTACAGAAAGGATTTACAGAAAAACATTCAGAATAAAAAATAAAAACTCAAACTAAAACCACTATGTCCACTAATCTATCAATGCATTTAGACATATGCCAACAACCAATTGCTCTACTATACCTTGGGCAGGATCCACTTGGCTGTCAACTTTGACAGATCCCGGCAGTCCTGCCTCAATCAGACTGTGCTCTATCAGAGTGGCTCCATAGGCTGAGGAGGTGTTTGGAAAGGACACAAAACATGTCATGTTTAGTTTGTAAATTTACATGATAAAAGAGGAGAGAAGAGAAAAATTCAGGTGTCTCTGTAAACAATTTACTTACGAAGGTGAGGGTTCAAGACCCTTTTCACTTGATCTCCATTCTGTGCTTTGCTGAGGATTTCAGTAAGTCTACATAAAAAAGCAAAAACAGAATACATTTTCATTGATCTAGAAAATATCTTCATTGAATTTTGATGAATGTCCATTTAGTCCACAAACTCAACAACCAAGATGTGGCTACCTCTCTAAACTGATGAGAGGTTCAGGGGGTCGGGCACTCTCCACCGGGTACCGTTCTCTCACAGCAATCTTAACATCCTCTGCCTCTGCTGTACGAAACCGCAGCAGGTTCAGGATGGTGTACTCATGGTCCGCAAGAATGATGTTACCCTAAAGATGGAAACGAATACAGAATAGAAATGTAAGTGTCACGGTTCGGATAAGGGCTGAAATGATCAGAATGAGATGTTGCGTTTACTTCAGATATGCACATCTCACACTGCTTTCTCACCCTGTCATACAGTTCAACAATCAAGTGGTAGGCAGCTTCATCTGAGCCAAACTGGATGTCAACAATCCTGTCAATCCCAAGCTGCTTAACCTGGGTCAGCCGCCGTGTCTTTAGGTGTTTTCGACACTACAGAGAAAGTTAATCAGTTTCAGCACATCTAAATATACAAAAACAGGTGTGGGATGTTGTAAAATGGAAAACACATTGACATAGATATTAAATGTATGCAACATTGTGAATGAAGTCTGATTTCTGAATTCAAAATATTGTACAAGCCCAGAATTCTGTTAAAATTACACAATCATGGCAAAAAACAACAAATAAAGTTGGTCAGTCTTATCCAATATTCAACAAGATGTTCTTACTTTCATTGCAAAGCCCGAAGGCATCATGTTCTTTGGCCATTCGAAGTCTGTGGAATGAATGCGAGTCCCAGACTCAATCAGCAAAACAGCTTTGCTGTCTGGCCTGAGACAAAAGTATGACATTTGTATGTTATACATGCTGCTGGAATATGACAATGTATATTTACTTGTGCTCTGTACACAAGTACAATTTTGAGGTACTTTACTTGAGTAACTCTCTGTCATGCTACTTTTCACTGTCCTTTTTTAACCACAAACTTGACAACTGACAGCTGTTGTACATACATACAAACTTCTCTGATTCAGATTTTACATATACAATACAGAGAGCTAATAAAATATAACATATTTTTAAAATGCAGCTTAGTTAATGATGGATCAGTAATGCTCATCAAATACATATTCACAGCCACGGCTGCATATTGCTAAATATATATTTTATCACGTTAGTAGCAATAATATTATACAATTATTACAAATAATGCAGGACTTTTACTTGCAACGGAACAGATTCATTTATGTTGTTGCTACTTCATTTCCATGCCACATAAAACTTTTGGGGGAGCGTCTTCAAACTGTCCTTACTTTTGCAGACGGATGAGATACGTCTTATTGTCGATGTCATACACGTTGTTCACTCTCATGCCAACGTAGCTGTAAAAGTAAAAGGCGCAAAACAAATGAGTGTCTGAACCAACATCTGCACACAAGTGCACATCAACGCTGGTTAGCTTAGCAACCCGGCTGGGAGGGTGGGGGGCAACAACACGTACTTGGCATTGATCTCGGCAATAACTGCCCTGATGTCCACAGTGGTGAATCTTGTCTTCATGGTGTAACCGAGCGGCTGGCTACTGTTAGATAAAAAACGAAATGAAAGGTAAAAAAATAATCACATTTCTAGTGCAACATCAGCAAGGAAAACATGCAAGGTACTGCTGCACATGCGCACAAGTAGTTTGCATTTACGGGAGCCGACGCGGACCAAAAATGCGCGGGTCCACGCCTTTTTATACACACATACACAAACACAAACACATACGCACACACACACACACACACACTGTAAATGCTGGTGAAGGGGGTGCACTGACTGTGAACGGGCTGCCCTGGCGCCCGGTAACCACTGTGCTATGACTTGAACGGCGCGGAGCAGCAGGTGCGGGGACTGTGGATGTTCGCTACGCTCATGGTCGGCTCTCCGGCAATAAAGGTGCACCGATGATGCACTACTCAAACTGGCTCATTGGCGTGAAAAACAGGGCAAGCCTGCGAAATGCGTGCAAAACACCGCCGGGCGGCGACTGGAACAACAGGGGAAACGCCGCGGAGGTGCTCAACAACAACCCGCAGCCGAATGAGAAGACCTCGGCGCGGAGCATCACTACCCATCTCTGGAGGAAAGGTGAGGGCAAAAACGTCCGATGTACGGGCCCGCCGCGAATTTTTCCGCTCTACTGGCATTTTTTTCACACACGGCGGGGTGCAGTCTGCCGCGTTGTTGCCTTCTCAATGAAATTATTCGCTGCGGTGCGGCCGGAGAGAGGCGAAGAGTGATGCTGGAGTTTCCAGTTTCCTGCTCGGGTCAGAGAGGAGGGCGAAGGCGTGCTCCGTTACCAAGGCGACGGTCAGCTAACACGTCTAAGCTAGCGGGGCAGCTAAGCTAGCGCAGCCGTGGAGACTAGAGGGGAGTTTCGCCTCCCGTTTGACAATCCGGGAACAAAAAAATAGTAATAATAAATACTCACATTTACCAGCCCGACACTGAAATGTGCGGCACAGAAAGGCGCGGTCATGGATAAGAGACTTACATGCGGCGGCTGAGACTCAAAGGCGATGCATTGTAAGTTGAGCGGAGTGTTGACAGGTCGCACGTCGTTGAGGTTTCTCTCCAAAGATTTCTCTCTTTTATTTTAGCGCTTTCTGGCTGTTTTGACATCTTAAGAGCTGCTATTTGTGGCCTTCGTTAACAAATAACGCAACACAAACGTAGTTGGGTGTGCTGTATCCTGTGTAAAGGTGTTGTTATTAGTTGTTTTTTTAAATTTAACGCTACTTTCTTTGGCATCGTTGCAACCAAAATGGTGACCAGACAAAGGAAAACTTAAAAATGTGTCAGACTTTACCTGTCAGGAGTTCTGGCAGAGACGGAGAGAAATAATTAATATGGTTAATATCAGGACAGTTACAGTATTAAGTGTAAAGGGCAGAACAGGCTTGTTGACATTTAAAGGGAAAATCCACCTTAACGCTTTGGGACAAACCAGTAACTGTATCACAGACAAAACTGGATAAAGGACATTTTAACTGGAAGGATTAGTAGATTAGAAGAAAGAAAGAATCTAAAGAAACCAAACAATTAGACAATCAGTCAAACTATAGTAAATAAAGTAAATGTTTTAGCATAAAATTCTGTCTATGAAAAGCTCATACTTGCTTAAATATGGCAAATTGAGATGGGGACTCTCATTATTTATTAACATTTTATAAACCAGATTGGCAGAATGGTCTGGTCGTCACAAAACAATCTTTAGTTGCAGTGCTGCATTTTAAAATTAGGTTGTGAAAATCCCA
>JAOXYL010000113.1:9496081-9507997 GCA_028564955.1 Terapon puta
GCTTGAAATGTGAGTTGTAAGTGCACTGGTTTTTTAACTTTTTCACTGACTGTCCCCTTTAAATCTGTGCAACGACTGAAGCATCACGTTGTCCACATACGGCACATTGTTACATATGCATGATGTTACTGTCACATGAAGTCATTTGTTCCCTGTCATCAAGTCTGGAGCAGGCTAACAACCTGCGGGAGGTGCAGGCAATGAAGAGACTGAGCCCGCATGCAAATATCATCCAGCTACATGAACTGATTTTGTGAGTACTGGAGTGTTGGTCTGTCGTGACGGTACTGCACTGCCTCAAGCTATTTTTGTGTTGCCACGTCTTATTAAATGTAACTCAACGTTTCAGTGACAAAGAAACCGGAACTGTGTCTCTGATTTGTGAGCTGATGGAGATGAACATCTACGAGTTCATACAAGGTAAGTCTGCAAGCACAAGCACATAATAGATCATTATGAGGAGGAACTGGAACTTGAGGATGTAAATTAATTCTTAATGTCAAGTTTTGGGTGAATTAAGGGCTGTGGTTTCTTTCATTCCTCGCAGGAAGAGAGACGCCACTGCCTGACCACACAGTAAAGAACTACATGTACCAGCTTTGCAAGTCACTTGAACACATGCACAGGTATATGTGAAAAACATGAAATCTCAAATAAAACACAACATTATGTTTGTTTAAGTAGTTTTCCCTAATATTCTTTTTTTTTTTTTTTACAGCTGTGGGATCTTTCACAGAGATGTGAAGCCAGAGAACATTCTTATCAAAGTGAGTTGCATCATTTTAACCATCTGCTTTACAGGAACGCAACAATCTGCTCTTGAATCAAACGTTTCTCTCATCATGTCGTCCCACTTGTAGCAAAATGGGCTGAAGCTCGGTGACTTTGGCTCATGTCGGAGTGTGTACTCCAAGCCCCCCCACACAGAGTACATCTCCACACGCTGGTACAGAGCCCCGGAGTGCCTCCTCACTGACGGCTACTACAGCTTGAAGATGGATATGTGGAGTGCTGGTTGTGTCTTCTTTGAGATCATGAGGTACTTCTGCAGGGGAAGGTCAAAACATTTCACCTGCATTGCTGCCACCACAGGCTTTACAAATGCTGTGTGAATGGATTTATAGTGGGAGTTAGATAGTTGTATACCTGTGTGTTTCAGTTTGAGTCCTCTCTTCCCCGGAACCAATGAGTTGGACCAGGTGGCCAAGATCCACGATGTGTTGGGGACACCAGATCAGAGTATCCTCCAAAAGTTCAAGCAGTAGGTGTCATCTCTTTTAACACATTTTCTGATGAGTTTATCTTTTTAAAATTATAATGATGTGCTTCAAACGCAACACTTTTTTTAATGTCCGGCAGGTCTAGAGCGATGCAGTTCAACTTCCCCCCTAAAAAAGGCACTGGTATTTCACGGTTAATCCCTCACTGCCCGGCTCCAGCTCTGTCGCTACTATATCAGATGCTCGCTTATGACCCAGATGAACGCATCACTGCAGAAACAGCCCTGAGGCACACATACTTTAGGGAAATCAGGTAAACCATGCAAAGAAGTAACAATTCATGACCTTCTGAATCACATTTGCAGCACAAAGCTGCCAGGTTTGTCGGTAGGACAAACAGAGGAAGGACTTTAATTTGAAATAATGTGATATTAATATTAATATAAACTCTGCTGCTCTTGCTTTTTTCCCTCCAAGGATGGCAGAGAAGAAAGCTGAAAGTCTTCAGAGACTTTCTGGGTCTATGGATGTAGTAGAGAGCAGTGGGACGCACTCTTTAGACCAAATCTGGCGTCCAACCCGACTTGGCAAACAGCTGAGGGGAAGACACACAAGGCAAACACCTTTAATGAGCGTAAGTCTCAATTTATGCTGGTCTCTGTTAGAATCCACCGCAGTAATAAGTCCAAAGCCTGAGTCCAAAGAAGCATGAAAACAACTGATACCATCTGATGCTTTCTCCCCCTTTAGCACAACATGAAACATGTAGCAGAGCCCCTCATCAGACGGAACATCCCTCATTATCCTGCAGAGCTCCCTAAGCTCAACATGGTCGTACCAGGACCACAGATCTCCTTCCCAGTCTCCACTATGCCTGCATTTTCTGTCACGCACCGAGGCACACTGCCAGCCATCACGTCGAAAAAGTGCCAGTCACGGTTGGCCAAGGTAAACACAGGAGTGCTCTAGACCCATCAGGCTTTTTTACATTTTTGAATCATTCAGTTATTTAGGCCTCCCAGGAGACGCATCTATCAGGTGCAACGTGTTTTAAGTAAAACACAGCTGACAGGCTTGTTTCGAATATCAGGTGTTTTAAAAATTAATATAGCTGAACAAGTGCCTTGGCAGTGCTTTCATTAAGGGCTTTGATTTGGCATTCAAGCTGCATTTCCTCTCTTCACAGCCCAGGGATGAGTCACACCGCGCAGCTTTCAAGACCTTCTACATGCCACCTCTGGATAGGAAACATGGAGGCTACTGAGAGCCAAAAACACTTCAACATCTGATTACAAATGGCCTCATAAAACAGGCTCGACCTGATTAACAGATCGCTGTGAGGACAATGTTTGGACAGGCCTGATGTTGAAATCTGAAAAGCAATGAAAAGATGTTTGATGAAACAAAAAAAACAACGAAGACCACCAAGCCTGTCATCTTTCCAGTTATGACTGCACCATCCAGCTGTTTAACCCCAATAGTAAAGATGTGATCTTGACACAAAAAATATTAGTCTGTCATATAATGTTGGACTGAGTGTGTGTAGTTTCGCTGTGATCTCAGTTTATACCTGACCCAGCCAGGTGTTACATGTTTACAACTGTTTAGAAATACACATCAATCTGAGCCTATTACACAAGATAAGCAATAAGATATTTGACTCGTGAAAAGCCGTTTACCTTGTGAACTGAAACAGCTACAACTTCTTTGAGGACCATGGTCAGTGCCTTTTAAAAAGTAGCCACATCCCCTTTGGTGTTATGGGATTGGACTCTTCTTATAGGCACTCTATACTTATACAGCATACATATACATACACAGTCTTTTTTCAGCAGCTGTGAATAAATTCTTGTGGACACACTGATTTGGAGGCAGATAGTCTTCCTGTATGAACATAAACAGCAAACACATTCACACAAAGTACTTTACAGTTATTTTAAGCCACAATGTCTTTGGAGAACTATTTTAAAAGGCACATTCCATGATCCAGCTGTAATGTACATAAATAGCCACTTGGGCACCAAAACACAGTTGGCACAGTTAACAAGAGGACCTTCCTTTCAGATACATGATGGATGTGAAAATCTGTATTTGCAGATAAGGCCTTATGAAAGTCAAGTACATTTTTTTAAGACATGTTTTTGCTTAGAATGTAGCCTGGCCACTAAGTCTCATACTTCCTCATGTGTGGCTTAAAAATAAAAGGTACCACTTCATCCTGAGCTGGCAGCTCCATAAAATGGACTGCGACTCGCTCTGTATTTTATTGTGTTGGCTATTGTGGAAAGAGTATGTAAAAAGAACAACAAAAAAGTGTCATTTGATGATGTTGTCATTAACCTGCATTAGAAATACGCAAATCTCATACATAATGTCTGTATAACCTTCTGACACAAAAATGTTAAGAGAACAGATTGATTAAAATTGTGATGATTTTTTAATGAATAATAAAGTGGGAAATGTAAAATGTTATTTCACCAGCATCCTGTCCTGGTATCAAACAATGGTTATCACACAAAACTAAAGGACATGAATACTGCAGTAGTGTTAAATGGGATAAACTCCTTGGTTGAATCTCAAGTTTCCTATGTGAAATCCATAAATGTCAAGATCCTTCTCAAAGTATTCTTTTCTGAGCTTGTATCAAGTCAAGGAGTCTTTTGAGATTCAATTGTTGTCTTCAAGACTTCCTGAGCTTCATAGACTTCCACACTTGACAGCTCCTTTCGTGCAATTCTTTTTGACAATGTAAGTAATTTCCATGCCAGAGGCATTACAGCTTTGTGATGTAAATACAGTACACATGAGTGAACATAAAAAAGCAGAAAACGGTGTATTCAAGATTATTTTAATATTATTAATATGTATACTTTAGGCTTTAGAAATATAACTATCAATGACAAAACTTCCACTGGAGTAATGGTAGTTTGCTTAGGCCCCCATCAAATCAATTAATTACAATATACACATTATGATACAGAGCAGATTTGAATCTGAAATAATATTAAAATAAATGCTCAATAGATAAAGGTTTTAATAGTTTTTATCATTTTTCTTCATCTACTGTATTAGCCATCTGTGAGTTCTGAGCACACCCAAAAATGTAAAGCCATTTTCTTCTAATAAACTAATTTAAGTGCAAACTTTTTTTTTTCTTTAAAAAGACTATGATTGCAGCATCCAGCTTTATAGATTCAGATTTCAAGACTGAGGATGTTAAAGCCGAGTGCAACAAGGCAGTCCTCAACCCTCTTTCTCTCTCTCTCTCTCTTTTTTTTTGTTCCATTAGAGTAGTTATAAAAACAAACAACAAAATAACTAACAAAATCAGTGCAAAGTCGTTGATGGGGAGAGTCTACTCAAGAAAAGACAGGAGTGGTGGGTGAATGTGGATGGATGCAAAATTTTCAGATGCTCACGCACTTGGTCATAAAAAGGATAGTTCAGCCAAAATTCATATTTTAGTCAGTGGTCCTGAGCCAAGACCAAGCCACACTGCAATGTTTAAAAAAGGGGCACGCACAGATTATGAAAATCAAATGAACTATCCCTTTAATCTCAAGCCACAATAGTCTGGTTTGCATCTAACAAAGCCAAGCTTTACTTCCAGAGGGGAAACAGTCTGATGAGATTTGATATGAAAAGAAAGAAAAAAATCTTTAAAAATCTAAAACATGTTAAAACTCCAGAGAACAATAGTACATTAGCGCAATAGTCCAGAATTGCACCACACCTTTTCTTGCTTCATTCCTCCACTAGGTCAAGTGAGTGATAAAAAAAAAAAAAAAAAAAACAGAAAAGCCATTAACAAAATTGGAGTGGGGGAGGGAAGGGAAGGGTATCAAAGAAAAGGAAAACTTGCAATGCTTGCAGGGTGAAGAGCAGCATCAGACTCTGGGTTGCAGGGTTCTTTAGCAGCAGAAATATTGTGGCTATACTACTGTTCCACTGGGAGAGCTGGCTTGGTTTTGGGATGACAATAAACCCTGGAAAAAGGAAAACAAGGAGATTTGCATTGGGAAAGTTCACATAGTGTAGCAAAAAAAGTCAAGCAACAAATAGCTCATTAAAAAAAAAAAAATCAGCCTGTAGCCTCGCTTCTTTCCACATCCCGGTCCCCTGCATTTAATTTCAAAGCCTGTGCACAGCAGCAGTCAGAGGGGATGACGAGAGTACAGTGTAAGACTAAAGGTGTCTTTGAGAGCTTTGCTTGATCAAGGCACTTCTTCCTTACAAGACCAAACAATTCTGTTGTTTTTTTCTTTCCCTTTCTCGCACTCTTTTTTTTGTTTTTTTTTTACAAGCCAAATGGTTAAACGTTACATTATTATTGCACTTCTGATATTACACACTCAATCCTTAACTGTTATTGAATATCAATTGCATCAACCACCCATCTTCCCCTCTCTGTGTATGAATCAAAATATTAGTTAGTTTAGTTATTTTTTTTTTTAAACATCATTTGGGTTCCCATTTTTTCTCAAAAGACATTTGATGGAACTGATGAGGGTTTTTTTGCCTTGAGCAGCTGCTATTATCAGCAAATTCACTGGACCAACTAGTCTTCACACTGCCTGTAGGTTTTAGACCTATTGCGTGCCTCGCACTGGCAAAATCTCTCAAAACACAGACAAAAAGGGGGAAGTATACAAGGGTGTATGCACATACACGTTAAGCTGAAAGCGTGTGAGGAACTGCAGAGATTGTTTGGGCAAAATACAGAGCCATTTGCATAAAAAGCTGAAATGTGAAAGTGTATGCAGATGACTTCTTGGCTATGCTGCTATGCATTGTGGGATGATTGTGATGAACCAATGAACACACTTTATATGGATTAACGTCTTCTTTCCCCTCACAGGTCTATACAGGAAATCCTCCTTATCAGAATGTATTATATAACCAGACTGGAATATATTTGAAACTGAGGAAGAATAATAATAGGTCTTTCACTGGAAAGCAGATGTACATTAAACAAAGTCTGATATGTTACTTGCCTGCCTGCTGAGAGTGACATTCTGACTATAAAAGCGAAAAATGCTTTTCCAGAATGTTGATAGTTTATTTTTACGCTTTCAGAATATGCCTTGATTTTTAGTTACAGCGCACCAGCTGATCTGAGAACAGCTAAAGACTGACAGACATAATGTTATCGCTTCAATGGTCCCCACAGTTCCTGCATTAAAAAGAACTTACCACTTTGCCTGGCCTCGCCCATGTGCAAATAAATCCCTCCTGACAAGCAGTCACTAAACAGTCCTCTAAAAATATGAGTACAGTCAGTCTCTCGTGTGCTATCTTTTTACAGATGAGGGGCTCGAGGAGGGGCACATCCTCCATGCGCGGGCACAGCAGAGTACCCAGAGTCTTTGCAGGGTCCGTTTTGGTTTTTGTCAGCAGGTTGAGCTTGTCGCTGCTCTTGCTGCTGATGTGGCCCATGCTGTGGTTGCGTTTGTGGTCCTTCTCATGATGGCGCTCCTTCCGGTCGTGGAGTGACAGCGTGGCGAACTTACTCACGCCCGTAGCGATGGCACTGTCCATAATACCGCTGCCAATGCCGCCGCCACCACTGCCAGCCTTGTTGGTGTTGTTTGCCGTTGCCGTGGTGCCGGCTGAATGCGGTAGGCTGTTGGAGCGTGGTAATGTAGTAGAGACGGAGTTAATGCCGGGAGTATTGGCACCACTGTTGTTTCCATTAGTAGTGTTACTAGAGGTGTTAGTGATTATTGTAGCACCCGCAGGGGGGCTGGTAGCATTCATCACATTAGTGTGTGTCCGTGTCCGTGAGAGTGGAAGATGGGGGAAAAGGATGTCCTCAGTAAGGTCCCAAAGGCACAGCTGAGTGTCCTGGCCCACTGAGCCAAACCGGTATGTCACACTAACAGGCCGGCTGTCCGTGGAGTTGCGCTTGGAGAGTCGAGACTGCGTGCTGTTGGCCCGGTCCCGTCCAAAGTGGATCATCTGATCCTGGAAGTCCTCATCGCTGCCGCTGAACTCCATTGGGTCGCTCTCTTCCACGCTAGTGGTATAGTGGTCAAACGCCACCACACTCACCCATGACTTGTGCCCATGGCCTCGGGCAATGACTCTGCAGTCTAAGAACGACCACACAGTCACTAGATCGTCCTCTCCACCTGCAACAATGTACTTTCCGTCAGGGCTCCAGCACACACATAACAAGCCACCAAAATAGCTCTTCATGGTGCCATGAAGCTCGACTGCGTCAAAGTTGAAGACCCGTAGGAAGCCGTCTTGGCTGACACATGCTAGAAACTTCCCATCTGGAGAGAAGGCAAACTCATTCAACGCCCCCTCACCCACTGTCCATTTAAGGAGAGGATTCCGCGTGGATTTACTCTTACAAGTATGTACAGAGTAGTTCTCTCCTTGTTTCAGCAGCTGGTAGTGTGGTGCTGTGGTGCCACAAGTATGCTCCACGTTGTACAGGTACATATTTCCACTGGCATGAGAGACCAGGAAAAGGCTCTCAGAACCTGGCACCCATTTCACACATGTTACTCTGGACTTGTCTATTAGTCTCTGGAAGATGAGAGGCAGATAAAGGAGGAGAGTGAACGGGGAAGAAGAGAGGGAAAAAAAAAAAGAGTAATGTCAGTACAGTGCAGTATCAGTATTCTGTACATTATCAGGAAAACGATGTTCTGGATGTTGAAAGTCTTACAACTTCACGTTGAATACTTTTCTTTAAATACATTAAACTAATTGTTGTTCAGATGCTTTAAATCATCTACATAAGAAGGTCAAAGAGCTATCTAGATGTGAAAGATACACCTTTAAACAGCCCAAAGATGTACATAAAGTTGTACAAAAATAATTATTATTAATATAAATATTGTTCTCCTGTGAGGCATAAGTTCATTCATCTCAGTGTAACTGGATGGGATGCAACAAATATAAATACCCTTTAGCAGTAAACAAATGTGCAGATGCCTGTCCGACCATATGCCCTTCATGAACTTACCTCCTCATTGAAGAGCTTGCTTGTCTCCTTCTTGATGGGGTCAATGAGCTGTACTTGTCCTGCTGAGAAACCCACCAGCAAGGACACACTCTCTGCGGTAGCTGTGAGGTGGTTGAAGTCATGACAGGTGGGCTGCGTTCCCTTGTAGATGCGCTTGTCTATGGGCTTGCTCAAGTCCGCAGCCTAAGGAGAGAGAAACGCAGTAACCTTTAAATATCAAAAAGAACTGTATACACCATATAGGATGACAAAGTCTGTTGTTGGTCTGACTGTCTGTAAGAAACAACTGAAGCTGAAGCCGCTTTATTTTAGGCACAGAGACACTGAATTTCCAAGGAACAATAAAGAATAGCTCATGTACAGAGGAATGCCTAATCATGCTGTATGACCAGACAGAGTTTGTTTTTCATATCAGGGAAACAGAATACCATTGCTGTGAATAAGACACACTGGGCATTAACTTTAGATAACCGATATAAAACAATTCAATTTGTTAATGATTTACAGTTTACACTACTTGTAGAATGGAAAAGTGCAAGATGATGACTCAGTGGTTCCTCCACTACAGTTAGATGTGATACTGAGTGTTTCTGCCTCACTGCAGAGAGACAAAATGTCAAATCACATCTTAAAAAGTTCTTTAAATCAAAAGTTCCAGTCAGAGAAACAGCCTCAAAACAGCATGTACAGTATTAGGCAGAGCTCTGATTCATATTGTCAGCAAAATGGTACATTAAAGTATTCTAAAGCACATTTGACATTGAAGAATTAAGTAAGGAGATTATTGTTCTAGACATACAATATTAACAGGATCTCACAGGGTGAACAACTTGTTGACTGTAGCACACAGGGTCATTTTACACTTTATGCTTGAACCTGTAGTCATGTATCTGCTTCAGCATGACACACCAGAGAAGTAAAAATGACAATATCTTCAAAATGCACCTCAAGAACAAGACAAAAATCAGTAAGTTGATTTATTGTGAACATCTACTGTGATATGTTTTTGATACACTGAAACTGGATATCGTTGTTTAATTGGGCATATGACTAACTGGGTTGTGTCCTAATAACTTTCCATTTTCTGTCTCATTTAAATAGCCAGGACTGACTGATCCAGAATTACCATCAAACACTTGTGTCTTTTACAAGAAATCCTGTACACCCACAGTTCAGCCTTTAGCCTGCCGCTCCTTGACATCGCAATGATGACACACATGACACGCACATGTCTCTGTGCAAATGGTAAAAAGGCCGTGACACATATGCTTCAAGTTAGCAGTCAGCTGATTCCTGTCAACCTGTGATGTCGAGTCAGCTGTTCACTGAAACGCTTTAAGCAAAGATGGTGAACAACACATTGGTATACTTTATATGGTTTAAAAGAAAAAAAAAGAGGGGGGAAGGGTATGACACCTGTGCAATAACCCTCTGACACAAATATCCAGACCATTGAATTATATTGTATATTCTAATTATTTCAATGCATACTGTTTTTATCCTGTAAATATCACTCAAGTACGATACCACCTGTGTACACCGTCATATTCACCCAC
This sequence comes from Terapon puta, assembly GCA_028564955.1. NCBI lineage: Eukaryota > Metazoa > Chordata > Actinopteri > Centrarchiformes > Terapontidae > Terapon > Terapon puta. The sequence continues at coordinate 9,505,837 of JAOXYL010000113.1, forward strand.
CTCATGTCTATGAAGCTACCTGTTGCAGTTATATCTACTTCAGCATCCTTTACACTTTGTACCACTGCACTATTGTCTCCTTACAGCATGCATATGTATCTGTGCTTTATTTATGTACATTATACTTTTCATAGTATTTTACTTGCTTGTTGTCCTTATTTCAAGCTGTATTTATGTGTCCATGCACTGAGAGCAAAGGAAAACCAGAGTCAGTTTCCTTGTTTGTCCACACATACCTGGCCAATAAAGCTGATTCTGATTAAACATGTGTCACAGTCTGAGTCACCACACTTTTAAATGACACCAGCATATTGAAGGCGACGTATGTGTTAATGCTGGAGAGTGAATTATCGGATGCTGTGCAGCTATGGAGCCCTCAAAGACGTTTAATCCTTGCAATGTAGGATGCTTTATCAGATTATCTGCTCCATCATGACTGCCAAAACTAACTCAAGTCAGCTTAGTTTGATCAGGTCTTAGGTTTTTGTCCAGGCACATCCCCAAAGCTAAGAGCAGAGTGGCATAACACGGCCAGCAAAGCCATCCATAAAACGACAGTCCCACACAGTGAACCTGCACCGCGATCAGGTCGACAGCTGTCAGTCAAAAGGGCGTCGACAGGTGTTTCATGGGTGGCAACGTTTTAACTGTCACTGTCATCACAACCGTTACAGCAGCAATGTCAACACTGCCGGCTTGAAAAAGGGTCAGCTTTATCTTCCACAATCGCCCCCTCGGCCCCGCGGACCTCTCTCACATGTGTTGTTAAATCAGAGTGGCGGAGAGGGGTCGACATTTAGCCCCCCCTGGCCTCGGGTGTAGCTGCTGGCTCGCTAACGTTAGCAACTAGCGCTGGTGCTAACCAGCGGGGCTAGCTTCACACACATATGGCTAACTAGCTGTCAGCTAATTTCAAAGTCAAAAGCACGGGCAGGGGTTATTTTAAAAAATGGCCAACACAAGCCCGGAGTCCGGAGGCAGCTCACACAGACGGGCAGCCTCCTTAAAACAGGCAGTTTGGCGAATTAGCGCTACCTTTCTGACGCCTTTGTAGATGTAGAAGTAGAGCTCACGGCCCACATTGAAGCAGATCCTGTCGCCGTTGCCCGACTGGTCGTTGACGTTGACGAAGGAGACCTTGACGGGGTTGGAGCCCTGCGAGTTGAAAGGCACCCTGTTGGGGCGGCTGTATTCGGAGTGAGTGAGGAGTTTGTAGACGCCTTCCCGGGTGGTGAACTGAGTTTTGATTTCGTTCATCTCCTTCCCTCCTCCCTCCGCCGCCATCTTTGAAATTAACATTCATCCCTCTCCCCCCAGGCCGGATCTTACGCACGGAGGGGAGCGGGCAGCGGCGTGCCGGCTCTCCCGTTCCCCCCAACGGCGCACCGGGGAACTGGCGGCGGAGCTCACGGCGGTACGGTGGCTAAATCAGAGCGACCAACTTTGAGTGTTATTTCTTTCAAAAGATGTAGCATGACACTAATATTAACCCTGACATCACAACTAGTAAATTTGGCAAAATAAAGCAATTATACGGTAAGTTTTATCTACATATAGCAGTTTATATAAACGTATTCAATAAAGACATTATTTAAGTAATATACAGCTTCCTCCTTAATAGTTAAAAAATGAAATATGTACATTAAAAAAATGGCATACACGCTGATCAGGGTGAATTTAAAAGTGGAATTTAAGATCAGACAAGAATAGGTGAGTTTTATTTTGAAAAAAAAAGAAGAAGAAATCACCGGACGTATTATTTTGTTAGAATCGTGTTAAAGTCGCGTGTCGCCCCCTCACCTGCGGCCACGCTCGGCTGCTTCTTATCAAAGCCACCTGGTGCTCTGCAGGTTAATTAACACCAGTAACGACGACATCTTTAAAGTGTTCGACTTTGTTGTGGCCTAAAAAAAATTTAATAAATAAAAAAATTAAGGTGCACGAGCCAAATGTCATGGCACAGCGGAGAAGACGGCAACTCTCACTTCCAGGTATCAGTATTTTTAACTTTAACATTTCTGCATAATTACAAATGTGCCATAATGTTTGTTTTTTATATGGCCTTCTTGCATTTATTTTCTTGGATATATATATATATATATATATATATATATATATATATATATATATATATATATATATATATATATATATGTGTATG
>JAOXYL010000113.1:9508097-9530151 GCA_028564955.1 Terapon puta
TATATATATATATATATATATATATATATATATATATATATATATATATATATATATATACATATATATATGTATATGTGTGTGTGTGTGTATACTGGCACTGCATGATCTGAATTAGTGGCTTCTTCTACATGTAGTTTTGAAAAAAACAAAATGTGCTTTATTGCACCAGTAAATAATCTATTTAAGAATTTCATTACCAATGATTGCTGATGTAAATTGTTGTGTGATGACAATCAGTCCTTGAAATCTATGTTCCCCTGATTAGATCGCAGTGATAGACATGCATCCAACAACATGGACCAACTTGCCTTCAAATACATGGTGAGTGAGTCAACCACATTTTAAATCATCATATGAAGAAATGCACAGGTCAGCTGCATTTTCTTGCTTTGGCCTGTCAATGTGGACTGGAGTGACTTCTGTTGTTGTGTCAGGAGATGTGCAAGGTGGAGTCCAGCACCGACTCAGACTCGGAAATCAGTCCAAGATGGTCAGACACCAGCACTATGGTACACACACACACACACACACACACACAATAAGCGCTAAGTGATTATGTAAAAGTGAATTTTGGTATTACAATTTAAATAGGATGAAATTAAGTCTTTCCTGACCCCACATATCCATTGTTTTGCCATCACAAGTGGCCATGTAGGCCTTCCTACATCTGTGCAACATCATTTAAGAGGGGAACACTGGGATGGACTCCAGCATTAAAAGCCAAATTGAATTAAAAAAAACAAAGAATACCTGTCTTGTCTATGCAAACATGACAGAATTTTTTTGTTGAGCAGGGGTGTGTGAGCAGCGCTCCAGAGAGTGGGAGCTTTCGCCGAACATTGCCGCTAACGCACAAGCTTGCAGGAAGGCATGGTTGTTATTCTTTGGTGAGCATCCTTCTTTCTCTAATCCCTCCATTTCTGTGCAAAAGCATTCTGCGTGTTTGAGTGAGTGCACATTTTGCTTGTGATTGTAGTTCTTGGACCCGTACGATGGGAGCTCTGAGGACTCTGATGAGTCAAACCTCGACGCCAGTGTCTCCAGCAGGCGAATGAGGCAGCAGGGAAAAGGAGGAGGAGGCTGTCGGTTCTCTGGCAGGAGCAGGAGATTTCTCCCTCAAAACCCTGCCTCCGTTGCCCTCAGGGAGGTGGCAAAAAGTGGGATTAGAGATCCTGTGACAGAGCAGCAAAATCTTCTTGATGTCCATATGAAATGCAGGAGTGGGTTAGGGTTAGCTGAGCAGTGGGTCTGTGACCTTCTGCCCTCCCACAGTGGCAGGAATGTCTGCAGAGATCTAAGGGATGAAATGGACAATGATTTGACCACACGCACCCAAACCATGGACATAGAACTGCAGTTTGATGATTCAGGTTTGCACGCTACAAGATCTTCCACACCTCCAACACCTGCACCTGTAACCCCAGCAGAAGGGAGCTCATCCCAGATGCCCGACAGCTCCTCTGAGAGATCCCCCAGCCCCTGTAATCTCAGGTGCCTCTACAAGAGAAAACTGGGCTTCCCCGGAGCGGAGGTGGCAGAGCTCGGGCAAAGAAAGAGGCAGTGTTGTTTTGTTAACATGGAGGACGAACAAGAGGGCGGGGACTCTGCATCTGAACCATGTTAGACCCATCTAACCACAGACTGAAGAACTGCAGTCATTCAGTGCCTTAAATGGTTTAAGGTAGAACGAAATACTATAAATAGTTATGTGGCACTTTGTTTACTCATGTATAGGTAAATAGGTGTGGAGACCTAAGGGTTTATTTTTCTACCTCCAGTTATTTTGAGTGTCTCACAGGTGTCATACATTGTGCTGATTGTCTTTTTCAGCAATGTTTTTTTCTGATTGAAGAGCTGCCATTGAAACATAGGTCTCCATAATAAAAGACAATCGATGCACTGACAATGAAGAAACTGTACATTTTTCCCATAGAACAATAAAATGATAAACTTCCTTTCAAAAAGAAAATTAAAGCATGGCAGGTATTTTGTCTTATTTTGTCAACATGACATTTTGAGCACTTTCTAATATTAATGATAAATTCATCAGCAACAAACATTTTGAGCCATCTTACTGGAAAATAAATTTTCTAAGTCACAGCTCTCTTGCAGATTCTGGTACTGTAGGCTTACTTATAACCATATATCTGTACTGTGTAAGAAGGTATGTCAATATAGTATCTATTTTGAAATGGGAATGCATTTTAAATGCCTGACTTGATCAGCTTCCTTTACATCTGAAGAACAAGACACTTTCCTTGAAGAGCCTAAATCTCATGTCTTCATGTCTGTTAGTTAGGAAATGTTCTTATTTGTACTTTTTGTAATAGCTTGCAGATTCATCTGGTTTCATTTCCTCCTGTAGTGTTGGGTACTATTTGCTACTTGTAACCCTTTTACCAACATTTTGACTCATGTCAGCTCAAGTTAGTGAAGCCTCACGAATCTTTAAGATTTTTATGTGCCGAGGTCCCTCCCTGTCCAGAGGTTAGAAAAATTATCTAGTCTGGGATAAAAACTCTTCAAATTCAAATCAAAGTTACTGATTACATCCTCTATGATACTGCCAGTCTGCTGGATGTTATTTATGAGGTTTGCCTTTCAGAAGTGTCCAACAGCAACAAATTGTCATAATCTTTTTGTCAGTTCAAAATGATCATGAGTCATGAAACTGACGACTAAACTAATCATCTTCCTTTTAGCTCATCAGTAAATTTGTAAATAGTCAACAAAAAAAAATCTATTTTGAGGATTAAGATATTTAAATGCTGAGGACTTTGAAGTGCTATGGAAGTCCATTACCCTTATCCCCATATTAGAATTAGTATTCTATTAAAATGTTTAAAGGTGGATATTTTTTGCCCAACTTTTACTTTAGCTAAAAAAAAAAAATAAGCAAACATCAACTATGATATGTAGCTTTTATTGGTAGACAAAGGCCACACAGAAATCATTAATGCAGTTCCATTTTATTCCAACAAGCTTAATTCAATCTAAAAACATACAGTCTCCTTCATTAAAACATCTTTTACTTTCCACTTCCCTTTTCCACAATTCAGTTTCTCTTCATTTGCAATCTGACAACATTCCCATGACCTTCTAAAACACTTTCCACAAACACTAAGAATGGGTGCATCTTCACTAACTGCTCCACAAATGCTCCTATCTACGATTTATATTGGAATGCAACAACTACTTTTTAAATGGTGATTAATAAGCAATAAATGGAAGGGATTATGTGGTTTAATAGTAAGGATTCAGTAGCCCTAAGGAATGACTGGTGTCATCTACTCTGTGCACAGGACAGCAACTCCACGCTCATAGAAGCTGTGTGGATCTTCCTTGGTGGCGATGTCAAAGTCAACAGTGAAGATGAGGTCAGACCTGGTGAAGTTCAGGTACACGGGCAGAGTCACCTACAACGAGGAGAAAAGGTCAGTGTTATGAGAGTTCCTGTATACATTTAACACATAATTACATATCACTCCAAATGCACTGACTCCAAATAGTTTTGTATTGTGTGTACATCTCTTGCTCATACCATGTGTCTCTTCTCAGCGTTGCTTTGCTTGATCCACCGGAGCTGAGTGAGAGGCAGCTCAGTGGAGATGGAGGTGGACAGAGACAGCTTGTTGTTGGCGCAAGTAGCTCCCTGCAGTTTCAGACCTGAGAGAAACCGTGGACATGTTAGATAATATAAAACCCTGAAACTACATTTTACAATTCTCCAGTATGAAATAGCTATTCCAGTGATAATCAACTGGATTCCTGTTTTCACTCAGGAATAGAGTGCCACAGTAGAAAGTTTTTAATTCAAAATACAGTCAGGCACACAATTCATATACTCCTATTGTCATAGTGCCACAATTAAACCTTTTCATGCAGTTTGCACTGCGCAACTCCTGACTACAGCTGCTGATGTCTGACCTTTGATGCCAAAGCTGCAAGCATCCAGTGCGGCTCCCTGGGCGGTGGTGACATTGACCTCCAGACACAGTTCTTCCAGTGACCAGCTGTTGGCCTGGGCCACATACTGGCGGGTAGCGGTAATGTAAGCCTCTGGTACAAACAGGCTGCCGAGGCACACATGGATGTTCTGGAAGAGAGTACAGTATTGTATTATAAGTATACTTTCATACAATGAAAGAATCTAACATTACTTGTCGCTGTACACAGACAGTTAACCAATACCTTCAGTTCTTTGGCACCCCCACTGGCAGCTCCCTGGGAGATTTGCTGCAGCTGTTTGATTCGCTCACTGAAGTCTGCCACCCACTGGATCACAGTCATTGAGGCTGGAACTGTGTACCGACACCAGCTGCGGGGGAGGATGCCTGGGGAGAAAAACAGGTGTATACCAATTATTCCTTCAAAGTATGATCAGTTCAAGGACACCTCATTTTGTCGTGGCCAAAGGCGACATTTTAAGTGTGGACTGACTTTCCACTGATATATTTATACGACTTCAATCAAGTCACAACAAATCTGAATTAAAAATGTTATTTTACCTTTCACAAGGTCGCTGATGAGTGTGCGCAGGTAGTTTGTCTGCTTCTTCTTGCCCTCACACACTTGCACCACGTCGGACAGATCCTGACGGACCTCCTGCAGCATCTTGCCACCCATCTTCACCTCGCGCTCAAAGAACCGGAACAGTGGGTCCTGGTTGAACAAAAGGTCACATTAAATCAAGTACAGAGGCTTGGCATTAGTGGCACTAAGACAACTTGCTCATCAACATGATATTCAAACCTGTGCTTTTATTTCTTGTCAGTTTACCTCGTTACCTCATAAACAGATTAAAAAACTTAACAGGTCAACATAGGCCTTTTCCAAGGGTGTTGCACAGCTTCCCTTCTTGTTAATCCTCTTATTTCTGTCATTACCTTGATGTTCTCCACTGTGCGTTTGAGTGGATTGACTGTTTGGGGCATGAGCTGCAGCCAGTTGCAGGCGGTGGTATGGAGTGTCCTCATCCAGGCCGGCTGGGCATCAGATGTAGACGAAGTGCGCTCCTTCTTCTCCGTCTCGTAGGCAAGGTCATCCTCATCCTCCAACATCTGCATTTTCAGCATCTTACCCATCATGTCAGTGCCTGCGCAGCCCGGTGGAGGGAGCGAGTGAGCAGGGAGGGAGGTGGAAGACAAGGCCATGGTGGGAGGTAGGGGGAGAAGAAATTAATAGTGGAACAAAGAAACAGCTTACCTCCAGGGTGTGTTAATGTAAGGTTGGTTTTATCAGAAAAAAAAAAGGAGTTGTGTCAGACAGACAAATTGGGACTACATTGGGTAGGACAAAAGACATCCAAGGCTTCAGGCAGTATTTCCATCAAATATAACATTCAACATAATTGAAGAGGATAAATTAACCGCATTCCTGATGGACTGGATCTGTAAAAAAAAATTAACATAACCAATGTGGAGCAACGGGGTTGAAAAAGAAATTAAAGGGTGGGAGTGAGGATGAAGGGGAGGGGGAGTGTGGCAGGTGGTCAAAGGGGTGGATGATTCAGCGGACGGGATTGTGGGAGTTTGGAGGAGGAACGTGGGAATCAATCTGACAAAACGGAAAGGGAGGAGGTGACCGAGGGGATGGGGAGGTGTGTGGCTGTTTTTAATACTAATCTGAGGGTTGGGTGAGGGTAGTATCGTAGCAAAGCAACATGATGGCTGTGAAATACAGCTGCTGGAGGGTGAGGAGACACACACCCTTCCTTTGGGCAGAGCACCTTTCCACGCACGACGGTTATGACTACAGCTAGGATAAAACTACACAATATGCTAGACTGCTACTTGTGATACTGAAACAGGTTAAGTGAGATTAGAAGAGGAAGCAGCCTTAACATATTATTTGCCAACACACGCATATACACACACGCAGTATTCTGCCCAAAGCAGATGTAGTAATATAAGATCTTGATCTCTCGTTGTACTGACACACCCTGTCAAAATAGAAGTAAAGACACTAGAATAGAGAGAGATGGTTAATGATCTGAAAAGGTGAAACTGAACAGACGAGTCGGCATGTGTTGCAGTCCAGCTATACGTTAGAGTACAGATGATCAAGACGACCGGCTGTGGCGTACCCTGAGTGGTAAGCAGGACCTTCTCAGCATTGCTAGGCAACCCGAGCCAAGATGGCGTCTGAGTGTCAGGGAGCATCTCTACCCAGTGCATGAACTCCTCACGCCTGTAACAAATCAAAAAGAATTAATTAATTTTCCATCAGGAAAATGTTTTCCAATATTGATAACAAGTAGAATACGCTACTGACCGAATTCCATCGGGCATTTTGATGTCCTTGTGCCCGTCAACCTTGAGAGCCAGTTTGAACTCGCTGTCAAAGCTTCCCTTGGTGAAGATGCGTTCCAAGAAGGTGTTGAGCAGACGCTGGTCAAATTCATTGTCAATGCGGCCGCCATAGATGGACAGGGCCATCAGGGTTTTCAGAGCCGCCCAGGGGATCTTGTCTGGTGCAATATTTTGACGACCCTGTATGTGTGTGTAGATGTGAGACAAGGTTGTATATCTGACATAAGAATTGTGTAGATATATACGGTACGGTAGAGAATTGGTAAAATAATCTCCAACCTTTGCAGTGTCGTCCAGCCAGGTGTCAACGGTGTCACAGGCAGAGCGGAGGTCAGACTCTCCAAACTCATATTTCTTGGACCAGCCCAGTGGTGCATAACGCAGCCGCTCCTGAATGACTGCATGGAACCAAGCCAACAGGAAGTAGAGACGTGCACGCTCATTGGGAGCCTGTAGAAACATGGAGCGTAATTTAGACAGCAAATCTGGACAAAGTGTGCCCACAACAATAACGGTCATAATTTAACTTTTGGTGGAAAAAAAAATGTCAGCAAATCCAGCTTAAGTCACCTTGCACATGCGAGCCACGGGGATGCTGCTGAAGGTCCTGAGCATGTTGGCCTTGACACCAGGAGGAGGTTCAAACACAAAGATACGACCGGCACGAAGCAGATTCACTGGCACCTGGCAGGGAGAACAGAGCACAGAGACTTTGAGCAAAGAACTGGAGTCACTGAAGTCTTTTTTATTGACATCATGCAACACTGAAAACCCTGTTTGGAGGTATGTGGTTTACCTTGGGATTGATCTCCATTGTCAAGAAAAGCCTGAAGCTGGCATGAGGCTGCATGGAGTGGAGCTTCTTCTCCAGCTGCATCAGCCATCCGGGAGCCAGGTGGACGTTCTCCAACATCACCCACCTGCAGGATACAAACAGTCAACAGTCAGTCACACTAGTACAACAAAACGCTTTACACGCTCAGAAACATCAAAAAACACATTACCCACCTGCCAGACTTGACAGCAGTGTTGATGTCTCTGTCTGCCTTATTGAAGCCCTCAGCCGAACCTGTGGACAGCATAAGAACACAAACAATTATCTTGAATATCCTCATGAAACATCTGACTTTAGGGAAGTCATCTGTTTGTGAACATAATTTCTTCTTTACCAATTGAGATGGAGGTGATTTGTTTATTCTCCTCTGCAGCCAGATCTCTGACCAGGCCGCTGGCATCATAACCTGGTACAGAACACATCAGCACTGGAGTGCTGGGTTTCACCTACAGACAGAAGAGGAACATCAGCAACAGATTCAACAACACTGACGATGGCCAGCACCTCTGGAGAGTAAATTGTTGAACAAATATTGGTTACCTCACTATCCACGATGTTAGCAAGGTCAAGAGGCTGCTCGATGATGTTCATGAAGGACTCTCCCAGCACCTTTGAGACAAAAATGTGCGACATGGCCAGCAGACGGTCTGGGCGGAAGGCCTGAATCAGCAACAACTGGTGCACTGCCTGGCCAATGGCAGCTGAACAGGGTACGGTGCAAAAAAAAGAGCAGAGGTGGTCATGTATACATAGAACATATACTCCAATAGTTAAACCAACATCTGCTCGATCTTAATGTCATAACACAACAAATCTTTATACTCACTGGACTGCTTCTCCTCTGACCACAGATATGGAACAGCCAGCTCTGGAGTGTTGCTCTCAATCCACATGAAGAATTGCTGAAATAACAAAACAAACAAAATCATTGATAGTCTGAATTCAAATGAAGTACTTCATTAAGAATCATATATGCAAGTTTGATCTGCAGCTTCTGTTTAATTATCACAATACAAGTGATACAGGATCACCATTTGTAACAGATGTTAAAGCTCACCTCATCAGCCTGCACTTTATCAACCAGGTCACTGAATGCTGGCATGCGGCTGAGGCGAACCATGGCCTCACACTGATCAGTGGTCAGACCTTTCACTTTAGGCAGTGATGTGCCAGTCAGAACAATCTCTTTACCACGCAGGAAATGTTGGAACTCTGTATCATATGATGGCTCACTGAAAAAAAGATTAAAAGAAATTAAGATTTACGTTGTCTGGTGTTTGATAAACTGTTTTATATAACAATACCAGTAATAGTGCATTAGTGTGATGCTTACTTGGTGAGGCCCTTCAGACTGATCTTAGCCAGCAGCATGGCAAAAGTGATGTGATCCTGGTGCAGCATACCTCTGGCTGCCCTGTTGAAGGCCACCTATATTCAAAAATAAATATATAAATTAATATACATGTGTCTATTACAATTATATTACCAAAGAAAAGGACTGTTTTCAGTGTTGTTCAAACCTGGAAGAGGTCCTTGGTGATGACAGCAAGTCTCTGGGAATGATCGCTAATGCTCTTGAGGTTGGGGTTCTCATACAGCACTGTGTGGTAGGTATCCAGGAAAAAGTGAAGGGAGTACTGGTACAGGAAGTGCATCTGGAGCAGGAAACAAAATTGGATTTGTTTAGTAAATGATTGATCACATTCAAACAGACAGCATTAACATATTAATAGCATGTGTACTTTTTTGCTCTTAATTTTATGTGTATGTGTACTGAGTGAGATTAAGAGATTCAGAAAAACAAAGAGTATATGATGTGTGCAGACCTGGTTGAGAGACTCCATGGTGAAGTAGATGCTGCTACAGGCAGAGGACAAGGACAAATATTGCTGTGACACTGCCTCCACCTCTGCCATGACTATATCAGTCTCCTCCACCTTCCTTGTCACTTCAGCCGCCTCCTTCTTTAAGTTCTCTAGCGTGGTGATGATGGTGTCATCATCAAGGATGCGTCCCTTAACCTCATTGAGGGCCTGCAGCAGGGATTTTTCCAGCTGACGCAGACGCAGCTGGAACTCACCTACAACAAACAAGAGGATGGTTGTCAAAAGGATTTTTAATTTTACTGGACACTTTTCCCTTTTTGACCTGTAATTATCTTACATTCCTTTCAGTGCTCATCATCTCTATCATGGTGTCAGCACATTTGCCATTTCTGGACTCACCCTGCAGTTTAAGGAGATCGGAGCGTTTCTCATCCACGTCGGGCCTCTCGGCCTTTAGGACCTCGTTGAGACACTGACTCTGAAGGCTGCTGCGTGTCACAGTGAAGTTCACAAATGTAACACGAGAACACAGGTCTGGTGGGAACTCGACCTTCACACATAAGAGACACAGCAGATTAATTTTGTACAACAATTTTAATAGACATTTTCATGTTTATCACAGACTTTATTAATATATATGGCACATATTAAAAATTATTACATACTGTCAGTGCCTGTAGATATACCTAAATTATATTTGCTCACCGTTGGGTCTCGTGTTGAGAGGAAGATGACAAACGAAGGAGACAAATCAATGTCCTGGTCTCCCAGCGTGATGAGGACACGTCCTCCAGTCCTGCGAACCTCTCTGTTCAGCACCGGGTTTAAGATTGGATCGTAACTTTCTACATCCTTAAAGGCAAAAGAATAAATGTTATTAGTTACAATAAACAAATTGTTGATGAATGCAGTGGTTTTCAATGGTGAGCAAGAAGCAAATGCTCAATAAAATGTTGGCATTGAGAAGTAGCTATCCATACCTGGACCAACAACGGGTTTCCGAAACGCAAGGCGCTCTCCAGGTTCTTCCTGAAGGCATCATCCAGGAAACTGGTTCTGGTGATCTTGCGGTCTTTGTACTCATTCATTATGAACTCTGTGGCTTGGCCAGATGGATCGATGATTAGTGGGTACCTAGAAAAGGCAATGATATAGAACAAATCAGCAACAGATTAATGATCAGGAATGCTTGATGTTTACACAACAGTAATAACACCTGTTATGTGTACAGTGACAGTAGAGATTCATACTGACCTGTTGAACCTCTTGAGCATGATGGCGTTCTCAGTGCAGAGGTCATCAGCTGGGAGGGAGTTGGCCTGCCAGCGGAGCCTCTCGTCGGCATTGGACAGATACTCAGTTCTGGCAATATCGGTACGGAACTGAGGAGGCAAAATGACACCAATGGGAGTTTAGAATAAAACGTCTTGTGACAAAATGTAAAATATGTTGTTATGCACATGGCTCCACATTTAAAACAGCAATAGACAAACTATTTTGTACAGTAAATATTTATTTTCAAAAAGGCCCAATGTATAACTAGTGTACAGCACATTAGATTATCCATTTGGTATCATTACTCTTTGGCTCGTGACCATAATTAGCTCTACTTAGATGATCCCGACATCTTTTTGCTTTTTTGATCAAAAAGTTGATATGCATAGGTGTTCTAATGACATTTTGTGTTAAGAAACACATGAGCCACAGCTACAAAAAGAAGTTCATATATATTTTGGTTTTGTAGGTGTGATGTTCAAAACTGACTTTTTCCAATGACTTGTGTATTAAAGCTTTAACTACCTGAATGTTGGCCTGCTGAAGGTGGTGAGACCACGTAGTGAACAGGTTCTGTCTCATCTGCTGTTCAAAGTAGCCAGCATAGGTAATGAAAGCTGCAGAGAGCAGACAGTCTCCAGCGATGGTGGACATCTGGTTCTTGAAGGTCTCACTGGTCTTCTCCCAGCGGTCCCTCTCAGCCGACAGACTCTTCAGCAGGGCTGTGCTGCGGTTCACCTGTGAGCAGAGAGCAAGAGCTCACAAAACTGCAAGACACTTCATCAAACCAGGGTTTAGTTCCGGATGTATTCCAATTCTTCTAGTCCAGGTTAAAGTCATCAGTTACCTTAGCCTCAACAGCAGCCAGGTCGGCCTTGATGGCCTGGGCCTCTGAGATGAGGACGGCATACTCCTCCTTGTAGCGAGCGATGCTGGCCTCCAGGTCTCTGATCATCTGCTCCACCTCCTCTGCCTTTGTCTTGTTGTCTTTGGCGTCATCCTCAAGCTTCTGCAGCTCATTACGCAGAGGCTCCACACGCTTCAGCATGTCAGCATAATTAAGCTAGGAGAGTGGTAGAACATTGTACATGTTAAATTTCATTATCATTACCTAATCATTATCCTCATTTCCAAATTATTTAGGACTTCCTTACCTGAGCAATGGCCCATTTCACCATAGGTCCACAGGCCAGAGATGCCCTGTTGACTTGGTCATAGTTGTAGCTTGGGTTGGAGAGGTAGTTCTTCTTCATCTTCTCACGGATGGAGTCACTGGATAACATAGAAACAGTCCAGGATGTAAATATGAATAACGCAGTACTTTTACATGGTCAAATACTCAAATACAATAATCATGAATCACAGGAAATGACATGTAAAACATCATTTAAATTGATATTTTTGTTTTGGGTGGAAAAGGGGATAGTCGTTGTTTCACCTTATTTTCTGATTCAGCAAAATCAACCGACAAACCTTCAATCAAATTCTGATCACAGGTGCCACTTGATTAATATACTTATTGATTAACTCAATTTGTGCTTCCATTAAAGACTAGACAGACGTTCTGACACTGGTACCTCATTTCCTCAGAGGAAAAGTTGACTATGCTGCTGATGAAATTGTCCCTGATAATAACTTGTCTGATTTTTTTCCAGTCATTGGTCTCCTCGCCCAGCATAAGGCAGATAGACTCCAGGGCCAGCTTGACTGCAGCTGGGGGATTGGTCATAGCCCGTACTTCTACTAGGTGCTGCCGCTTAATAGAACTCACCGCTAGTAAGGTGAAAGGAGGAATTTGTTTGAAAGAAGTAAGTGGTGAGGGGAGAGAGAGAAGGAGAGCATACAGGGCACAGAGAGAGAGAGACAGAGAGGGAGAGAGTTTTAGTGAACAGCTCCACAATGCATTCTCTCTTATTTCACCTGATCTCTTCAGCAGAGAAGTTAACAATAGTGGGAATGAAGTTCTCCCTCATGATGATGGAACGGATCTGCTTCCAGTCAGTCGTGCTCTCTCCCAGGAGCAGGCAGATGGACTCGAGGGCCAGCTTCACGGCCGCGGGTGGATTGGCCATAGAACGTACCTCCACCAGGTGCTGCTTCTTAATGGACTTAACGGCTATCAACGTCAGGTGAACAAGGATGTGGATTGTGATGAGGAATGGGGAAGTGTTGAAGGGAGGATGCAGGTAAAGATCAAGCTGTTAACCTGAAGTCCTTATACCGTACATTTCTATGCCATAATATTGTAATAAAAAAGGACAAATTTAAATAATAACAACAGGTACAGGTTTGAACATTAAAACACACATTGTATGGCATTTATATAGTTCTGCTGTTGCATTAACAAATCTGTTCTATCCTTGCAGCACATGATATGCTTATAAAGACTGCTGTAATAAAGTATGCTATTGTACCATTCTGAGCCTCAATAACAGCTGGCTCCACTTGATCCAAATCCTGTTTGACACTCAGCTGTTTGTCCTTGATCACCTCCTGTTGCTTGTACACAGCTTCCTGGATCTCCTGGCTCATCACCTGTATTCAGAATAATAACAGTGCAGAGTTGATGCATCAGTTAATCCAAATGTGCAGGGCTAAATTAATACAGGGTTCTCTATACTATAATCTACAAACACACATTACACAAGAGTGTCTTAAATGTCTCCCTGTGTACCTTTTTCTTTTCAGCCTCCTGTTGATCCTTGACCATCTTCTTCAGCTTGTCATTTGCAGCAGCATTCTTTGCCTCCAACTCCTGGCTCTTGATTCTCAGGTCACGACGAAGCTCCTCCACCTTGATGAGGAGGCACAGGTACAATCAGAGTTGGACAAGAGCAAGCAGTAGGTGGAAGTTGTAACAATAAATTACTTCTTTGTTTGTAGACATCAAACTCTTAATACAAATTGCTTTACCTGATCCACGGTCTCCTTGATCTTGCGAAGACCAACATTGAGGTGCATCTGCTGCTCCTCCAGCTCGCTGCGTTTCTCATTGAATAGGTTGGCATACTGGTTGATGAAGTCCAGGTAGTGACGAGGAGTGATGGCCATCGTGTGACCACCCCGCTTAGCCAGACGGTTGTTAGCCTGTGTGGAATTGACAAGTATACATTAGCAAAATGTTGGGTGTATTATCTTGGTTTTATGTAATTCCTAAACTTAAAGCAAAGCACACATTCACCACTGCAAACTTAGAAACATCGTCACCTGGTGAAGCGTCTGGTGTACGAACACACAGCCATTGACAATAGCCTCGCGGTGGGATGGTGGCTGGGGCAGTTTGTCGTAGACGATGGGCATGTAATCTGGAACTTTGTAGTTTGGTTTCTCCAGATCCATCTTGCTGGTGAACTCCTTACCCACCTGATAAAGGGCCTCTGTGGACCAGTCTCCAAACCAGTTCAGCACACACCTAACAAAAAAAAAAAAAATTAAGTTAAATAAGAAACACCATCTTATAGTATCTATTCCCTGATTCTTAGTGATGTAATCAATGAGTCCATGCTCAGTGTCCACCATGTGTATGTACCTGTTGAAGAGGGCAGGAGATGTGGCAGCCCTGTCCTTCAGGCCTTCTGATGAGGGGTTCATGGTGAAAACAACATGGAGGTTCCTGATAACCTGGCTTGTGAACCATTTGTACAGCTCCTCATGTGTGTCGAGCATCAAGCCCTCTTTCTGGGCTCCCTCCTTACACTGAGTCATTAGAGTGGCATACTCGTCTCCCTCAAACAGGCCAGGAACCTACAAAGAGCAGTTAACATTAACATATTAGGAACCAGAAAATTAGATGTGCACAGTTCAATTATATGTCTCAGAAAGTTAGAGGAAATGTTGTCTTTTTCCCTAGTGTGCTGAACCCAAATACAACAAATCGTGGCAGTGGCATGTTACCTCTCCATTGGCCAGCAGAGTGTTCATTCTCTCAAGGAAACCAGAATCCAGCACATTGGACTCATCCATGATGAAGGCAATCTTCTCATTCTTACAACCTGAGCGACGCAGCACTGTACGCAGGTCCTCATCAAAGTCTTCTCCAGTATATTTCCTATGTACCTGAAAACATAAACACACAAAATAAACGATCAATGAATAAAGATAGGTAACTGTAGTAATACAGCTTCAAATAACTTCAAGCATGTTGTACCAACCTTGATCTGGTAGACACTAAGTCCATTCATCCAAGCTACAAAGCGTGACAGAGTGGTCTTTCCTGCTCCACTGACACCGATCAACAGCAAATGGCCCTGAGGCTGACGGAAGATTCTGGAAAACATAAAAATGTAACAATTTAATCCAAAACAATTATTCAGATCTGTCTTGATCATGTCCAGACTAACACCAGATGAGAAGTCAACAAGTAGCCCAGAGCTTCAGATGCCTTTACTCACCGGTCGATTCTGAGGACGTGGTCCAGCACCTCATTGAAGAGCACCAGAGGGACGTCCAGCTCCTCTTCATAGAAGACCTTCAGACGGGCCTTCACATAGTCCCTCAGCTCCTCCTGCTCCACTGGGATGTAATCCTGCATTCCCAAACAATGAATGAACTCAGTATAAATGACTGAAAACTTGAGCTCAATCACTAATATTTTTTTATTAGTTACAAAGCAGTAATATCACAGCCATATCAACTTGTTTCTACTTTACCTTGGAGAGCCAGTTGCTGTAGAGGATAGGCCTGTTGAGAGCCTTCTCCTTATCGATGTTGGGGAAGTGTTTGAGAGCAACCATGTCAATGTTTTCATCTGTCCACCTTCTCTCTTCATCACCAACCAGCCTGGAAGAAGATTTCAGATTAACCACATTATCAGCACATATTATCATTTTTTAAATACTTTAGCATTTCGCACTTTTAGTTGGTCAACAACAACAACAACAAAAAAAAAAAACACAAAAAGAACACATCATATATGAAGACTTGTCTGCATTTGTCCGTGTCTTACTGTGACACAACTCCCTTAATGTGTGATAAAAATAGTCTTATTTTTGTGATAAAGCTCAGCCTCTCTGAAACCTACCTGTCCTGGAAGAGACGGAGAGCTTCGTGGGCCCAGATGCGGATGAGCCCCTCCACAGGCAAAGTCTCAAGTGGCCGCAAGGCCTCAAAGATGCCTCTCACCCAGCGGGTCATCTCTCTGGGAGAGTAGATGTAGTGAGGTTGGGTGTCCTGTGTGAACCGCTCCTGAAGAGAAAGTGGGATTGATGAGATAATAATGCAAATAACAACATGTAATGAACCTGTAATCTTCCTGCAACCCTACAAAGAGAAGTTGACGTTTCCATATAGACATTTAGTAATCTCCTTTACCTGTGACATGGTGTAGAACTCAACCATAGCAGCAGTAAGAGGCTCAGCATAGGTACGTAGCGAGGGAATGAGGCGCAGCATGGCACGGTTGAAGGTTCCATAAATCTGAGTGAGAGAGGCTGGGCCTGGATAGTCCACATACACCACAGGAACATGACGCAGGAACCTGGAAACAGCAAAGCACAACACAGTCACTATTAAGGCTCCTCTAACGTTCCAGTATTTCTTTTTCTTTTATCAACAGATGGTAAAGACTGGGTACTGTACCTGTGTGTGAGGGGCTTTCTGCCCGGGTCAGTGGGAGGATTACAGGCTCCAACAAACTGGATCCTCTCCAGTTTGACCCAAGTCTGGTCTGAGGTGCGGTAGAAACCACCATGTTCAACCATCTGCAAAGGAAACACAACAGGAGAGCCTTAACAAACAAACAGAGACTGCTGATTTCATACTGACATTTTCAGTTAGTAAACAAGGTTTCATACCTGTCTGAGGAAAGAGATGACTCTCTGTGTGCCGTACTTGTCCATATCCGGCAGATTGATCTCATCACAGAACAACACCAGCCACTTGCCCAGCTGGACAGGGGCGAGGACCACACCATTGGGAGTACGACGGTATTCACAGTAGTGATCAAAGGTCTTCAGCAGCAACTCTGGGGTGGTGGCACTGGAGAAGTTCAGACCCACAACCTGGAAGAGAGTAGGAGAAAGATTATGAGATTATGAATTTATTAATATTCATTCAGCAGTTTAAAAAGTGATTTAATTCCTATATAAAACTGTCACACATCACACAATTTTATCATATAAAAGTTCTCTCTCATAGAACAACATCTTCATCAACAGTATTAGAATATATTTGTTTCATCTGTTACAAGGTTAAACTGAAAGTTGAAATTTCATGCAGTCTCTCACCTCCATATCAGGCAAGGCCCTGAGGGCACTGAACAGTGTCATAGTTTTTCCAGAACCGGGAGGTCCGCACAGCACTAGGGGTTTGTGCTCTGCCAGCCATGTGTATAGCAAAGCCTCATGGCGAACTGTGTCCAGGGTAGGAACCACAACATCTGGGGATGCCACCTTGTGGGTTTCTACCTCAATCTGGGGCACCTTGCCCTGCCAGGACTGCCATTCACCCGAGATACACACCTGCACAACGCAAAGAAAATAGAGTTATTCTGAAATGAGAAGAGTGCAGTAGTTTGGTTTGTCTTCAGTAAATTGCAGATGGAGAGAATAAAATATTTTCGTTTCACATTTACTCAGGCTAACAGTCAATATCTATTTTAACAATAAAGTGGTACCTCGTAGTCAATGATAGGGACATTGGGAGCAGCGGGGAGGGGTACAGTGGTGATGCGACGGATATATTCTCCAAGCTCAGCCCTCATCTTCAGCCGTCCATCTCCAGAGAAGGACCACAGCACAGCGTAGATCAGGTATTTCTGTAGGAAGGTAACATAAAAAATTTAAATTTCTATAAAGTGTTTTGCTTCTTTTGGTTTACTGGAGTATAGAACACAGAACGTTACCTGCATGTATTTCTCCAGCTGGTCAATGGGCATGGGGAAATCAGGATGGTTGTTGTTGTAGAGCGCCACATTGCGGCATGCCTGGTGCAACATTGAGAACAGAGAACCCAAGCAGCGCAGGCGGGTGAAGTCCATGATGTGCTCCATTTTGGAGGCATGCTCTATGGCTTTGATGACCAGGCCTGTGGATGTGAAGTAAGGCTGCAAGACAGCTGCAGCATCACGCTGGATCTATTGTAAAACATGCAAGAAAAATCAGTTAAGGAACAAGATCCTTCTTGAGTGAACTGCTGCAGATTTTTTTTCTTTAGAGTTTGCGTATTCCTGTCCCCATTACCTGAAGCATTGGTGATGCAGTCTCCTCCTCATCATCGGTACCCTTCCTCTGGCGCTGAGCTTCATCCTCTCCCTCGTCCAATGGGATGCTGCGCATGCGAGCCAGGAAGTTGTTGAAGATCATGTCAGTGCTGAGGACATCCTCACTGAACCAGACCATACCACAGCGAGACACAGTGGCCAGTGTGGCGTACTTCAGGTCCTGTACTTCAAACATGACACGTACCTAGAGCAAGAGAGAACATTTTCAGGTCAGTTTCATATGCTCTGGTTTTCCCCTCAATGCTGTCAAAGCTAGTCAATCATCTGCATCTGAAGTGGGTTCTTACATTTGGTGGCAAGCTAAGACGTTCTCCATTGGGCAGGGTGAGCAGCTTGTTGTCATCCAGGACTGAGTTGAGATTTTCAACCCACTCAGGATCAACATCACCATCAAAGATAATCCACTGACGCTTTTGCAGTTCACCTCGAACATTGTCAATGATCCTGAAATTTGAAGAAAAATATTTTAAACCAGTCCATTTAACAAGACAAAAATGAACAGGGTTGTTTAATACCCTTGACAATGAAATTTGTTACAAACTCACTTCCTGAGGATGTGTGTGAACAAGCCATCGGTCCATTCACGGGTGTTAGGGTCCAAGGTACCATAAAGGTGGTCCTTGCTGATGGCCTTGGGGTCAATGATGTGGGCCACACCCTCAACACCCTCCAGCCTTTCCAGGGCCTTGAGCAGCACCCTCCATGCCATGGTCTTTCCACTACCTGAAGGTCCCACCATCATCAGACCGTGGTTGATCTGTGTGATCTGGTACAGCTGGAGCACCTAGAAGGGGATAAACGACATGGGTCCAAAGATTACAGCAACAACATCTCACTATGTCGGTCATGCCTATGCAATACTCTGCTGTCATACAGAAGAATTTCATCCAGTGTGTTGATATATTCACTTCAGTTGACCACATACCTTCTCCACCCACATGCTGCCCACATCGTCACCATCTCCATAGGTGAGGTACATCTCAGCGCAGACTTTCTTCAACTCCTCTCTCAGAGCAGTCATCTCTCCACGGTGGTACTGGACTCCAGGGAAGACATCTGACAGCAGGCTGAACAGCAGAGGGATGTCCTCTGCCACCAGCTTGGGAACCATGGTCTCACACACGCTCTGGATCAGGATCTACAGTAACAAGACTCAGTGAGTGAAACAACTATTTCAAGTCCTCAAATCTGAAATAAATTGTACACACCCAGCTGCCAAAATTCAATAATGGGACAGAACAATAAAACAATTTCATATACCTCCTGTTCGGGCAGGTTCTCAGCAATTTCATTCTCATCAACATCCTCTCCGCGTTCTAGCTTCTCCCTCTTAATCCTCTGAATGCGCTCACGCTTGACATTACCAGCGCTGATCAGCACACTCTTGAGGGCTCGAAGGCCGAAATCATAGTGACTCTGAGATGACAGCTGCTCATCACAGAGTCTGAAACAGAAGAAAGTGTTAAAGTCAGAGGAGAAAGACATCTCAAAGTTATCTCAAAGCCACATATATATTTCATAAACATTACATACTTAAAGAAGGGCACAATCTTCTTGGCGAGGATCTCGGCCGTACGGAAACCTTGAGAGTACAGCATGACCTGGGCGATGAGCTGCCGGTCGGGTTTGGTCATGGCCAAGCTACGGAACAGCTTCTTCAGATTGTCAGGCAGGTTGGATCGGCCAGCGTAGCCAGGATTCATGGTGATGAAGATGGCCATGTCTGGACTCACTTTCACCTGCTTGTTCAGGAGCTCTGTGGTGACTGGCACACCTGAGGGGGTGACAGATGTGGATTTATTGTATAATGTATTTTCATCTGTACTGTGAAATGTTTTATTGAATCAAAACCCATCTTTCTGGCAACTGGCCTTCAAAGATCCTATTGTGAATCTCTGCTATCTCATGACATACTAAGCAAGTTTCAACACAAATACATACTTCTGTCTCTGTTGGGGTTGCTGTGCTCCCTCAAGGCCACCTGGATGTACTGGACCTGCTGGGAGACGGCAGAGAGCATTCTCTCCTCCAAACGGTTAAACTCATCGAAGCAGCCCCATGCTCCCACCTGACACAGACCCACGAAGATGCGACCCATGGCCTATAATAAAGAGGTCAACAAAAGACATTTGCGTGTTAAATGACCAAAATGAGAGAAAAAAAATCTGTTTTTCTGATCGTGCATAGTGTGATATGGATATCTGCACTAAAGAATAGCCTGGATGCTATTATGTACCTGGAAATCGAATGTCTCATCACAGTTGAAGACCAAGACAAAGCGGCCCAACTGGTGACCAAGAGCTTTCACTGACTCAGTCTTTCCTGTGCCAGCAGGACCTACATGGGGGACAAATTCATATAAGTTTATTGTTTTATATGTAAATACACCATTTTATTATAATTCAATTACAAATCTCTATTTGGTATGTGTACAAAAAAAGGCTTCCTACCAAATGGTGACCCTCCAAGGCGAGCCTCCAGAGCCTGGGTCATGGTGAGATAACAGCGGTCTGTCAGTGGGGTCTGGACAAGCTTGTCTTGGACACCCAAGTACTCAAAGCCATAGTTGAACTTGGCATTGGCCATCTGAATGGAGAGCTGTTGCAGGACATCTGTCTGTTTGGGGTCGAAATAGAAGCGCATCTGGCTGAGCCACTCAAAGGACTTGGGGTTGTCGATCTTGTTCTTGATCAGAGTCCTGGTCACATCACGTTGGTGCACAAGCTCGGTAATCTAAGATGGAGAAGAGGAGATGTTTCAGATTTCTCATTGTTTTGTCAACATACTTTAAATAGTATACTTAAAAAAAAAATCCATCTGACCAGGTGCTCCAGTTTCCTCCTGCGGAGGGGAGGCTGCTCCATCAGCACAGTGTCAGCCAACACGTTGAGGGTGGCCTCTACATTGGACAGCACTCCCTGCATGGGTGACATGTCTCCACCACCAGAGATAGTGGTCAAGGCAGACTCGATGTTCTCAGACCAGGCGATCTGAGTGGAGAGGACCACCAGCTGGGCCTGTGAACAAAGGAAACAGATAAAAAAACATTACATCAATATACTACTTGAGTTCCATGTATGTTCAATATCTAATTGTGCATAGAATAAAAGTTCTTAATACCAACCTGGTACCGATCAATCCAGTTGATGTACTGACTCAGGTCAATGGCTGTGCCCTTGTTAAAGGCCGTGACCTCTGTGACAGACTCAGCTAGCAGCTTGGCCAGTGTCACCCTCATCTCCTTCTCCACAAGTGTCAGCCACTCGTTGATTTTGGGGTGCTCTGTGATGGAGACTGGTGTCTTGTAGAGAATCTCTTCACCCTCACGGGAGGAGATTCCCAGCACCACAGTGTTGTCTTCATTGAGCAGGATGCTGGAAACACCAGCAAACATCTTTTTGAAGTGCTTCTGCAGTTTGGCCACATTCTTGCTGTTGCCGATGATTTCAAGCAGGTCCTCGTCTCCAACGAAGTAAAACCTAGAAACAAAAAAGAGTGCGATAGACTGGTAAAGGGTAGTTGACAGACAAATGATTAAATGAAAAAAAGTGTGCTGTACCCAACCATCTTACCTGGGGAATGAGGATCTTTCTCTCTCCAGGTATTCTCCAAGGGCTTTCTGGATTTTTCCCAGAAGGTCAGCCAGTCGCTCCAGAGACCTCTGCACTCCCTGTATGTTCAGCACATCCATCACTAAGGGAGACTTTGATACCTTCTTCATCAGCGCCAAGAACTCTGTGCTGATACTGTGGAATAAACACAGAAACAAATTAAAGTAGGTTCTAGTAAAAAATAGAGTTACAATAGAAATTTCATCACAATAAGAAGAGTAAAAGTACCTCTGGAATCTCTGGGTTTCAACAGGTAGCAGATGTTTGATGTCAGCACTGCCAGTGAAGATACCCTCAAGATAGACCCAGCGACGCTGGACATCAATCCAAACATCAAACAGAGCCATGATGCGGTTCAGCTTGTCCTCCCAGCTCAGTGCGTCTTCCTCAAACACCTGAGAAGAAAAAAAAAGAATGAGACCATTGTGCTGATGCAGTTCTGAATAGATTTTACAAATCATTTCAAAACAAATCTTAAAGAACACAAAACACAATTCTATCTACCTTGTAGTATGGAGACAACTTCATGGCAGACACGCTGTTGATGTGTTCTTTGACCTTGTTGAAGAGGTCATCCCAGCCTCTAATCAGACGACACTTGTTCTGGTAGTTCACCAGGTCAAGCTCATAAGAGTTCCACACTTCCCGGATCTGAGGACCAAACACCACTGAATTATTATTAAAAGTGCTACAAGCCACAGAGAATTTTTAAAGTAATTTGTACTGGAAGCTGTGGATAATTTTCTTTTTTAAATCAGTTGTCTCTTCACCTGTTTGAGGAACTCTTCCAAAGCCATCTCTCCCTGGGCTACTAGGAGGACGTCCTTCACCACCATCTCATTCTTCTGCAGATCCACATCCCAGATCTGTCCCAAGGTCAGCTCTGACAGGACCCAGTTTACATGCAAACGTTTCATCAGTTGTTTCCAGTGACGGTCCTTCAGAGCCTCTGACTTCAGTTCAATCACCAACAT
>JAOXYL010000113.1:9539437-9559814 GCA_028564955.1 Terapon puta
ACAGGGTAATTGCATCCTCTGTGTACCAAAAGTGCACTTTCTGCAGACTCGTGCTATTAAAATGAATCATATAGATTCTTCGGTTTATTACATTTTTAGAAACCTTAACATTCAGCACTATTAAGAAGAAGAGCTTGAACTGTAATCAGACTGGACCCAATGAAAATACGATTCTTTTAATCCCTGAAGTTTACTGAAGAAGTGGTTGAGAGATAAGCCTATTGACGGTTAAAAGCCAAAATTTCCATAGAAGCCAGCGTATACATAAAAAAAAAGTGAAAAGCTCTATTACCTGTGAAAACATACAAACACAAATGAAATGTGAAAATTATTTTGATGTGGTTTTATTAAATAAATATCAACATGAAATAATATCTCAGAAACAACAGTAAAAGTCAAAACTGTAAAAAGTAGCTGTAATCCAAATCCCTGAGTTTAAAAGGCAATCACTCCCACTTTTTACAGCATTATTCCCAAGATAAGCTACTCAACTCACACACGCACACACATATCAGTGTCTAAAATCGAATGGCTTAACAAATCATTTATGGCTATTACTGACTTAAAATTAGGAGGCAGCTCGTTTGTGATTATGAAAGCACAAGTTTAAGAAATATTATTAATATAGTATTAGAAGCCTGAGAAAAACACCTTGCCATGCCAAAGTATTGTAATATAAACTTGAAAACTTGAATTGCACACGTGAACTGCATGTCTCTTTTTGTCTACCAGATATCAGCGTGGACACGGTGGATATCCATTCTACCCTCACTCGAGTTTGACATTTCCATAAGATCCACAGAGCAGGCTTTATCATGATGCCAGTAAGAATGCATATAAATATATTTACATGCACTATTATATTAATGATTTTCGACTTGGCCTGAGCATTGACACTTCCCTGATGATGTTGAAAATCATCCCACAAAGTCTGCAAAGCTACTTCTTACTTTGCAGTCAAAGAAGAAACTCAGTGTTGAGTCCTGCCTCACTAAATGAAACTAGGGTAACCCTGAACTTTGGGGTGTCCTCATGTGAGGAAAACGCATGTGATTTCAGTTCATAGATGGCTTCCTGCTGTATACTGTCCTCTGTGTGAGCACCGAACTGTGCAATCATCATCCCATTAAGTAAAAAGGAAAAAGAGAAGAAAAGTTGTTGATGGGGTTGCAGACCACAAACCATGATCAAGCACTCAATCGTCCTCAGGAAACTTGAATTTTGCATAGACAATAAGCATGACTATGGACATGACGATACACATTGAACCAATCACAAGGTAGGCAATGCCCAGGAACTCATTCTTGCCACCCATCCAAGACACGTTGCTGAACACCACCTTCTTTCTCCCATCAAAGCTCAGAACAGGATAGTCTGGGGGACAAAATGTTAAGGACATACAGCAAAAATGGAAACAAATTAATTAATAAACAAAACAAAATAGTTACTTTTGCGAATAGTTTCATTGAAGAAAATGGCAGAAAAGCATCAAGTATCTACATCTAGTAAAAGTATTTGAACTTGGAGGCACCGGTGTTAAGCAAAATGAAAAACAACTTTGAGGTATTTACATATGTCTTAATGTGCTTCAGGTGGATGGCAAACAAACATTAATACTTATTTGCCTAGTTCATTTACTTACGTCAGAAAATTTGCCTATTCTAGTCCCCTCGTCTCAAGGAGCTCCCGAATCATTGTGCTCACCTTGCCCGGGTAAAAACAGAACCACACCCAACCGGTAAAACAAGTTGGACTCAGCTGCTTTTGTTGTAACGTGACACAAAAATGTGGCCAACTGAATGGTTGATCCCCTTCGGTAGATCTGAAGCACTGTGAGTTTTCACATATGGATGTGACAGTGTAAAACAATTTAAGCATTTCAGCAAATCCACCAGATTTACAACAATGCTTAAAATAAACCAAGATGTTTGCAAGACATTTGATCAATCACTCTGTGAGGGGCTTTTTTTGTGTAAAACATATATGGCGATTATTCAAGTCATACCTTTCTTAAATAATTTTGACATTGATTTTTGGTGTCCATAATGCCTACATTATAACCAGCAAGATGATGTTATATGGAGGGGACAGAGGTTAAGTAGGGTCCAAGTGAAAAATGGACACATGCTCAACAAATATATCCATACCACTAAGTACCATCCTTAAACTAACCCCTGAACCAGTAATGTGTATAAAAGGATACTGTAGGCAATTTCAAGGGAGTAGTTTCCAGCTGGCAGACCCTGTGCATAATCGCCCTCTGAGATTCGTCGATACAGCTTTCTGAAATCTGGCAGTGCCGCCGTCCTCATCCACACCAGGAAATCTTGATTGATGAAGCCGTTGTTAGCAGGGTCGGTAGGGTCCAATTCATATGCTGGTCTGGACCAAAAAACGGGTTTCACAGTACCTGGAAATCAAACCTTAATCAGCAATCATAATTTTAAAATATGTTATTTCACCTTAAAGAAAAGGACCCCATGCAATCCAGTATTCACTAAACCACTTATTTGAACACTTGGTAAAAGCCTTGTAATCATATAATTAATTTTGAACAGACTGAGAATCCCTGATTGAACAGAATTAAATTACATCATTGTATTACTTTAACTAAGTCAGACAGCAAATTATGGTATTCAGTCAAAGTTATTACCGTTGAAAGCATTCTTCAGAGGTGTGACACTGGGGTTTCTGTATTTGATGTTGTAGTCTGTCCACCAAGCAATCCCTTTTCCATCAAGGGGAACCTGCTTCTTTTTCCCATCGATAATCTGATACAGCTTGAAGGTGTCTTTAAAAAAAAAAAGTGCTTTTATATGTAAGTATTAATACTTCTTTAATAGAGCAAATAAACTTAATTCCAAATTGGTGACAGTCATTTTAAATGTATTTACATACCATTGAACATGCTGTTTGCCACTGCTCCACATGGTACAATTGGTTTGTCATTGTTATATTCATAGGGAGCACAGGTGTCACTGGGAGTCTTCAAGAAACAGGAAACAATTTTTTTTTTTTAAATCACACGTACATTTTAAAAAAGAAACTATACTGATGAAACAAATTAAATAAAAAAAACTGCACTACACCCACATATTTAACCAAGATGACAATAGTAAACAATTGCAATTACAATTTGCAATATTTGTGGGGGTTTTTTCACTTGGAAATTAAAAGTGTGGTGTGTGTGCCCTCCAAAAATACTTTATTGTTTACTCACTTTAAAGTTATCCAGGTCCCCAGACAACTGGTTATCATCTTTGGACACACCATACCTTCTGTAGTTCTGGAAATAATTGGATAAACCATAATAAAAGAACACAGGCCCCTGGGGAGAAAAACAGCAAGAGTCAGAAGGAGGAGTTCAGCTCTATAAAAACATACACTTCATATGTGTGTGTGAATGTGCAAGGCTCCTATCCAACCTTAAACAGACTGCTGAGGGAGAATTCCAGCTCACACACACAGTTCTTTTTATCTGGTTCAGAGCACTTGAAGCACGCTGAGCTCGGTTCAACCCCAGTGTAGTCTAGCTGTGTAGGAGAGAATAATAAGGGTTATCACTAATTATTAATGACTACAACACCTACAGTATCACTAGCAAGTGTTACTGACACCACACCTTTATAAACTCAAGAGCACAATGTCGCGTACAACTGCCCATGATGCAGAGCACAGGGCACAGTTATGCCATTTTCCTTTATCTCAACACTGAAAATACACAAATTTGTTTGTGCAACTCTACCCTGCTAACACATTCTTTACATTCTCTCTTCCTCCCTTTCTGCTCCTGACACTTGAGCCCTTGTGACTGCAGACTGACTTGTGCCTTCAGTGGTCAGGGTTGTACCTCCAACACTTGGATGCTCCGTGACGTGACAAAGAGAGCGACACCGATGCCGATGAAGGCCAGGCCGATGAGGACAAACCCTGGGATGACGATGCCGGCGGAGAGCATGGGCTGCCATGCCGGAAGCCTCTGCTGAGTGAAGGCAGTGTTGTCAGGCCGGTTGGCCATCTCCTTCTCCTCCTTCACCATTTTCTTGGGTCTGTTGGGTATACTGTGAATCAGTTTTGTAAGTTGTTCGTGCTATGTAATGTACCTTACTTCAAGTGTACTATAATAGCAAAGGCAAACACAAAGCAACCCCCATATCCTGGATGAGTGAGCCTTTATTTACTCTTCTTTACACTGAAAGATTTCCTCATTTCTGTTCTATACTCCACAGTTGTATACTCTTTAGTCTTTTGTATAGACTTTTTCACAGATTAGTAATCCTAACGCTGTTGTGGATACGTCAATCAGACTAACATTAAGAGGGTCATTTTATATTTCCGTCAGCAAGCTTGCTGTGCCACAAGCAAACATTATGAATCACTGCCATATTACATTACACTGTGCCTGTACTTCCTATGATTACATGTGACACAATAAACTTGCTTGATTAATTGATACTTTGGAACTCCCCAAACAGCTGCAACAGTTCTATTTTAAATTATATTACTAGAACATTAAATGTATAGCTCCCCACACCCCTGAAAGGCTTCATTCCACAAACAAAATATTTGAAATGTAATCACCAGCAACACCCAGATTCCCGAGAGCAAAACACAGACAGAGGGGCTTCCTCATTTCAAAACTTTAACTTAAGAGAAACAGCTAAAGTGAAGCAAAAACACACATGTTCGCAATTTGAGGTGCTACTTACACGCAGTCGGCTCAAAATGGAGAGACAAAAGATGTTAACAACACATCGGCGATCTTCCTCGAGCGGTAGGCGCCGGGGAGAGGCTCACCTTTACCTGTCTGTCCCGCCCCCACCTCGCCTCACCTGCCCATCCTGTTCCCCTCACGGGCTGACGTCACGAAGTATGCTAAAATCGGTTTTGCAGTTTCTCCTTCACCAACTTTAATCGAAAGATGATCAGGGCGGAAAACGATATCAGCAACAAAATGCAACTTTAAGCGAAGTCTTTCTCACTTTCATAAATGAAAAACAGTGGCGAGGTGAATTTGAAAAGCATTGTGTACGACTAAAATACAGACAGAGCCGCTGCAGTTGCTTGGCCCGCCCTTCTTTTTTGATTGATCGTTTTTTTGACCAATCGTTTCATGGGTGGTGTTGGGTAACATCTCCGATCCACCAATCACGAAGGAGTTCATACAACGGAGACCTGCAACTGTGCCGTCTTTGTGTTGACATCTGCGGAGGATTGAGAGGTAATATTAATATTTCCCATATTTAATGCACCCGTTTAGCTCCTAAAACAATATCCACTGTCGGCATACAACGTCCCTCTCGTGTTATCAATAAAAATACTAATTAAAGCGCTTTTATTTTTGTCTTGGACGCACCTGCCACTTCTCGTGCTAGCCGGGTCTCATTGTTGGTCGTGTTAGCTAACGGAGCAAGATACGGTTGGTAGGAAATACATTCAGGAGCGGTTCAAAGCCACGATAGCACCACTGCCTGTGTTCCGGTGATATTAAACGAACATTATGTTTTATTTAAATTAAATATGTCTAAGAGACCGGCAGGAATAAAGCAGCCGTTGGTTAGCGCAAGCTAGCGCTGCTATCTGCTGCTAGCTGTGCAGTTAGCTAACGTTAGTCCATTTGGTCAAGATGGCAATCGAGGAACAGCTAACGGTGTCTAAAGAACAAAGGTTCATGACCTACTTCTGTTCTGATATTAATTTAGCAGGAACCAGGTATAATACAGAACTTATCACGTGCGTATTCTCAATCGGCCAATTGATTAAAAGTCATAATAAAAAAGTGAACTGTACTGCAACACATTTATTGCTGATTGTCTTGTCTTATTCAAGGGATATTTGCTAAGAAAAATAAGGTTTGTACAAAGTTCAGTTAAATCTCGGTGGATGTAATGTGAAAGGCCAACTTTTCCCCGTAACCATATTTCTGGTTCTGTCTTCGTTTCTTAGTGTTTGAATGGATATTACCAGGTGCACGGAGAAATGGGTAAAACAAGACAAGGTTACTGTAACCATGGAGCTCTCATTTCATAAACCATGACATCCATGCACACTTAATGTGACTTCAGTCATCCAGTTTTTCTTTTCTTTTTGGGAGAAGCATCCCCACAAATCTCGACAGTAGGTCTTTAGCCTTTTGTAGCAGGTGCATTCACTGCCTCTAACAGATGCAGCAATTAGTTTATTATGTGATTAGTAGCTAATATTCCATTTCTTATTTCTATTTGGACAAGTCAACTATTTACTTGAGTCATTGTTAAGAAAAAGTGTTGAATTTGAGATTTTAGTTTTGTAAAGGTGAATATTTTCTGATTTCTTTAGTCCTGTATGTCAGTAAACTCAGTGTCTTTGGTTGTGGTGGACAAAACAAGAAGTTTGAAGCTGTCACCTCAGGCTTTGGGAAATGGTGATCAACATTTTTATGAACCATGTAAACATTGAATCGACAATGGTGACCAGTTGACATGGTATTAAGCAAATGTTTCACATGCAAGTTAATTTGTTTAAAAATCACTAGTAAGTGTTCCAAATAGCTATTTGGCATGTATTATGTTAGTTTGACATTTTAAACCGTGTACAAACAAACTCGTTTGATATTCTTATTTGGAAAGAAGGGCACAATTGTTAAATTATTTTTTGTTCTTTCAGTTTGTTTTTAGCACACACAACTCACACTTCATCATGTTCATCTTTTCTTTTAGGAATATGTTGTAATCTTTCTTTCAATGGTTATATTATTTGTGAAGATTCTAATTTCAACCATTTCATTTTACATAAAATATTTTTTGATGGGATGTTGTATTTTAACTTTGATGGGTTTCATTTCTCTTTTTTTTTTTTTTTAGGAGAGGCCTCCAACATCTTCCATAATGCTGTCTAGCAAGAAGTCAGACGCGGGCTCCTCGTCGTCCTCCTCTTCATCCTCTGCTGGAGCAGCAGGAGGTGATAGGGCCCCGGTCTCTGATGCCCAGACTGGTCCGTCAGCCTCAGCTGCGGGCCCAATGGATGTAAAGAAGAAAGAGAGGTCATCCCCTAGTGGGGAAGCTGGGGGAGCCCCTCTGCCCCACCAAGCGGGTCCTGGGGGGGCAGACCAAGACTCAGCTGAAGTTCGCAGGACAAGTCGTCGCAAGCGAGCAAAAGTAAACATTTTAGGGTGCTGCACCCTCCCTCCACACCCAGGAGGAGAGGATGCTGTTAATAGTTAGACAATGAGTGAACATTTACATGAAAGTCTAACAGTGCCTGATGTCACTGTATTCCTTGACTACATAGGTTTGTTACAGAGGATCGAAGTATACGTCATCATTTAAACTTGGGATGCTGTCTTGCATTGTCTCTTTCAGGTTCTCACTTTCATATGCAGTTAGTGGACCAGTGGAAAGTAAAAACAGAAGTAATTTCTCATTGTCTTGGCAGTGTTATGTTCACAGTATTTGTTTCTCTCCCTGAAAGGCTGAGGTAAGGTTTGTGGGAATACTCCAACTGACCAGAGTCCATAATGCTGGTTTTAATGATGCTTTTATTGTGCCTACTGTTGCAGGTGGAGTACCGCGAGATGGACGAGAGCCTGGCCAATCTGTCGGAGGATGAATATTACTCTGAGGAGGAGAGGAACGCCAAGGCTGAGAAAGAGAGAAAGCAGGTGATCCCTCCTCCAGCTCCACCAGTAGAAGAAGAGAATGACAGTGAGCCAGAGGAACCATCTGGTGAGTGTGAAACTTGATGTATCATATCAAAGAACTGAAATGAAACTCCCCCTAGGAAATAAACCTAACATGTGCAATTAAACTTTCAGTGCCCTAATCTTTCATTGCACACTAATACTGATCCTAAATGACACTCAGTGCTGTTAAGAGTGCGATGTTTGTTTACTTTTAGGTGTGGAAGGAGCAGCTTTCCAAAGCCGGCTTCCTCATGATCGTATGACATCCCAGGAGGCCGCTTGCTTCCCTGACATCATCAGTGGTCCCCAGCAGACTCAGAAGGTCTTCCTCTACATCCGCAACCGTACAGTAAGTGCCAGTGTATACACATTACCGTATTTTTCTAACTATAAGGCGCAATATCAAAGAACGGGTCTTTTTCATAGTTTTTCATAGTTTATTAAAGTCATACTAGAACATTTTGGCAGATATTTTGAGCATCATGTACCACATAAAATCGTTTCAAGGTCAGTAAGCGCAACCAGAATTAATACATTAGCTGCACTGGATCATAAGGCGCAGCGTTGATTTTTAAGAAAATTAAAGGATTTTAAGTGCGCCTTATAGTCTGGAAAGTACGGTACTTTGTGCCATAAAGGGATCATTGTTTTAGACATGTGCACTACTGTATCTTAATTCATTTATTAACCTCATTCAGCTCCAACTGTGGCTGGACAACCCTAAGATCCAGCTGACATTTGAGGCCACTGCACAGCAACTTGAAGCTCCATACAACAGTGAGACATTAAAGAAACATTAGATTTCTTTTTAGTTTTTCTTACCTTTTCAAAGCTTCTAGTCATACAGAAGTTGATATTTGATGTGCTTTTTGTGTTTTTTTTTTTTTTTTTTAGGTGATGCCGTGCTGGTCCACAGGATACACAGCTACTTAGAACGACATGGTCTTATTAACTTTGGCATTTACAAGAGGGTCAAGCCTTTACCTAGTAAGTTCACTTCATTCGTTGCACTGGTAAAATAAAACCCCAGTCCAGAATATACAGAATGTATTTTGGGAAAAAGAAGTGTTCACAGACATATTCCAGTTAATACACTGCCTCCTTTTTTTGCTACAGCTAAGAAGACTGGGAAGGTTATAGTCATCGGTGGAGGTGTCTCTGGTCTAGCTGCAGCCAGGCAGCTGCAGAGCTTTGGGATGGACGTTACTGTATTAGAGGCCAGGGTAGGTCACCAACTATTAATCTGTTGTTTTACATTTATTTGTAGTTAGTGTCACATTTTATTAACAGCTATTGATATAAACCATTTTATTATTTATGGTTGATGATAAACAAGTGACCAAAGCTTACTTTGCTTTGAGTTCATAATTGCCTAAAGTTTAACATGTCACCGTAGGAAATATTTACTTATTTTCTCCATGCAGGACCGTGTTGGAGGCAGAGTGGCCACATTTAGGAAGGGAAACTATGTTGCTGATCTGGGAGCTATGGTGGTGACAGGACTGGGTAAGATTCTGATCTATTTTTTTTATGTAAACAAAAAAACAACATCCTAAAAACTCATCATGTGCTGTTGTGAGTGCAGGTTTTTAACATTTTAATTCCGAATTATTGCAGTGCTTCTGCCCATTTCAGTAGCATACACTTCTGTGATATGTCATATGAATAAGCTTAATTTACACTTGCTTAATTATCCATGACCCAATTTTAAGTTGTTGCCTTTTGACAGTCAGATTCTGCTGTTACCAAAACCTTCCTGTAGATGGTGTTGTTGTTCTTGTCTACGCTGTGTCCTCATCAATTGTTTGTGTGTGCTTGTTCAGGAGGGAATCCCATGGCAGTGATCAGCAAGCAGGTTAACATGGAGCTGGCCAAGATCAAACAGAAGTGTCCTCTGTATGAAGCCAATGGCCAGGCTGTGAGTATAATGAAATATCTTAATCAGCAAAATGCCTTGTCCATTATCCTGCCACAGCCAAGCTTCTCAGGTTATTCTCGTATTAAGCAAATAGTATCCTGAGATACCCCGTGTGCATAAAGCCAAGAAATGACTTGATAGATGCCAAGAGGCTAATATCAGCATGGGCATGCATGTGATTTACTTCAGCCTGCTTAAGTCATACTGACATTTTAGGTCAAGTCCACTTATAAACAGCTAACCTGGTGTGGTGTGACTACAGCTGCATTTGATACGTATTACCAAATTCCATTTTTGAAACCAGGACCGTGTGTTGTTTACTTCGTTTAACACACAATGTTTATGGATGTCCAAGAGTTCCCTCCTGGCATTAAAGTGCTCTGTGTCTAGTTTTATAGCTGTTCTCCAAGTCTGTTGTTGTCCTGGGGCAGTAATCATGCTTTCCATGAGCCACAAAAACACAGTGAATGGTGGATTAATTTAACTGCTTGCCCTTGCGTGTCATCAACAACAGCTCCAGTTCCTTTGAGAACAGGGCAGACCAGAAAACAGATACAGTCTAATGTAATTACACTGGAAATAAACAGCGTTTTTCCCCCACTCATTTTTGTTCTGTCCATCAAGTGGCAGCAACAGTAGTAGGATGTTTAGGTTCACATTCAGGGCACTTCCACTGGTGTAGCCAGCAGGGCTGTTGAAGCAGTCACATCATGTGTAGCTGGTTTCCTCTTCCACAGGAAAAGGCAAATTAAATGTACATGTTTTACTTTTGTTCAAATCTGTTTGAGGTTAAACTTATGTTTACTTAATATGTTCTCTCTCTCTCCCCCTCCCCTCTTGTCTTCTCAATCCCTTCCATGTTCATCTTTTGGTGAACTTCTAAAGGGTGAACGGTGCACAAGTGTATGTATTGGTTTATTTTCGTAATACATAACTAATTCTGAATGACATTTATGCGTCACAAGTCAGCATTTCAACTTCATCTGTTTAACTTTTACCTAAACTCATTTTTCATTCATGTAGGAGACAGAGAGAAACAAACGGGCAGTTCATGTTAAAGCACTTATTAGCCATTTTTATTCAAGGGAAATCCACACAATAACAGAATTTTTGTAAGATGTTTTGTGACAATTATTCCCCAAAGTTTTAAAGGGAATATGATAATACAGCGTAAATAAATTCAGAGTAATACAACAGATATTGATAATAGTAGTAATAATAATATCATATGGATGTTTTATCTGTTAGTAATGCCTAGTCTGAAAGCACGCTTTTAGAGATAAAGATTTGTAGTGACACATTTCTGCTGCGGTGACTGAATGGTTGAAATAGTGGTGGAAAGTGTGGATTTTCCTTAAAATTCCACTCCATAATTGGTATACATCACCCTCTCTGCCCCAACATCAGAATCACTCTGTACACCTACCAACTACTTGAAGTTTTAAAAGTGACTCTGATAGTAGAGCTGGTGCTGCAGACCAATCGGAAAGTAGTTTTGCTGGACAATGACTGCATCATTTATGCTTCTTGAATCGGTTACATATGCATGCCACAGTAAGAGAAGAAATAGACACTGTTGAAAGTTCTATGAGTGATGTCATGAATTTTATCAAAAACTTTTCTACCAGGTAAAATACTTTCACTGCCTTTTGCATTAGTTTAGTCTGGCATGAGTCTCCTTCTTTTTCTTTTTCTTTTATTTTCTATGGTGTTCATCACCACTGCCATTAATGTGACTGATCACCCGGTGTTCCTGGTGTGTGTGTGTGTGTGTGTATGTATGTCCAGGTGCCAAAAGAAAAAGATGAGATGGTGGAGCAAGAGTTCAACAGATTGCTCGAGGCCACCTCCTACCTCAGCCACCAGCTGGATTTCAACTTCCTCAACAACAAACCTGTTTCTCTGGGACAGGCCCTGGAGGTGGTCATACAGTGAGTGCAGCGTACAATACATGAGCTCACGCACAGGAGAAGCTGACAGATGTATCCTGCACACGTGTACCCGAAGAAGGGATGTATATGGACACACACAAACACTCTAATCCGAATCTTGTGTCTGTGCTCAGGCTGCAGGAGAAGCATGTGAAAGACGAGCAGATAGAACACTGGAAGAAGATCGTAAAAACTCAGGAAGAGCTCAGGGATCTTCTCAACAAGGTGAGGTTATTTGGGAGAGGAGCAGTAGTCTCAAATATGCTCAATAAACTCTGCCCTCTTTACAAATTGCTTCCAGTATTCTTTCCTTTCATCCACCATCATCCCTTGACTCCCTTTGTCTCCTTTTTCTTCTATTTGTCCGTTTTAGATGGTGACCACTAAGGAGCGGGTTAAGGAGCTCCATCAGCAGTACAAAGAGGCCAGTGAAGTCAAACCACCCAGAGATATCACAGCTGAGTTCCTGGTCAAGAGCAAGCACCGCGACCTCACCGCACTCTGCAAAGTGAGCTCAAACACCAATCAGAGCCCTTACACAGCATAACAGATATTCACAAGCTGCGGTCGGTTATCCACACTGGTTGTCGTCCAGAACAGATTGTCTGTGACAATTTCGTGACTTCCTTTTCCGGACAGGCCAGAAATCAGACTAGATACTTAAGTCAAGGCAGTTCCTAGCTGTGGAAGCACTACTTCCAACTGTGTTTGTGGTGTTGTGGGTATTACATACCATCTGTGTTTTCAGTTGTTGCAGTTTGACGCACTTTGAAGCAATATTAGATTTCCTGGGTTGATTATAAGGCGTACCTGCAGGTCAGGAGGCCGACCAGAAGCTTTGTATTTGTTCTAAAGGATAATAACGAGTAAAGATTAAATAATTTGCAACAGAATGCCCAAGTACGAGCATGTGAAATGGAAATTTTATAGACTACTAGGTCAGGGTGGATGCCGCTCAGAATTTTAATGCCGTGTTACCCAAGTAAACCAGACAGGCTGTGTTTAAGTGGTTTAATGCCTCGGTGGGATGTATTATTAGAGTTAGAGCCGCCGTTTTATTTTTAGTTCAGATAAATCACCTCCACTGCTGCTATGTGTGTATTTTAGAGAGAGGTTTTAGTTGGTTTAAACACAGCTGGTGTCTGAACTGGATTTGTCTGCTGCCCATCCGCTGTCTGAGAAACCACTTCAAGGCCCCTGAATCACAGTCTGACTGACTTTATGTCTATGGATGCACACAAACACACACACTTTGAGCATGACAGAATGAGGATTTAAGACTGTGCGCATGTGTCTGCTCATGACTGGCTCACTGACTACACCATATAACAAGATTTTAGGGCCAGTAAGGGGAAGGCCATGTTAGGATACTTTCCAGTTTTCTCCCCATTTTAGTATCGGCTCAGAGGCATCATTAGGGGGGTTTGAGTCAGTGTTGCTGTGTTCTGGGGTCTTGTGTGGTAGGTGGTAGACTCTGTGCTGCTGCCGCTTCTGCTGCTGCAGTCGGTTCTATTGTGGCAAACTGATGAACAGGTTGAGTCAGCCCTTTCTGTCAAGACTGCTTGTCCTTTCTACATGACCTGAAACCCTTTGGGTGTGTACCTTTTAAACATGCATGCAGCACACACTCACCTAGTTAAAATACATCACCAGCTCTTCAAGTCTGTCTGTATTATTCTTGCATATTTTAAGCGTATAATTGTCAAATATTAGTACTTCTCATCCAACTTTTAATACTTATTTGAATAGTTTTTATTGGAATTTCACTTGTGAATAATGTCTTATTGTCACAAATAGTTTTTGTAAAACATCTTAAATAAAAAATAAAAATATTCTTGCTCTAACAGTATTTATCTGCAGTGCTGAAATATATGGATGAACTTAAGATATGAATACACATCTCCTTGCTGTCTGCCCTGTTTCTGTGTAGGAGTATGATGAGTTGGTAGAGATGCAGGTCAAGCTGGAGGAGAAGCTGCAGGAGCTGGAGGCCAACCCACCCAGGTAAGTTTCCAAATGGCTGATGTTCAGTTTAAAATAAGCAAAATACCATTCCTCAAGAAATGCCTCTAAAGATTTCAGAGAAGCATTTATCTGAATCGAGCTGAGAATAGAGACAGCAGCAGCTTTTTGCTCTCAGTATTAGACTGTTATATAAATATTAATGCACATCTCCTTAAGTCCGCTTTTATCAGTTAATTTAACCTGGAGTCAACCAGGCTGTTTGTCTTTAATGTCAGGCAGTTCTTAATGGTTATAAAAATAATTGCCTGTTGGAGCCCTGCAGCCCTTAGCAACAGATATTTACCTTTGTGTGTTGGTTTTTGTTTTAGTTTTCAGTTAATGTGTTTAAATATGTATCATTACGTTGTCACCAGTTTGGGTTTTCAGCATGTGCATGAGTAAACCTGTCCCTCAGAGGTCTAAGGAGCTGTCAGTATACATCATTGTGTCTCTTTGCTTCCCTTCTTTCCCACAGTGATGTTTACCTGTCATCCAGGGATCGGCAGATCCTAGACTGGCACTTTGCCAATTTGGAGTTTGCCAACGCTACGCCCCTCTCCACCCTTTCTCTCAAGCACTGGGATCAGGTATGTACATGCACCCACTTTGGAATGTCATAACCGTGCAGTCCTGACAATGGTCTTGCATTGAAAAAACAACCTTAAACAGTCCCATGTGCATGATAAGTTACTGCTAGTTTCACTATGAGACACCTCCTCCATTCTATTTTATTACATCAGGAAGTCCATTGTGCTATTGGGATGATAACTTATTTACTTATCTACAGGACGATGACTTTGAGTTCACTGGCAGCCACCTGACAGTAAGGAATGGTTACTCTTGTGTTCCTGTGGCCCTCGCTGAAGGCTTGGACATCAAACTAAACACAGCAGTACGGCAGGTCCGATATACAGCCTCTGGTACGTGCACAGGATCGTGTGTGTGTGAGGTCACAAGCTCTACTATGGACATTTATAACTGGTGCCCATAAGGATGTGCTGTGTGTTACAATTCGGTGTTCATTCTGCAGGATGTGAGGTGATAGCAGTCAACACTCGCTCCACTACCCAGACCTTCATATACAAGTGTGATGCCGTGCTATGCACCCTGCCTCTCGGAGTGTTGAAGCAGCAGCCTCCTGCCGTGCAGTTTGTTCCCCCACTGCCCGAGTGGAAGACGTCTGCCATACAGAGGATGGGCTTTGGCAACCTCAACAAGGTTATACTCCAAAATAAGCAGAAAATAACACATTCCTTCCTTCCTTCCTCCCTTCCTTCCTTCCTTCCTTCCTTCCTTCCTTCCTTCCTTCCTTCCATCCTGCTATCCCAGACCATTTCATCAAACTTCATCACCCCATTCTGATTTGTCCTGATTCTAGTTTTTAAACTAGAACTTGTTTAATATAGTGTAGAATACATTGAAATGAGTCGTTGAAGTCAGAATTCAAGTCAGGTTTTAAATCATGCAGTGTGTCTCTGGCAGAGCGGAGGATTTGGTTCCTCAGAGGGACCTCCTGCTTCTCTTAAAGCTGCAGTGTCCTGATGCTAGGCGTATGACCTTGAGAGCATTCGGATTGTTCCTCTTGCAGGTTCATATATCACTGTCTAAGTTGGCAGCATCCAACATGAACACATCCTCTTTCTCCTCTTGTTGTTTTCTCCCACATGAATCACAATAGGTATTCATATTCAGCTCAGATGAGGAAGAATTCCCTCCCTCCTCGAAACTGCCAAAGTGATATTGTTGTACACATCCCACAGCTAGGCTCCGATGTAGGCTGAGTGGGAACGAAAGGTGGTACAGGCAGTGTGTTTGCTAAGTATAGGAGGGGAGAGGCAGTCAGAGCCCGGTGGCGTGCGAATGAGAGATGCTTTTTGCCAGAGTGTCAGTAATCCGATCAGAGTGCTCATTCTGCGTCACTCCTGACCCCCCACCTCCCTCGTGCACACTGTTGCTGAGCATCATCTGCAGCAGAGTAGTTTATCTCCTAATTCTACCGCAGCGTAGAGGAGAATACTGCATTATTATGCAATCTGAGTTGCTACTAATACTGTACCACCAGCAGAGGGCGCACTGCCATTCACACATTCACAGCCATGAAGTGATGGCACAGGAAATTTGTTCATCTCAGGCAACTAAGCTTTTGATTGAAACAAACAAATTGTTGTGACTTTTTTTTACATTTTGTGTTCCTCCCCTTCTGAAGGTGGTGCTGTGTTTTGACCGTGTGTTCTGGGATCCCAGCGTCAACCTGTT
The DNA here is from genome assembly GCA_028564955.1 of Terapon puta. Classification (NCBI taxonomy): domain Eukaryota; kingdom Metazoa; phylum Chordata; class Actinopteri; order Centrarchiformes; family Terapontidae; genus Terapon; species Terapon puta. Next base: position 9,555,207 of record JAOXYL010000113.1, read on the forward strand.
TGGTCACGTGGGCTCCACTACAGCAAGTCGGGGTGAACTTTTCCTCTTCTGGAATCTCTACAAAGGTAACAGAAGATCTTTTTTTGTTTCACACTGCTGGATCATTTGATGTGATATTGATTAGAGATAGACAGATATGTTTTGTTTTTTTTTTATTCAGGGTCTATACCAATACTGATTGTTAGTAGTAGAGGCCGATAACAGATATTTGGAGCTGATATTGTTTTGCAGTAAAAGTGAAAATATTGGCATGAATAATACGAACTTTCAACACTTTGTTTAAATGCCTTTAAGCATATGTTTATTAAGCGGCTGCAATATATTAGAGTTTTTTTTTTATTGTAGACAATAAACATCTTTGCGTTAAAATTCTAACACAAAGTGCAGGGATTTCCCAGGGTCACTGAATGCTCCTCTCCGTGTGTGAGCACTGTTTTCACTGTTGATTTGCTGTTACCTGTGCCATGGCACTGCTTGTAATCAATCAGATGGTGCAGTGGTAGGACATGCTGGAGTAGTAGTGACTACAGACAGGCGAGAGCGAGGAGCAGCTGCATCAGAGCCAAAATGATCTAGTTTTAAATTGATTGGATTTAAAAAAAAAAAAAGGCTGATGCCAATATGCGTCAAATAACGCACAGATCATTTCCTACTTATATGCCCCCCTCCCCCCATACGTGCATAAAAAGTCTCCTTTGTTCTTTTCAGCTCCGATTCTTCTCGCTCTCATGGCTGGTGAGGCTGCCGGCATCATGGAGAACATCAGCGATGACGTGATTGTTGGACGCTGCCTGGCCATCCTCAAAGGAATATTTGGCAGTAGCTCTGTACCTCAGGTAGATGTTTGTGCATCATCTGTTATCTTGTACTTTGCTGATCTTTTCAGTGCATTTATGTTCAGGGCAACAATTGTCTGTGCGTCTGTCTTTACCTTGACCTTTCACTTTGAGCGCTTCTTTACCACAACCCCAAGTCCATGTACTAGATTGTTTATACCCTCTCAAACAAGATGTCCTCAAAATTTGACAAAGCAGTGTTGTTCAAGTACAACTTCATTATGTTTGTTGTTTACAGAAAAGTGGTGGTGGGTTATATGTTTTTTAAGCTCCATCATTAGTGATCTCTCTGGTTTTTCCACTACTTTAAGTGGAATGTCAAATTCATTCCTGAATTGACCCCCATAACCAGCACCAACTTTACACAGCGAGCACATGTGAAAGGCAGTCATGAGGGGAGTCGCATCCAAACCACTGGTCATTATAAATCATTTGCTTATGGTTTTGAATGGGATAAAATCATATGCATGAAGGCCAGTATTGGAGCTGTTTGCCCATCCAGCTGTTTACAGGTTCCTCCAGTATCATCATGGAAACTTCTAAAAAGTGCGTGTTGTTGTTTGTCGTCTTGGCAGCCAAAGGAAACTGTGGTCACCCGTTGGCGTGCAGACCCCTGGGCGCGGGGCTCCTACTCGTACGTCGCAGCAGGTTCTTCGGGTAACGACTATGACCTCATGGCACAGCCCATCACGCCGGGCCCCACCATACCTGGAGCCTCACAGGTAAGTGCACAAACATGAAAAAAACTGCGGTGTTGAATTTGGGGGAGAATGTCGGTTAATGTGTGTGTGAGAAAGCAGGCATCCCAGCCCGACCACAATATTTAACCAAACCAAAGCAGAGCAGTTTATTCCCCACACAGATGTTTTTTTGGCTGTTTTGATGTTGGCACGCTGATTGATGTGAACAAGTCATATTTATGCGTTGCCTGATGAGTTCTGGCAGTTTACTACCACACTTTTTCCTCTCTCCCCAATCCCTTATTTTCTTCTAATTCCTTATAATGTTGGGACAATCCATCATTGATCTCGGTGTGGTTTTCTTTCTCCCCCCCTCTTCCCTCAGCCTGTCCCTCGTCTCTTCTTCTCCGGGGAGCACACCATCAGGAATTACCCCGCCACGGTCCACGGCGCCCTGCTCAGCGGGCTCCGCGAGGCCGGCCGCATCGCAGACCAGTTCCTGGGTGCCATGTACACACTTCCCAGAGGGGCCACCCCCACAGCCGCCAGCAACCCTCAGCAGGCTCAGCCCACCCCCAGCGTCTGAAAATTTCCCCCTCCCGGCCCCCTGTCAGCCCTGGACTGTTAGACCAATTACAGCATTTTTGAGAGAGGTTCACCCATAAACTGCCGATATTTCTGTATGTGAGAGATCTTGGAAATCCCAGACACAACGTTGCATCTTTGCCTTTTTCTCAAGTAATGACTCTTTGAGGATTTATGTTTTTGCCTTAGGTATAATGTGAAATTGAGATTCCTTAACTGGAGCTATTCAGTTCCTCTTTTATTTCGGGATTTGGATGGCTGAACGCATATCCAGAAAAATATGGAGACAGATGTAAACTACTACAAAGGCTGGGCTATGCTAAAGATGTGCTAATCCTCACTTTGTTACATACCAGTGTAACACATCCAAGACTTTATAAATGTGTCATCTTGCAGTCTTAAAAACAAACAAAAAAAAAAAGCATGGCATTACATTTGGTACGTGCAGTGATTCAATGTATTCCATGTCAACGTGCATGTTCGCAAAACCCAGCATCTATTTATGTGCGCCTGTCTAAATACTAAATGTACACACAACCTAGAACCAGATATCCTACAAGACAGATGACCAACTCAGCAGCACAGCCTCAGTCCACTAAAACTGTTCTGCTTATCTAAGCAAAAGACATTTCCCTCTGGTGTCATTCCAGAGGCCATGTCTTGGTTGTCTTAAGGCTTAAAACATTGCCGTGTACTGTAGCTGTTTGCCTCCTAAATTTATTGTCATTTAGGTTGCAGAGTGTAGTGAAAATAGTTTGTATCAAAAGCTAAAAAGACGAATATGTTGAAAGAATTGTGAATGTTTTTGTTTCCATAGCAGTTTACGTATTTTATTATGGCTGTCATCACATACTTTTTTATATTGTCAATTGTTTTGTTATTAAAAAAAAAAGAAAATAAATCTGACATGAAATCGGTATGTTTTCTTCTCAAAAGCAAAAACCAGGTTGAAGAAGGTGAACGAAGCGTTTTCTGTCCTCCCGTGCAAATGTGTAGTTTTTTTGTACTCGCATGTACAAAAGTAACATGGCAGCTTCTGCTTTGACCCTCCAGCGACCCTCCTTCATTGCAGGTCTGGCTGCTTCCCAGGGTCTGTGGTACTCTGTGTGTGTGTATGTATGTGTGTGTGTGTGTATGAGAGAGAGAGAGGGGAGAGATGAGGGTCCCTGGCAGCAGCTCCACATAGTGGGGGATCTGATGAATGAGTGGGCTAGATTAAAATGGTCAACCATGAGCTATGGGCTTTTCTATGGAGTTGTATTTCAGGGCTCCGTGCCCCTCTGTTTCCATGCGCTTGCGAGCGTCACAGGCCTTGTTTTCCCCAAGAGATGCGGTTATTATTATCGTGACCAAAGGAGATGTTTGATGTAACAACAGTAATTTGAGCTGGGGTTTTGGACTGCAGCACTCGGGTATTTTCACCTCCCTGGTAAACCATAGGCTCAGAGCAGTGTGTAACTGTTGACTGGTGAGGTTATTTTTCATAATAGCCTCAAGCCCACATCAACTGATTACTTGACAGAGAGGCAGTCATAGAAAGTCAAATGGGGAGTTATAAAAAAAATCCTCTGCATGAGAGACCACAGCGTGTCTGAGCACATCTCATGTGATTCATAGGTGTGGGGTGGAATGTACACTTATACAGGTACAAACACCTCCCACATGCTGTTATGTGTATTTTGGACATGATCCATAATAATAAAATGGAGAAGGGCACACACACAGTTGTTTTGGCTTATGTAAGGACAACATTTTATGCCACGCTCATGGCATGGCTCTTGTTGGTCAGTCAGTCCACCTACTTCATCCACACTGAAACATTTGACAGAATATTGGATGGAAGGAAGTTTTATACAAACATTTGTTTTCTCCTGGTGGTGACTCTGGTGATCCTCTGACTTTTTATGTCCACCTAAAGGAAGCTGCATTAAATTTTGTACATGATCCCCACTCAAAGAATTCTCATACATTAGGGATCCCTTAACTTTTCATCTGGCCACAACAGGCCATAACCAGAAAAAACTCAGAGTTGTTAACATTGAGTCGTCACTCTCCATCAGTTGTCTCAGTGGCACCAAAATCCGTAAAACAGGCACAATCATCAAGACAGCATCAAGTTCTTCTGTGCTGCAGGCTTGACCTTTGCGACCCTTTGGACGCATCCCCACAATCGACATCCCCCTCACTCGCTCCTGTGACACCTGTTGTAGGCAGCGAGGGCTCTTTCTCACTTCTCACTCCTCCATCTTCCTCCACCCACACTCGCCCGGAGTGCCACTGAGTCATTTCCATGGTTGACTTCACAGCACTAATTCAGGTCAGGCATCAGCGCTGAGGCTCAGGAGTACCAGGGTCCAAACAGGCACCGTTGTGTTAGAGTAGCACCTCCCTGCATCTGAACTTAGGACAGATTAAACCACACAGGCAGGAGACAGGAGTGTTAACCCCTGACGGTTGCAGTAATAAATGGTGAAGTTGGTGAAAATAAGTATCTGGAAACTGGAAAC
>JAOXYL010000113.1:9568103-9582824 GCA_028564955.1 Terapon puta
ACCTGAGGTCTCCCAGTGGGAGTAACTCCATTTATTAAACTACTGCTCTGCTGCCACCATGATGGATGCTCTGAACCCAGTGTTGTAAAAAGTACTACAGCACTGTCAGGCCACATTAATACTACAGATTTTATTTGAAACCCCTTAAGAAGTGACACCATTGCATCAGGGGTAATTAACATCAGCTTCCTTTAATTAATGTGTCTCAGGAGTCAGAGAAGAAAAGAGGAGACAAGTTCCTGCTTCTACCTGTCCTGCTGCAGATCTCCTGCTTGGACCCGGATGGTCTAATGGTGTTCAGATTGACGATGGCTCCACGGTCTGCTCCCAACTCCGCTCCTCCCCTCAGCTCTGGCCCCTGACCCTTGCCCCCGACTGGTCCACAGGTCCCCTCTGGAGGAGGACCCCGCTGTCTTGGACAGCCGGTCATAAGAGCTTCCCAGGTGGTGAGAGTCACTGCTGGGTAGGTGTCGCCTCCAGGAGGCTGGGCTGTGGCTTGGGTTTGGACTGGGCTCTGCGCTATCAGCAGCCTGCAGAGGTAAGAAAATGAGATGAGAATTTTTTTGTTCAGAGTCTGAATCGGCAGCTGTAGTAAGTTCTTGTTTAATAAGTGGATTGGTTTGGCACCGTCTTGGTCAGAAACACAGACGTTACAGTAGAGGTCAGTTCATTCAATCTCATATTGTGGATTTGTGCATAGGAGCTCTGGGATTTTTGTTTGGACTTATGTGGGCATTAAATACATGCTGTTTATGTTAACTGGTGTGTGACAAGGAAAGTCTGCCATGTGGACTTCTGCCAGGGGAAAAACCCCCAACCAAAAACCCCAAACATACCCCAAGCTGAGAGATTTATAATTTGGTGGGCTGACTAGAAAACAAACCCCAAGTTAGTAGTGGTACAAGTACTGTGGTGGCTACAACAGCACGTCCCCTCTCAAAACCTCAGTAACCCTGCTCGAAGAAAGCGAGAGTTAGATGACGATGCAGTTCCTAAAGCACACACAGAAACAGCACCCTGCTCCTGTAATTTCAGCTTTAAAAAAGCACCATAATTAGTGACATTTGGTGGGTTGGAGTTGGCTTGGGATGCAGTTTTAGAATGCATTCTCACTAATTGGGTTTAATGGAGCCCTGCTGGACTGCCTCAGTCTCCAGGGGTAACAGACAGGAAATCAGTCACCGGCGAACCCTGCCAAGGGGGCGTGTTCAGTGTGGTCACTTCCTGCTCCAGTCACCGAGGGGAGGAAACGGCAGAGTGGCATATTCTCCTTCTATGGTAAGCCACGGCTGCGAGACCGGGGCTTTCACATGGTTGCCACGAACTGCATTTCCAGTGTTCCTCCTACACTCAGCAGGAGGCTTGTACTTTGTTCAGCACATTGTAACAGACTTGAAATAACACTAGCAAAGACTCGGCATGTACCACCCGAAAGTTGAAAGAAATAGCCTGAGAATGACAATGAGTATGACACACTCCAGAACTAAACAGCTTTCAAAAGATGTGTGGCTTCAGTCGAAGGAAAATTAGTAACTTCTGTGTGTGCCAATGGAGAGATTTTTTCCCATGTGGCTGAAAGTTAATTTAAGAAAATATTTGGGCAAGAGGAACGTCAGTCTGTAATAAATGCTGTTAAGTAAGTTGATGTGCCACAGCAGAGGAAATCTACTGGGAACAGCAAGCTGTCATCACAGACCTGCTCCTGCAGATCACATCAGAATGCCTTCAGCTTGGAAAACCCACATTTATAGGCTGTTATAATCAGATACACTAAATCATGTCTGACAGCACAGCATGATGATTTGACATAATAAAAAAATACAAGGTGGAACTGAGAAAAGCAGAGCTGCTAGGTACATGTCTCGCATCAACTTTTATATAGCAAATGAACAGGATTTAAAGGAAGAGTTGACATTTTGGAAGACATGCCTTTTCTTGTTTTCACTGAGAATTAGGTTAGAAGATGGTTACCATTCTCATATCTGTGCGGCAAATATGCAGAAGAAGCCAATAACCTGCTTATTTTAGCTTTGCATAAAGACTGGAAACAGGGCAAAACGCTAGCCTCGCTCACTTCAAAGGTAACTCTACATGTCCTCCTTCACCTCTAAAAATCTCAAGCTAAAGTGTAAAAACAAGTTGTGGGTCAGACTATTTCTTGACCAGTCTTTATGCTAAGATAAGTCAGACAGCTGCTGGTTGTTTCTGACATATTTGCCATAGAGACACCGGAACATTATCTTCTCATGCAATACTCTGCAAGACAGCAAATGAGCATGTATGTATTCCAAAATGTCAAACTATTCCTTAAGGGTGTTTTAGGTTTTATGTAGACACTTAATCTATACAAATCCTTCATTCAGCTCATGCACTCTGGAGTTTTATGTAAGAAAGGTATCTCCACTTAAGAATTATTGATACAGTTTCCAAGAGTTCACTTTAAAAACCAAGCAGACACTGTGAGAAGACACCACTCTAATATCGAATGACGGCCAGCAGATTTGAGAAATAACACAAGTACTGTGTAAGAGCTTCTGCAGAACAAATTATACCCCTGCTTTAAATCTGTCTGTCCTTGGTCTCTCGCCCAATTCTAAGGAATGATGTTGTCTTTGCCAACCCAAACTCTTAAATCACCTCTCCAGTAAGACAATATTTTTGACACTCCAGGTGAAGTGTTTCAGAAAAGGTGGAACCTGTGTTTGATTTGCGAAGGTGATGATCTGTTTATTGGTCATGATTTATAAAAGTCTTTCTTTTATTGCTTTTCATGGGTTGCTTGTCCAGTGTCTGTTGTCTGATGTACTACTACTGAAAACATCCCACAGTCCAACTTCAGCTGCTGCACAGACTGTTATCCTACAGGGCTTTTTCTCTCTAGGTCACATCAGGCGAACAGTGAATAGTAGAGCAGCTCCCACACTTTACCTTGCTGCCACTGGTTTTTGACTCAACAAAGGATGTTTTGGTATCTCGTTCATCGGCCGTATCGGCCCCGCTGTCCTCGGCCAAACATAAGTCCGCAGCTCATTCATGTACAGGCTGAGGTTTCCTACTGCTGCAGTGGGGAGGAATTATTACAATGCTGTTCTGTTCTGTACCCTGAAGTGTGGAGTGACTGCTACAGAAAGCAAGCACTTTCCATTCTAACACTGACCTGTTAGGTTTATTCATATCAGAATTGGCCTTCAAGTGTATTTTGGATCAAGTCCTGTATGCTCTTTGCCTGTTGCCAGTTCTGTTCAATATGTCTATTATCAGAGCCTTAACAAGATTTTAGTTATGAGGATGCACTGAAGCAAAACAGCAGTTTCAGATACATTCCATCTTTGCTTTGGACTAATCAGAGAGTGAAGGCTAAATAGCAGGTATGGATTCAGACCATGATGACTACCTAAACAAACCAGATGATGCAGATGTCATTCTCTGTCACCTAAAGGTCTGAATGAATGGCATCCAAATAATTTATACGTAAGGTTTAAAGAGGGAAGCTAATCAATAAGCCATCCGTTTGTCCTGGTTGCCCCCTGGTAGTCAAAGGAACTGGGAGTGTTGTCTCCTCCTTAATGACGACTGATGGATAGAGAGGTGATTTTCAATATGCTCTACTTTCATCACTTTGACTCTGAGACTTTTGAGTCTTTTGAGTGAGATCATTAAAACAAAAAGTCATGTTGACAGGAAACTTTAATCTGTTAAATGTCTAAAACAAAAAAATAATTTTAACATACAGCTGTTATTTACATGCAGACTGCAGTGTTCATGGACCAAGAGTTAGATAAAGGAATATTGATGCCAAGTGAAAGAAAAATCAATGGCATGTCAGTTAATGATGACTAGCTGCATTCCTCCTCCATCCACCTATGTGCCTTCATCTATAAACTTCCATCAACCTTTGACACTCCAATCACAAACTAATCCCAACCTCCAACTGTCCTGACTGCAGCTGTATTTATCCAAACCTCTTGGGAATGGATGCTGTTCAGACCACTGAAATGTTCTGAAAATCCAAACCAAAGATGATGGGCTGTGCTCCAAGACATGCTTCAAAGCCCAATTATGAATTGGAGTATGTTTTTTGTAGCAATTTTTTGCTTGTAATTGCTATCCAAATGGAGTGACCAGTTCATGCATCAAATACCGGGATGAACAAGATTTTACTGTACCGCAAGAATCGACCAAATGGCTGTGGGAAATTCCCATAACGAAGTGCACAGCTGGCAAAAAAAAAAAAAAAAAAAAAAAGAACAAACGGAGTGACAGCAAAAGATGCATTTCTTAAGGTCACTGCTGATTTACCACATCAGAAACGGGGCATGGACTCATCCAATTGCTTATTTCCAGGGCTCTCTGGGAACCAAGGCCATCAAGAATGAGTGATGTGGCACCGGGTCAGAAAGAGGAGAGTGGGGGACTTACGAACTTGAAATGCAGATCCGGGATCAAGGCCATGTAGTAGAACTAATGTGGGCACTGACCCTGACAGAGCCCCTCAAATACATGACTTGAAACCACTTTGTTCATATCATGGCTTGGATGACAAATTAAATAGGGGACGGAAGAGGGAGGAAGGGAGGGCGGTAGTCAAAACAAAGGTGGCTGTCCCCTACCAGCCTATATTGGTGCTGGAGGGCGTCAAGGGTCGTGGCTCAGTGTTAGACAGATTTTGCAAAGCCCATTGAGGCTAATGAGAGGGAGGGGCCCTGTAGGCAATGTCACCTAGTTAGTTGCTATGTTTTCATGCAGTACTGGCTGGAGATGAGAGACCCTTGGTGAAGTGGTTTTAAGAGGTTTGACGCATAATGGTGTGTGTTTGTGTAAGTGTGCGATACTGAAAAACAATCTGAACATTGACCATCAGACACAAGTGACTGCATAAAAATGTCACTCAAATTAAAACATTTAATCTTGACAATGTGATCATAGAATATGTCATTACTCTTAATCTAACCTGATATTCAAAATGAGCTTTTTGGCACATTGGTCTGAAAAAAAGGGTTGATGCCTTGCCTTAGTGAAAGTTCTCATGGGAAGAGAACCTGAACCACAACCATGTAATGCACTGAAGTCCTGGTCCAGTCAATAGCAGTTTATTGCACTACTGTTAAAAGAACTACTATATCACGGCGCCAGTGCAACAACTACAAAGACAACATCACTGTGGGACACCACAGTATCGACTCAGGCAAAGCATACTTTGTAAAAAATAATGAAACCTCAAGAAATCTCTCCAGAATTATTGCCTGCAGCACATCTCAGCATACAGTGTAAATGGAAGACAAAAACTATTTAACTCCAGATAATTTCACTGCCCTATATTGCAAATGTGGCCAAAGATGATGGATGAGACAGCAGGCATTTTGCATGTGTGTGTCTGTCTCCTTGGTAACATCCAGTTTATTTATAGAGGAAAACACAGATCTCACCCAAAGGCCCCTAGTCCAATAGAGTTTGTCAAACTGACAGACTGACATGTTTTTGCAGCCATGGAACCCACACTGTAAGCAATACTAAAGCCATTTGGCAATATATTATACACTAATAGACAAGTAAGTTAATACTATTGTCCATTAATAGTGTTCACATAATCTTTCTCATGACTTGTATAAACCTTCATACTCCATTAATTAAGTTGCAGACATGCACACAATCTTACGTGTTAATGTATAGGCACACATGCATTAATTCAGGGGGGTTAATCTGGCTTTTTACAGTAAGGAAATTAGCTACATGTAACATAGCTCTCAACAGACTCAAGAGTTCTAGATGTTATGTGTAAGGCTGTGCTGTAAGTTTTACCATGCTTGGTGTGAAAAGTCAATTGCAAGAAATTGTAAATAACAACTTCAAATATTAGAATAACAAATAAAAGCTTTCAAAGTGGCATGTGCAAAAAGAAGCGTCTCTATAGATCAACGCACATTAATCTTCTACATGCAGTATGTGGTGGTGAGTATTTGAACAATTATTTTTATTAATGTTTGTGTAGAATAGCAATGTAGCCTGACAGGGGTACAGACTGTAATGTGGTGCCACATTTAAACACCAGAAAGCTATTTTCTTCTCCTTGAGGTTTTCCTAACCTTCTTTTCCCCCTGTTGAGGTCTTTTTCATTTCCATCCTCCCTGTTTTTTGTCCCACCCTTTTCTCTTTGTGCTTACTGGGGCAGCAGGAGTGGGGCCTACAGAAATGCTGTGCTAAGCTCGAAGTCACAGAGCCTGGCGTCAGGGAAAAATACAAGCTGAGCTCTCATGCAAAGTGGACACACCAGGAGCTCAGCCCTGCGGTTGTACTTTCTGGACTTTTATCTTCAAGACAAAACTATTTGCAGAGTGGTGCGGATAATGCCTTCACCTGCATAGCAGTGCAGAGGGTTTTAGAAGCCAAATTATGCAGGAAAAGCTCAAGCACATGTTTGTTTTATGCCAGAAAGGTTTGAGAAATCCATCATAAAAGCAGATACATGGCACGAGGATTACTTTTCTAAGAGGGGAGGAATGAAACTGAGGGACTTAGTTTGAAGCTGACTCTGCACATTTAATACCTTTTGACATCAATGTGATCAAACCTATGAAAATGCACTTCAACCCACTGTCACATTTTTTTCTATTAGCTTCCATCGATGGTTTCTTTATGTGTACAGTTGTCCCTCCATATTGTTCGAACAAGAAGAACTTTCGAGACATGTAAAATTACCAGCCAAATGTAGTCAAACCATGAAACTTGTTTTGCACTTGCCAACAAAGAACTAACTTGTAATAATGCTGTCTATGTGTCTACATAACTGCAGAATGATGCATCTCATAAGAGCAAAAAAGTATAAAAATCTAAAGTGGGTTGTCCTACCTGTGGTTGTTGAGTATATGATCGGCCCCAGGACTGAGAGGTAACAGGTGCGTGGGGTATGACCCTTCCTGGGACCCCTGCCTCTGTGGTGGGAGATGGTGAATGTTTGCCACGGCGAAGCCCTGCTTCCTCTTCTCTAGTGTTAGTAACTGCATTGTTGATCCTACGCATGTACACCTGGGACAGGGAGCATCACAAAGATCAACATTATGCAGCCATGAGGCAGTTCACTCCTATCCTCCTATTTGCCAATGTTTTTGTGAAAAGAATGTACTCACTCTTAACTTAAGATTCTGATTTTGTCTCATACATTTATTTATTATCTAACCTCTGCAGGGGACGGCTTGGCTCCTTTCTGTGCCTCAGCATTCACCCCAGCTCCTGATCCACTGTTTATTGTGTCTTCTGTATCAAAGGTGGTTGCTCTGTAAGCCCTCCATGTTGTTGTGGATTCTGCCTCATCTTCCGACCCGCCATCAGTCACCGTCCTTGTACCCCCTCTTCCCCGACCTGTCTCATCTACAGACGTAGTGCCCCGGTTCCTCCAGGTGCTCCTCACAGTCACATTCTTCATGTCTGGTAAACTGTCCTCTTGGGAGTGCTGGCTTTGTCTTTGGCGTCTCCAGCTGGTGACCGTGGTGGTGCTACTGCTGCTGCTGCTTTCGAAGCCTGACTCAGTGTCATTAAAGTCTGCAGAGGTGGTGTCTGGGGACTGAAGGCTAAAGTTGCTGCGCTGGCAGCACAGGTGGCTGGCTGTGGTCTCCACCCTGGAAGTGTTGTGGAGTCTGGACCTTGATGAGGAATCATTGTGGTCATCCACCCCACAATCCTGGTCCTGGCACGGTCGCAAGGTGATTTCGCTCTTGGGAATGGAAATCTCATATGGGATGGAGATGCTGCCATGATGCTCACTGCTGGGGCCTGACAACAAGTCGCATAATGTCAAATATTTTTTAAAGCAAAATATAGATATAGATCTAATTGGAATACAGATATAAGTTCATAGACAAGAGCATAATGAATTGTGCTTCATAGGTCTGGATTTCTAACAACAAGTTGGTATTGTTCAAATGGCCCCATTACAATATAATGATGTTTTCAAGTTCTTGCTTGTGTGAACAACTCAGGGTGTGTCGCTACTGGCCTGTTTCATTACCTTATTGTTACAGACTGTGAAAAATCACAGTGTTCACTCAGGTGTAACTGGTTTGTGAATTCTAAAAAAACTTACCTATGAGGATGTTACTTGTGGAGGTGTGGCGTTCTTTGATTGGCAGGTGTTCACTGGACACACTACTGCTGCGACTGCTGGTTCTGGAAGAGCTTGGGTCATTGGGATAGATGGTTATGCTACTAGTCATTTTACTAGTAGTGGTCACAATGGGTTTGGTGGAGATTTTAGGTTTGCCGTTTGTAGACAGTGGCTCTGAAATCATCATTTCCTTCCTGTCGATTTCAACAATAGCAGGCTTGATGACAGCTTTTGACCTCAGCGCCTCACGTGGGCTGCACACTCGCTGGATCTCAATCGCTGATGCGGAATGTGTGGGCCCCTGGTGGCCTCCCTCAGCTGACTGCGTTCTGCTGTGGAGCTCCTCATCAAACGAGCTCCTGGAAGAGGAACCCTCTGAATGAGAGTCATGGACATGGGAGTATCTAGGAAATCTGGAGGCAGCAGTCCTACTGCTTACAGTTGTAGTAGTTGTCTCAGTCACAGGCTCCGGTTCAGATGGCCTTGAACCAGTAGATTCTGTTTCAGAGGCAGATGAATGACCTTCTGATCCCTGGTCGCTGGGCAGCAGTGGAGTGACGTTGGATCTGTAGGCTGTGTAGGATCCATTTGCTTTTGACAGGGTGGAGGCGACAGATACAGATTCCTGAGCCTGATCTACTGATTCCTGATCTGAGGCAGATGCTGTGTCCTTCTCTAAAGCAGAGATACTGTTGATGTTACTGGAAGTATCAGGCACTACATCAGAGTTGTTGGATTCACTATCACTACCAACATACAGTTTTGAAAATTTTTCTACTCTGCTCTTTTTAGTCTCCCCGTCAGTCTGTTTGTGAGCTGTCCTCAGTGGCTTCTGGTCATTAGCTGCTGGAGGGTAGCGGCTAAGAACAGATGCTTTTTTAATATCACTAGAAGGTGTGTTCACAGAGCAGAGGGGGGCTCCTCTTGTCTTTTCCTCGGTTCCTCGTCCTATGTCTCTTATTCCGTTATCAGATGAAAGCGCAGTTGGGGTTTTGGGTGTCCTTCTACTCTTGTGAGCAGGACTGAGGGCTCTCCTCACAGACTTCGGAGAGCTCTCCTCTGAGTGGCACAACTCTTTGCTCCTCAGCTTGGTCTCTCTTTTATGCTGGGGAGAGAGCTCCCTGTTCTTGTGTTTGGGGGAACTCGGTTCTGAGACAGTCGCAGCACTCCTGTATTTGGGCTTCTCCTGTCTGAAACCTCCTTTCGCAATAATCTCTTCATTCTCAGCTTTGCCATTCTCCAGGACTTTAGCAGGACTGTTAGTGCTTCCATTGCCGTGTTTATCCACATTACTGGTTCCATTTCTTCCAATTCCACCTTTTCCACACAGTTGTGTCCTGAGCTGTTCCACCTGCTCACCCAGTTGTCGAGCCCGGTTTCGTTCCATCTGGAACTTCTCATTGAGTTCGTCATTTTTGGACTCTGAGCACTTTAGATTCTCCTCCACTATCTCCAGCTGTTTAAGACGATTCTTCAGCCTCTCTACTTCCTGTGTCAGCTCCTTTACTTTGTTGTCCTCCTCCTGTGAGCCTTCAAGACCACTGTTCTTTTCATTCTCAGATTTGTTTACAAGACCAATGTTGGCATCAGTCATCTTCAAGTAATCAAGGCTCTTCTTGCGTCCTGCCAGTTTACTTGTGAGGAGCCCTGTGGATGAAAGTTCATCCTCAATTCGTGACCTGATTAAATCTGCACGACCAGGATCTGCTGACATGCCAAGGCGGTTCTTCTGTTGTTCCAATTTTTCAGTCAACTTTAGAATGGTCTTCTCATCCTCCCTCTGTTTCTCTAGTAGCCTCTTTCGCTCACTCACAAAGGTCTGGGTGAATCCTTTAAGTTTCTCTAGCTCCATAGCCAAAGCCTGCTCTGCCCTGTCCAGCTTTGACTCAGACCCTTCCACCTCCTTCAAACGTGCTTTGAGGGCCTCCAATTCAGATGAGAGCTTCTTCGTCAGGTTCTTCTCTTCATTGAGGCTTAGGCAGAGCTGGCTGCAGTCAGATTTACTTTTCCCAAAAGCTTCTTCCAGTTTCTCCAGTTCAGCCATCCTCCGTTGTAGACGTTCAATCTCAGCCTTTAGCTCTTTTGTAAGGTTCTCCTCCTCTTCAAGTTTCTCTCTGACTGTGCGGCAGAGATCCTCCGCTTTGCGTACCTCTTCATCCTTACCCTGGATCTTCAAGAGACATTTCCTCAGGACCTCCACATCACCAAGCAGGGAAGAATTGCTCCCTTCTGCTTGGATGATTTTGTCCTGTAGAGGAGAAAGAGAAGTTAACTATTTATTCATCTATTCATGCAGTGTATTTCAGTTCAACTTTCTTCCACTCAGATGCCTCTGAAAGGTACACACAAACAAATAATGTACTGTTAAAAGTCACCCAGAACTAACCTGCAGGTCAAGCAGCTCATCCTCAGATTTCTGCAGCTTGTTGGTCGCTTCTTCCAGTTCGTCCAGCCTTCGGCCAAGACTCTGCAGCTTGTGCCGCAGGTGGCGGTGTGTCATGTCTTTAGGTTCAGACATGGTTATCAAATTATCTGTGTTATATCTGCAGTGATTGTTTTATTGTTCAGATTATTTGATGACAATGTTTTGGGAGGCCCACATTTGTGTGGCAGTGATATCAAGTCCCTTAGGTTCTAGAGGAAATTCTCTCCACAGTCTCTTTTTTCTTGCTCTTATGACAGTTGCTTTAAGACTTTGAAGTATCCTCAGAGCGGTGTTTAGCAGACAAATCTGTCATCTGTAGGAGGGAGAGAAGAAATAACACTTAGTCATCCATAATTTGTCAATGACAGTCATCTGCATTCTCAGAAGCTCAGTCAGTGAGTAGAAGGGTTACATACTGCAGTGCAGAACAGTCATCATACTATATGATTTTTCACTTCCCTTTAATTGACAAATCATAGGACAGGACAAGACAAAATGAGGCAAAATGCCAACACATGTACAATAAAAACTCATCTGCAAAGAATCTCAACAGCAAATCATAAATATACATTTAGAAATGCGTTTCTCAGTCCCCACAAAACCAACTGATATAATCTTATTCATTAAAATAAACATAACATTATCTATGGTAGAGACACCATTTACTGTTATGGACAATCAAGTGCAAATTAAATGGGCATATTATACAAACTGCACCTCTCCTCCCTGCCATTGAACCACCATGTATTTAACCTTGTCTGTCCTTTGAGGGAGATGGGGGGGTGGCACTGGTCACATGAATGTGTGAGTATGGGGGTTTCAACATGCCTGCACAGGCTTACACAAAGAAACACACACACACACACAGTGTTGTCTCCCTGCTGTTGTATCCGGCATCGATTTATGCTTGCCTGCCTGCTTCTGCTGACAGCAGCATATCTCAATAACACCGGACTCCTTCACATACCCCCATCTGTACACATACACAGCCATCACCACGGCAACCACTACATCACAGGCCGGTCACAACACTACACAATTCCTGGTCAACGGCCATAAATAAATGAGCTATGATAAACATTTAAGAAATCCCATTTTCACAAAGGACACTGAAGCTGTGTTTTTGCCTCGTTAATCACTACAATTACCTCAAAGGTTGGATGCAAGTTTCTATAGCCACTAGATGTGATGTTATTGCAGACACACTATGGCTCCATATGATGAGAACAGAGATCATTAGCACACCAAAGTATGGCTTTCAGCATGGCCTCTGAAACAGCTGAAGGTTCAGTCTCATGCATGATTCAGGTAGTGGGCTTTCCTAGTAAATCCTATTACTCCCCTTCCCCCCGTCACTCTGCCAAGCTTCCCCCACTGACCGCGAGGGAGAAAAAAAAAAATCGACTGGAGGGTAGGACATAACATCTGCACACATCATCAGTTATCGACCCCCGACAACCAGCTCCATGTCTCCTCTTTCCCCTCTGCAGTACCTTGTTCAGAGATTTACTTTCTGAAGCTACAAACCACTACTGTGCGTATAGAGACTACTGTAGTTCTTTGACATTAAATACCTTTTACTGCTGTAAAAACATCAACCAATGCAGTAAATTTACTCAGTTCTTTCATCTCTGTGAACTATGTGCGTACATGGTATACAACAACGTATATCTTGCCATTATGGTTTACACCAGCAACGTTTCATATATTTTCTGTCGTTTCATTTGGTGTTAAAAACCCAAACCACTCCTCCCACAATTCATTAAATGTCTTGTTGAACATTAATTCAAGGGAATAAGCTTTGAAAGTCAATATGGCAACAATTACTTTATGACTAAACACAATGTGCACAATGTGAACTCAAAGCATTTGGCTTTTGAGTTTTAATTATTCTTTACTTTCATGAGGTCTAGTGGTTTGGTAATCTTCTCAGTGGAGTACAAAACTTGAAGGAAATACTGCAAAGTACATGGATTGAAAAGGGACTAGGGGAAAAGACGAATGGGGGAAAATGTTGGAGAGAAAAGCTAGCTAGCTGTCCACTTTAATGCCAAAACACCTTAGTCAATAAAGTCATTTTGTATTGCTTTAACTTTGCCCAGCTGTGGCTTGTTAAGTGAGTCGTAGACCAATTTTTCTCTGTTGTCTTGAGGTGGTCGCTGTGATCCAAACCTGTCCTGACTGATCCTGTTCCAGTGGAATGAAAATACTATGAAAAATCCCCATGTATCCATTAAGCGCAGAGAGCACTTACTGGTGCAGAAAAGAAAAAATTTAAATAGCTACAGTTCAAGTCTTCATGACAGCTCTTCACACGGCACTATATGCAGCTCAGAGGACATGTAAGCACGGAACGCATTACAAGAATTACCTTTAAACAACTGAATCCTTGGACACCAATTCTAGATGGTTATTTTTTTCTAATTCGGTAGTCCTACTGGTCTAACTCAAACAGTGATGAACGATCCTTCAAGTGCAGCCTTATGCATACTTCTGATTATTTTAAAGTTTTGGGCCCATACATGGTTTCTGAAATTCAAAAGACCCATGTTGAGCCTTGTCCTGGTTAAAAATGGTGTTTCGCTAGGACCAGCTACTCCTGTCTTGGCAGTCTGCCTACCTCTCCTTTCATTCTCCCTTTATGTCTTTGCCAGCTCTCTACCTCCCTCCCTCATCTCTCCCCTCCATCTCTCTTAGACACGCACACCAGCACGGCCAAGTGGGCGCTTTTAAGGGGCGGCGGTGCGTGCAAAGCGACTCTGGCAAGGGCCCGCCTCTGCCAAACCAATCAACATACCTGATTCACTTATCGCGGGGCTGGAACCTCATTTGCTACATTCGGGGCAAGACAGGAGAGCATAGGAAGGGTGAGAAGCAAAGGAGGAGAGAAGAAACTAAATGCGGGCCGGTAAAGTAGATGCAAGAGAATAGAGCTGAAGAAATGATGGAGGAGTATCAGTATGTAGTCTAAGACCATAAATTTCTTCCATTTAGGACCATGACCCACATAGACAGGTATTCATAGACCCTGATATTTCTGAATTTGGTTGATTTTACACACCTGGACTCATGAATCAGGAGGATACTTCAAGGTTATTATTCGCTTTTAAAATGTGGGACAAAGTGCAGAGCAGTAAAAGGTTTGGAGTTGCTGTTAGTTGAGAACAGGGTTTGAAACAAGGCAAAAGGAGAGATGGAAGTTCGGTGGGTAGGCAAAGCTCAGCTCAAATTGAATATGAAATTTCATTCCCCTATTCTGCGAGTTGTTTGACAATTATGGAAAACCTGCAGGGGGGTAGGAGCTGTGAGGCAGGGAAACTGACCCTTTTTGTGCAGACACAATGACGAACTAACCAGGGCACTGCCAGTCCTTCGCTCTGCCTTGTCTGCTCTTAACCAGGTCACTGACAGGCTCTCCCCCTCTCTCTGCAGAAGCCCCCTCGTAACCAGGGCATTGTCTGAGTTTTATGGCCAGGAAGTATGTTTAAAAGAGATTTAAGTTCAGTCTTGTCAAAGATGGATCAGGACAATTTGGAGGCCAGATTTCTCTATAGATTCCTGCCATTGTCTTTCCCAGGTTGTTATTGCCTGACCGTGCAGCACAGCTGTGTGAAAATCATACATACACCGACTGCTCAAAAACAAACACACACTGACCGACAACGTCTATAAAAGTAGCTGTAACACACATTCCCTGCAGGTGCAAGTGTTACAACTGCAGCAGTTTTGTCTTATTTTCAACCACCGTCCACATCTGCAGGTCAAAACTAGTTCTACTATTGTTTCCTTTGCTGTGAGTAGCGTAGGTTGCCTTGCGTAAATCGGCTCAAACAAAAACTGAGCAGCTCCACTGTGCTGAAAATCTATAACCTGCTACACACGAATTTGTGAGTTTGCAAGAGAGTGTGAGTGAATTACACGCCTAGGTGTTTCACATCTAAAAAGAGAAAATGAGGACTGACTCGTGTGGACAGACAGAGCCGAGTGGGTCACGTAGGACGACGGGAAGGGCAAAGAAATAGAGGGAATACGCAGAGGGGCTTCAGTCATTCTTGGACCAACAACACCAAATGGACTGGGAAGCAAAACTTTGTCGAAGAGGTCCATCCACTTTGCTTGTGCTCCCTCTCACACACACACACACACACACACACACACACACACACACACACACACACACACACACACACACACACAC
>JAOXYL010000113.1:9594881-9608616 GCA_028564955.1 Terapon puta
TGTGTGTGTGTGTGTGTGTGTGTGTGTGTGTGTGTGTGTGTGTGTGTGTGTGTGTGTGAGTGTGTGTGTGTGTGTGCGCACTGGGGGTTGCAGTTCAGAGAGGTCTGGGGTTGTTTTGTCTGCTCGGGGAGGAAAGGAATGCCCAAATCAAACACAGTGAACAGGATGCCGAGAGAGAGAGTGAGAGAGAAAGAGTGAGAGGGTATAGGGAAAGTGAGGTAGACAGACAGAGAAAGAGAGAAGGACGAAGGAAAGGGACAGTGAGGCAGATTAAAATATGCAGATGCACAAAGACAGGACAGATGGGGAGAGACCGGCAGAGGGAATTGCCAAGAGAAAGGAGGAAGGAACGCCAGAGAAGAACAGAGCAAGTAGATTCGATTCTTCATTCGCTGCCACTGACGACTGCAAGCAGCATTCCTCTGCTTCCATTTGCATTCCAGCCAAGCGTCAAGGTGGGGTTAGAATTTCGTCTGAAAGCTTGATGAGCTGTCAGATGGAAAATTATCCACCTCTTTAACTTCACCATGAACCTGCAGAACCTGTCCTAATATCTAATGACCTAGAGCACTCCAGCCCTCCCATGTTCCACAAATAACAGATGACGCTCTCACACGGCTGCTGACTACACAGATTAGTGTCGACTATTTGTCATTTATACAACAGCGGTAATATGACAAGTGGAAATGTCACAGAACACCTTCGTCAGCTTACCTTCATAACACAGGTAAACAATAAAGGAACCTCCTTATGTGAACTAGGCCAAATGGGGTATTAAAACAGTTTTAAAAAAATGTATTCTCATTCAATTTTAGATTAAATTCTTATTCTATTATTATTATTATTATTATTATTATTATTATTATTATTATTATTATTATTATTATTATTACTACTACTACTACTACTACAACTACTACTAAATGGCAAATTGAGCCAAGGTGGCATCTTCAACTAAAGCATTTAGCATAAATACACACAAAGATTTTAAGTATGTTTTCTGGAACATTTGGGGATTTTACAGCGCTGGGGTGGGAGGTAATAGTGAACATGTCAAACTCATTCATGGTGTCTATTTTACTGGCTAATTCCAGTGTCTTTTGGTGTAAAATATTTACTTTTTTAACTACTTTAAATAAATAAATTTAGTAATCCCCCACCAAAATTGTGTTCCTTTTAGTGTTGATACAGCACTGGTGGAAATAAAATTGAGGTACCATAAAAAACTGACATGGGAGGGGACTAAGACTCATGTTCCTGGTATTTCTAATATCTTGGTTGCGGCCCTGTGACACCTATAACATAACAAGGAGAACGTAACTGGTTGCACTGTGCCTCTCACGTCTCTGTACTTTCAAAGTCCAGTTTCCAAACACTTCCTTGTGTTGTGTGTGTGCATGAGCAGGACCCTGCCCATCCAGGAGTGAGCCATTCCTTGACTGGCAGAGCAGAATTGATAGGCCGCTATTGTTTCCTTTTAAGGTCAATTGTGTTTCAAATGCTTGGCATGGCTGGGAGTGCAGATGCAGCTGGCTGGCAGGGGAGATAAAGCACTAATTTAACTGCATTCTTCTGTGTAGCCCACACCTAGAAAGAGAAAGGGAGGCAGAGAAACAGATGGAATGAGAGAGAGACAGAGGGTGAGAACGTTTTAAGACAAGTAGTGATGATAGAGGCAACTGGAGGTTGAAAGAGGTTTAGAAAGAAAGAAGGAAAATGCATGACTGGAGGGTGAAAACGAGGAGGTAAAAACTACAGCGACGTCCAAGTGGGTGGGCGAGAGCTGCTCTTTGCCACGGGCATCGAGCTCTGCTGTATCCTTGTTTGCCCAGGCAGTCAAAACACCACCACATGTGGCAGGCCTGTTTGTAAAGGTCACAAGAGGAGGGTGTACATGCACACATATATATACATTCATTATGTTTACTCACATAGAAACCTCAACTTCTCAATGGGTGACAAACCAACCTCTGTCAATCATCCCATGGCCTGAAAATTCAAATAGCCTGAGCGCCATACTTGCACCCACTTACTGTAAGTTGAAAAGGCATCAGCTAAATTTCTAAAATGCTATGTTTAAATGTTCTGCTGAGGAGGTAAGGGGGTGTTGGGTGGGTGGGTGGTGGATGGGTGGACGGCAAGACTGACTTAGGTTCACAAATAAACCGAGACGCTGGGAGAAAGAGAGTGAGTCGGCTGAAGGTTGGATCATAAAATATGCGTGGTATTCCACAATGTTCCACAGTGCACAAACGAGCCACTCAGGGACTTGGTAGTGTTACGGGATTCCTGTGAGGCTCCTATGTCTGAATGTGTCCACGTGCACATACACAAACGTACACACACATACCCACACAAACACATAACCTAACTGTGGGTGAGCCAGACATCGAATGCTATACAGGTTTGTGGGCATTATCTGTGCGCACTGGCCAATAAAAACATCAAAACAGAAAAGAAAGAATAGGATAAACAGGTAAATACTTCACATATTTACTATAAATACCAACTCCATTTTGGTTAAATGGTATCTTTTGTTGTACAGCTATCCAAATGTTAGCTGACTTTTAGCCATAAAGTGACGCACAGAGAGAAGAAAAGAAAAGTGCAGGGCAGATGGAGGGACCACCAGAGGGGAGCCGATGACTCGCTGTGTGTGTTTCTCCGCTCCACTCTAAGCAAAGTGGAAGAGTACAGAATGTGTGTTATCACTGTGAGCAGCCCAATGTGTTTAACACGGAGATGTTCCACTGACTCAGACCATTTCAAGCTCGGCCGGGGTACTGAAATGATTAGTAAGTTACACGATAAGACAAGCAAAAAAAAAAAAAAAAATCAATCTACCTATTTCCTCGTCTTGAATATACTTTTTCACATAAAAGTTGAATACTTTTGGGCTCGGTTGGGCAAAACAAGCAATTTCAACATCAAACATAATATGGGAAACTTGATTATGAGAATAAACGTTAGGCACTATTTAGTTCAACAAAACAATTAATGGAACCACAATTTAATCAGTTTCCATCCTGGGGCATCCTGGTAGCCTATTTTGCATGTAATATTCTCTCTCTCCTTTTATTTCTTGTCTCTCTCAACAAAGTTAAAGACGGTCTTATTTTTCTCGTACTACTACAACTACAAAAATGTTGCACATGAAAGGGTTTGTCCCTTGAAGTAAAAGCTACACTTTAGTCGGTCTATTTTTATGGGCTCGCCATGGCTCGCATTATGCTGCTTCACTTCCCCTGGTTGGGACAACTAGCACGAGAAGGAGCTCCAAAAGCAATGCTGGCATGGAGGGGAAAACCAGCCAACCCAGCCCTCAACTGCCCTTTACAAAAGGCAGCAGCGCAGAGATCTCCAAAATAAAAACCAAAGCAGAGAAGAGGGGGGAAAAGGGTACAGAGGAGGTAAAAGGGAGGCTGAAAATAGCCCCGCAGTCGGGGTCTGCATGCATCAGCACCACAATGATGAAAGCTCCTGTAACCAGACTTGCTAATACAAGGAAGGATGGAGGAGCAGAGGGAGGAATGTCTGTAGGGAAGAAGAAAACATCTTACCAGTTAAGTTTTAAATGGGGGTAGGTGAAAACAAAAAGGACAAATAGAAAATAAGGGAACTGAGGAAAAGTCAGAGAAAGATCCAGTACATGAAAAAAGTTGCTACAAGTTTCTGAAAGTTCAGTAGATTTACCAACATATCATGTGTGTGTACTTGTGTACAAAGTAAATCAGTAAAGGCACAGAATAATGAATAAAATTCAGCAGAACCAGAGCACACAAGACAAAACAGTTGAGGACGAGAGAAACGGGAGAGGGGGGAAGTGAGCAGGTCGCCATGGCGTCTGAACATTCCTCTCTCTGAGAACATGTATATTTTCTGATCACAAGAAAAATAATCTGCAGGAGGAATTTTATTTTGAGAGCCGCCCTGTAGATCCAAGGATTAGAGCAGGTCAGACAGGAGTGGGTGAGAGCGAGAGTGTGTGGATGTGAGAGTGTGCATGTCCCTCATACAGTCAAGGTGGAGCTGCGAGAGCAAACACAGATCGTTTCCCAAGGAAGAGCACGTGAGGATCCAAACCTGGACCGCTCCAAGTCACATATAATCCAGCGAACAGGCATTAAGACATGCACACAACTACATCAACAAAGTGAATTTATTAATGCCACCTCTGAGGATGTTGACACGCGCATCAGTGGCCTTTCTTAGGCCATCTTTGTAACTTGTGAACTTCTAAGTCTGTTTACTCACTTTTAGTCAATATCTTTTGTTAAGGTGAACAAAAAAAGAGCACCTCTAAAGTTCACTTATTAACAACTTATATCTGTGCCTGTTTAATCTGTACAAAACCAAATAGTAAAACTTTTTTTTTTTTTTTTTAATGGAGGGGTCATGTGTCGGACTATTTTTTGGATCAGCCACTAACTTCCTGAAGTCTCTGCTGGTTGCCTGGTCAGGGCCAAGACAGAAGGAAGAGTTTAATTCCAAACTATTGCATATTCATTTTCATGGGAAAGGATACTCTAATTACTCTGTCTTCAAAAGAACTATTTCCTAATCAAATATCTCAAGAGAGGTGGCAAACTGAAGGCAAAACTAACAAAATGTCAAGTTAAGGTGTTGGACCAAATGCAGCGTCATTGCTCCTTAATATAGATTCTACAAGTCTGTGCAGCTCTACCTGAACAATGAGCAACACTCTTCAAAAGATTCACCCTCTTGGCATTGGTGTTTTGATGATGTTGGTGGAGAGAGAACACTGGCCCTCAATTTCCTGTAGTTGTCAAGTTGGATTGAGATCTAGTTGACTTGCATCATTTTCATGCTCATCACAACATCTGCATTTGTGTATTGGTGCCCTTTCTTTAATTTATTACATTTGAAGTGGTCCACTAATCCACATGTCCTTTCTAAGATCAGAACATAAGAGGCATCACACACATCAAAGCACAAGAGAGACAGCCGGCACATTTGATCTCGTCTCTCTGGGCCTCACCCAGAAACGGCAGCACCAGCGTCAGGACAGCAAGCACCCATAAGGAAGGACTTTACATTTGTTTGCTCTTTCATCAGTTTAGTTTGGTGTCATTCTGATTTGAAACACAGTTATTGCTGTTAATGTGAAAAACCACCAAGCCATGACTGTATAAAACAAAAAGGAAATGTGGAAGAGATAAAGAATTAACTGTGGTAAAGTTTCGGGTGGTTAGGAATACATCTATACACTCTACTCTAGGCCCTTGACACGCTGCCGAGACCTCGCCATGAACCCGACCTCTGCTGAGCCCTGGACTGGTACCGCCACAGTGAACCCCTGCCAACCACTGTCACGTCAGTCAGTAGCCGTCCGACTGCAAATAACAGGCTAAAACATCATAAATTCTAGGGGAGAGCGGCAGTAACTATAATGCCACAGAAGAGAGGTTGAAAGAGACATATTACAGCTCTCTGTATATAAACACTCATTAAATTGT
The DNA here is from genome assembly GCA_028564955.1 of Terapon puta. Taxonomy (NCBI): domain Eukaryota; kingdom Metazoa; phylum Chordata; class Actinopteri; order Centrarchiformes; family Terapontidae; genus Terapon; species Terapon puta. Next base: position 9,600,359 of record JAOXYL010000113.1, read on the forward strand.
AGTGATGGTACCCAAGACACACAAACCCTGCTGCTGGGTGAAGGACTCTGGTTCAACATTTAGCCTTTTATGGATATTATTGAGGTTGGTCTACATCTGTGTCAATTCATAGGTGGCATGATGTGGTGTTTTTCTGTGTTTTCACCACCTTTTGGCTCTGCCAAGGTCTGCGCCTTCTTCAACCACCAGCATCACGAGGCTGATAGGAAGTAGAGCGTGATGTTCACCTTTCTTCTCCTCCCTTGATCATCGGCCGTCTGGGCTGCCCGGCCAGATCTCTAGGAAGAAGAATGCATCTTGAACCAGACTGGAATGGCTCCTGAAATATGCCAAATATGCCCCTGACACCCCCCCTCCCCTTCGCCACCCCCCCTCCTCCTTTCCTGAAGACGTAGGTCTGCTAGCTAGACCACCCTCCTTCCCTTCTGGTCCCCCTACCCACAGCATTCCTGTGCTGTACGCAGCACCGAATGCACGCATACTTACAATCACAGATGACCCGCTCACAAAGAAAATGTTAAGGACATTAATAACACAAGTTTCCACCCAGCTGACCCAGACATGCCTTTTAAGGGTAAGCGGTTCGGATTTCTCTTTTCATTAACTTCCAAAAATACTCCTGGACAAGGCGGGAGAAGGGGGAGTGACAGGAAAAAGAGGGTGAGGGGGAGTCTCCTCTTTAGTGAGGTGAAAAGAGAGGGAGAGAGAGCGAGCGAGACAAGATAACAATCGAGAAGGAGAGAGGGGAAATATTGGCCTGTTGAAGAGGAGAACACCTAAAAAAATAAAAGTGTGGCTGAGGAATTTACAAGAAATGTCTTAACTTTAGCTCTCCCCTGTTAAAATGTCCCTTTCTCCCCTCCCTCTCACTGCCTTGCTGTGCCTCCTACATGCTTTTGAAGTCTGTTTCCTTTTGCACTTCGATCCTCTTTTCTTCCAGGATCGACGAGGAAGCCATTTTTGAGGAGCCCGTACAGTGTAGGAACAAAACAGGCGCACAGGGAACCTTCTGTAAAACAACTTATTGGAGACTGAAATGTCCAACAGAAACTTAAATCCCACACAGGAACTGGTAGGAAAATAAAAATCCCAAAACCAAGAGGAAACTTGTGTTTCAGGTCAGCCTGACAGCATGTAAAACACAAACACAGTAGCAGAGTGACCCACATTATTAGTCAGTGTGGTCCAAACTCCAGCCATGTGGGGCAGCTGGCCTGGCCGCGCTGCCGATTAAACATTAGAGGACTTATCACCTGCAGCTATCAGGGTATATCTTACAGCCACAAACACATTCTTAGCATTCTTGTTTTGTTAAAATAAACTCTCCGGCTCTCCGTGTGGAGGGCAGGGGTTGTGAGAAAAAGAGATGGCTTGATAAACAGAAAGAAAAAGTGATGACTGACATGTAAAGACCTTACAATCATAGAAATATTGTGAAAACAGGTTATCAGAAATTTAAGTCAAAGACTAAACTAATTGATCCAGTCATCTTCATCCAAGATTCAAGATCAGATCTATGAAACTGGAAGCATAGGCGAAGCTAGAAAAAAAAATGTATGTGGACTATCAATCAAAAGCACCGCAAATAATAAATTATATTCTGGCATAGCATCTACGGACTAGCTGCTAACTACATCTGTCTCTGCTCCCGTGTGATAAGGAAATGGTGGATGGTTGGGAAGCCGAAATGAAGACCAGATGATGTTTTTCTCCCCCCTCTTCAGTTGCCATAGCTTTAGAACCGTCACATGGTCAACAGCAGGGCAGCTGCCTGGCTTTGGAGGCTGCAGGGGAGCGATGGGTGTTCATAAATTTAAATTCCTGAAATATGGTGTGAGGTTTGGAAGTTTGGCACAGGTCTGCTTCCCAACCAATGGATAATTTCTAAGAAAAAGTGATAGAGGATCATTTAAGACATCTGTTTCCAGCCAGTGCACCTTAATGTGAGTCTAGTCACTGAGCCGGTGTTATAATATTTTATAAAAAGATGGCCAGAATTGCAGATTTTTGCTAATGATCCAGATTTTGTTATAGACACATATTTTAGCTTAGTTTAAGCAAAGGTTTTACAGTTTTTAACGTCTCACTTGACGTACCATAATCTACAAAGCCAATGGTAAATTTAGCAACTGGAAGGTCGTATATATACTGTCATGCTATCCTCTAGGCTTCCAGCTACATATAGAGCAAAAGGATTAACAAATGTAATTTGGGATGTACAATATACCTCTCCATTGAGCTATGAGGATTTCTTCACAGGACAGGCCAAGTCTGTCTGCCAAAACTGACTTGCTAGCAGGCTTGACACACATAAAAGAATACAAGGAAATGGAAATGTGTCATGCAGAGTAACCAGCAGTACAGAGGGAGCAGAGGTCTCAGTAAAGTTTCAGTAAATGTGTAAAGACACACGTATTTCCTCAAACTCAGTGACTCATTACTGTCAGTAGCAGGCCTTCAATACAACAAATTTATCAACCTCACATTTTGGCTCCGACCAAACATTTGCTTGTACAAGCAGATTAATTCGCCAGAAACATTCCTATTTCATAACCACATGCCTGGTTTGAGAACCAACCTTTGAAATCTCTAAACAGGTCAGTGAATACCAGAGATGTCAGTTTGGCTGACTGGTGAGCTTCAAGAGTCAGAGTAAGAAAATCTCACAATGTTGCTGAACATTATGACACAAATAGGAAAAAACAATATATTGGGTTGGTGTAGAATATATGGCATGACACAATACAAAATGGATGTACCATCAGAAACTTTGCCATATTGTTTGTGCTAATGTAGCTGTTATCTTTCCTGCCTCTAGGCACATTTTCTGGAAAGTGTGGCAAATTAATGACCAACGAAGCATCGTTATCCGTCTGACATTTAATTCACTAGAGTCACCAAATCAGGCATTGCCATCTGTTTTGATCTATCAATGGTGTCTAAATACATTTTATAGAAAGGTGGCCATTTATAGGACTAAATAAAAATTTAAAGATATCAATTTTATCTTGTATTATACATTAGAATTTTCCTTGTCAAAATATATGTTATCAAATATTAAGTAAAAATGATTCTATATTTATAACATGCAACAATTTATACAACTTGATAAGAACTGAAGTGATTATGTTGCCCAACTGATATATGTTTCTACCTTCTTTGATGTGAAAGAAAAGATTTTTACATGTCAAGGCTGCTGGATATCTGCTGTGGCGTACAGGACACGTCACAGTCATGTGCCCCTGCAGCCTTCATCGGAGCGGATTTCCGTGATGAAACTGCTGGTTCAAAGTCACCTGCTGCACAGCAAAGTGGTGAGGCCTCAGTGAGTGACCACGCCACCACGGGACTGAAAGCCCACCAGGGCAGCTGGTAATGAGGAGGCCATTTGGCACGCTTTGGAGGACTAACGAGGGGGGATTCATTCACACTCTCACACACGCAGAAAGAAGTTATATGAACAGAATCCTCTCTTGCTTTGACATGGAATTCTTAAAGAGTGAGAGCACATATCTGGTGCTCTGTGAGTCAGTGTATGTGTTAATGAAAGCCTGAGCGAGGCGTGTTAACACTTGGAGCTGAGATGTACTTCTGGCCACTACTCGCTGAGTGATTGACACTCTCAGACTCTAGTATCCGATGACAGATCGACATGGCTGGGAACAGCACCGAGCTAAAGTGCCTTGGCAGACAGACATACGTGTGCGCGCACACACAAACACACACATACTCAACGAACCCCCGAAAAGTTCAAGTGCTTTGAACTCCAGCTGAAATCACAGAGCCCTGCCCTGTCAATGGACCACCAATGATAAAGAAAGCTGGCAGGGAGGGAGGTAGGAAGAGGGGAAGAAAAGTGGGGGAAAGCAGAGCAAGAGTAAAGAAGGAAAAAGGGAAAATGAATGTATAAAGAGGAGAGAGACAATATGTAAGGAGGTACTGGAGGAAGAAATGTCTGGAAAAGAATCAACTCGGGAGTTTGATGGCTGAACACATTCCACACATAGAGCTGCAAGGAAGGTCTATTTCTCATTACCGATTTACTTCCTCTATTGAGCAAATCATTCATCACTCAATGGAAATGTCAGAAATATTGGCAAAATGTTTAGTGAACAATCACAAAAGGTGATGAAAAGTATTAATTCCTTACAATTGAGCAGCTGGAAAAAGATGTTTTGAATAGTTGGAGCCGTATTCATTGTGTATTGATTAATTGACAAATAATTTCAGCTCTTCTTTACGACAACCAACACACACTGCAGAGATAATACACAGCCACATTTAGCCGTCTACGAAGTATTAAGCCATCCTCCTGCATGTCTGCTAATAGATGGACAGCAACTCCAGCTGGCCTGCGTATTGTCAACAGCAGCCTCTGTCCCGGATACTGGGCCCATTATTGCATTATCACAAAACACACACGCATACACACTCACACTCCCTCACTCACAGAGGACATACACACACACAGGCTGTGTGTGGGCTTTAATACGAGCCTCTGAGAGATCATGATTCATCTCTGCTATTTCGAGGAGGCCAGAGTCTACCACTAATAATAACCAACACCATCACCATCCGGTCCAAATTCTATCTGAGCTATCCATTACAGCTTATTAGGATGTAAAGGTTACGCTGCAAGGGACAAGTGTCTGCTTATGTGGGCGCACTTTTTTGTGTTTTTTACCATCCATTCGTTGAGGAAGAGCCAAGTGGCACTGGCATATTAAGCTGTCATCATTATCCTCACAAAAAATCTGCTAGAAGATAGAAAAGATAGAAAATGGATCAATTATGCACCTATTTAGATTATTTCAGTTTCTTGTCCACTGTGACAATCTCATGGTTTCCTTTGTCATATATAACATTAACTGAATATATGTGAGTTTTGAACTGTTGATCATTTCAAAACTTTCAATAAAAGACACAAGACAGCAAACTGTGAGTGATATGCATGAAGTAACACTGGACAATTTCTCAATATGCTTTTCCACTCAGTTAAGCAATAACAATGTCCATTCATTGTCGTGTGCACTTGCAACACATGACGTCGGTTTCCATGTACTGTAGTTCTACACTGATGACGGTACTATAGTAACAGCAGGGGCTCTGTGCACAAACCTTGATGTGCGGAGTGGCACAGTAATACCACCACTGACAGGCTGGACTTGATATTCCCAGCGGTTTGATTCTCCCAGGCAGAAAACCTCAATATTTCAATTTAATCCCCAGAGCAGTCATTTAGCCACTCCGTAATCCCCAGGTCCAGTGCTTAGTCTGATAATTACCCTTATTGGACACCCATAATGATTAGTTTTTGGTTTCACCCAAAGCAGCGCAGGCAGTTTCACAGGGCGGTCGCAGCGTTCTGCGGAGTGGAAAACCAATCATGCGTGGTATAGCCCAGGTCATAAAAGAAGAGCGAGGGGTATGATTATTACTTTGCATGGCAGGCGACAAATCCTGGATGGGACATGGTGCAAATTGTGACTTTGTGTAACTTTTCACTTGCAGGCATCAAGATTACTTTCAAAATCACAAAACAAGTGGTGGTGGCTGCGGCACTCCTACTGTGTCAACATTAACAGTTTTCATTGCACCAAGACATCATGTTCAGTTTCTGTCTGGGAATTATACCTCCTGATGGCCAATGCAACCAACCCAAACTCGAAGCACAATTTCCCAAGACAGTAAATGCATGGATCAAGTAGTAATCAGAGAAATTTTAGACATCTCACTCTTCACTTTGCTGGTACTCTCATTTAATTTTCCCTTTGCATTTCTTCTGACATTTCCAAAGTGACAGCATTAACTGTAGACATTCCCTCCACGTGCGGTGGCATAATCCCATATGAAACCCTATTTGCACATCTTCCACCACCACAAGCTGCCATGCAAGTGCAGGGTCTCGGGGGGGAAGTGGGTTCACAGCAGCATAAGCTGGTATAATCTACAGCTGGCTAGGAGGGCGAGCCTTACTGGAAAGTCATCAGTGATTTTTTTTGTCTCCTTCATGTCTGAAACAGGTCAAGGCAGGTCCCCTTCCATCTCCTTTCCCTCCCTGCGCTGCTCTTTACGAGCCCCACCTGGCAGATTAGTATTCCACCACTACAACAACCTTTTCTGCTGTTGACACATGCACACACACTCCTCTATTACTGCTCGGGTGAGGCTGCATAAGGGCACATACTGTTCATACTCTGCCACCTCCGCTTCATACATGTAGCGTGTGGCCTGTGCAGCACAACACATTCCACCTCATGTGAGGGAGCATAACACACGCTGAAACAAAGCAAACACTGGCACACTGTTTGATGATTTAACTAATCATCCGAGAGGGGCTGCAACATGTTATTATTGTAGTTGCTGCTGTGAATGTCAACAGTGTCAACATCAATTAATTTAGTCCATAGAAGTCAGCATCACATTTTGCCAACACTGTAGGTGACATCTTCAGATTTCTTTTGCTGTCCTAAGAACAAACCAAGTAAAGTGAGAAAAACAACAAACCCTCACGTCTGAGGAGCCAGAATCAGAGGGTAATTGAGGTTTTCCTCAATAAACAACTATCAAATAATGAATTATGAATACAGTTACCAATTTTCAGTGCTGGTTTTCTAGATCGAAGGCTAACTCAGTGTTTTTCTGCAGTTACACTGACGTTGTCCACCCTCCATCCTGCAGACAGGAACGTGAACAACTCATTCATGGTGACAGGTTCAGAGTGTCAAAGATGGCTCCACGGGCAGTGAACACAGCACACTCAACAGATTAAAAGACCTCAACAGGCTACAATCACTTTTCTTCCCTGTTAAAAAAAATAAATAAACAAAAATAAATAAACCACTGCGTGCCCCCTCAAATAGCCTGAGTGTGAAGTCTTTCTGTGCGAACTGTAAAGCGTCCAAAGTGTGATGAAGCCCCCCTCCACCCCACTAAAATACATCCCGGCCGGTCTGTGTACTGTACCCGTGTGTGCCAGTCTAACCCGAACAGCTGCAGCGGCCGTGAACGCGTCCTATCTGCCGCATATAGAGCGGTATCTCCTTTCCGTAAACACACTCTGAAGTGTGGGGAAATACATCGGAGTGTGTGTGGGTAAACAGCCTGTTCATGCTCGAGTGTGTCCCGGAGGAAAGAAGAGAAAAAAAATACTCACACACACACACACACACACACACACACACACAGGAGGGCTGAAACAGTCCGGTCCAAAGTCCCGACATGCTAGCTTGCGTGGCTGATGCTCAATGTCAACAGAAGAAACTGAAACATTATGACTTCATTCATGAAAAAAATACCCTAAAAGGCCTGACTACACAAGGAGGAGGGGGAACTACAGTTTCATCGGACACATTTTGAAACAGCAGGAGATAAAATCCTTACCAGAGGCCATGATAGAGACAGCAAAGATGTCAGGAGCATGTTACAAGCAGCCTCATTTTTGGGGGAATGTTTTCACCGACTCTAACCGGTGTAGCTTGTTATGCAGTGGCCCATGTGAAAAAAAGAGCTGGCTTTATCGAGTGCGTAGTCGGGACCGGCTCTCAAACATGGGATAACTGTGCCGGGAAACATTGTTAAAAAAAGCTGCTACGTGTTACCGAAATAGGATGAAAACGGTCTCTGCGCCGCTACATTTTAACCACCTGAGGTTTTAGCCGCAGTCCTGGATGCTTCATTTTGGCTACAACACGGGCAGAGGAGGAGGTGGTGGAGGAGGAGAAGGAGAGGAAGGAGAAGGAGGAGGAGGAGGGTTGGGGGGGGAAAAACTTGCCGCATTTCAGCAGACTTCTGCAGTCCCGACCGACCGGGTCCAAACTCAGGAAGCCGCTGTCTGAATCCCAGCACCGTGTTCCCATGTATGTTCCCCCCTTATCCGCCCCCCACCTCACCACGAAAAAAAAAAATAAAGAGTCCAACTTTACCTCAGCTGGTCCCTCCGCCGGCTCGGTGAAGAAAACGCCACCGTAAATCCACAAGTCCGCCTGGTGCGAGCTCATGAGGACGGACCGACCCTCTGCTGCCGACACGGCGAGGACAAGTTCATCCACATATCCTCAGAGAGAGAGAGAGAGAGAGAGTTGGAGGCGACGGAGGAGGAGAGGAGCGAGGAGGAGTAAACGAAGGGGGTGGAGGAGGAGACTGCGTTTTTGATTTCACCCCCTTTTTCCCCCCTAAATCACTTCTTCGTCTTCTTCTTCTTCTTCTTCTTCTTCTTCTTCTCCGTCTTCTTCTTCTTCTTTTTTTTCTTCTTCGGT
>JAOXYL010000113.1:9637774-9662093 GCA_028564955.1 Terapon puta
AGTTGATGTGGCATATTTTAGATAAACTTAACTTTATAGTCAGTTACCAGGTGAGATATATATAGAAAGAGTGTGGAATCACATAAATGACAGATATTTAAGTGATATTTAAGACCTACCATAAAAACTCGTTGAGAAGTGAGAAACCCTCATTCATGCGCTCCAGAAAGAAACGTTTGAAATAAAAAATCCAAATTGCTTCTCTCTGTTTGTCTGAGAAAATTACCACCTCTGGTCTTAATTGCCTCTCTGCCTGTAAAAAATGCAGATGAAATGTGATGTTGCTTTTCATTAAAATGTCTCGCAACAGGACCGGTAGCATTATTCGTCCTGATGGAGCTCCTGTGTTCGATAACGCACACTTAAAGAGGGCGCAGATTTTCTCACCTATATGTCTTTTTTGTGTGTGTTACACCACATAATCATATAGAAACCATGTGCAAGGACTTTTTAATCCTTTTCTCCTGTCCACCTTGTTGTACACACTGACGCTGTTGTGCACTTTACTAAAACATACTGTCTGCAGCATCTTCTCTCCGAACATAGCAGTGCTCTATAACAACAGCAGATTAGCCTCCAAGATACCTTGAAAGCAGCGTGACGTGACGCTGAGCTATGCTCCAATACTTCGAGGGTCAGGGGATACGTTACCAGAGCTTTAGTCAGAGTGTCAAACAAATTAGCTCCCTTGCTCTGACCCCTTTGAAGGAAAGAAAAGAAATATACCTCCCGGATCGATATGTTGAAGGACAACAGGCGGTGGGTGTGAGGAGGAGTGACACCTACGTATGCACATGTGCATAAATCTCTCCTGGAGTGAAGGTCAGAGAGAGGTAAGCTGTCTGCCTTAGAAATGATTTTAACCCAAATTAAGGCTGTGAGGAAGGGGGTGGGGTGGGGTGGGGTGGAGGGGCACTCTCTGGAGAGGCTGCCACTGGCTTTCATGCTTTCATTTGATGCCAAAACTCCACTTTGAAGCCATTTTACATCAAGCTGCTGAGGAAAGGACTCATTTGAGGACGCAGGAAGGGACAAGTTAAAGCCTTTTATGGGCACTATCCTCTCATCTCTTTTGTTGTACAAAGTTGGTGTGAATCCGTGTGTGTGAACACCGGTCGGGCCTTCATGAAATCTTCAGCGTTGTGCGCAGATTTCCAAATCTCCCTCATCGTCCTCCGTTCGCTTGCAAGGAGAGCTCACGCGCCGCCTCCTCCAGTTCTGCACCAGCAGCTCAGACAGCCATTGTACAAGACTACACAAGGACCCAGAAGCTTCATTACACTCCCAGTCTCATCACAGTACACGCAGCCAGAAAGCCACCGTGTTGTTCTGCGCCGCAGTGCTTGCCAACTGTCCACATGTCCTGGGCAGGGCTGAGGTGGGCGCGGCCTGCAGAGAGATGCTTTACTGCCTCAGCAGGAGCATCAGGAGCGCAATTCCTCTAGCTGTCCCCGCGCATATGGCCCTGTTTTTCATTTTTGGGCGTGCACAGTGGAAAGGAGAGGAGAGTGACGAAGGTAGAGCCAGGAACGGGTGAGGGGAAAGCGACAGGCAAGCAGAGGTAAGACAGAAGTCTGGGTTGAAAGAGAGAGCTGGCCAAGGAGGAAGAAAGACAGCGAGAGGAGAGAGATGGAAAACCAGAGTGGAAAGAAATGAGTAATTGAGGGAGATAGAGAGAAAAGGGTTGAGAGGGTGTGAAATGCGAGAAGAGAGTTTAATTTGTTTTTCGGCAGTGTCGTGCCGTCACAGAAATGTGTTTACCAGCCCCTACTTTGCCATTAGTGACACTCGGGCGCTCCTGTAGAAGAAACCAAATAGGTTCATAACTGCCTCATGTATCCTCCAAATGTCCCCATAGCTCTCCGTCTGTTGGACTGTGTCCGTCCGTATGTCTCCTCTCCTCACTTCATCCATCCCCCTCTCTGTCTCGCTCTGTCTCCCGTCTCTTGTTTGTTTTCTTTCGCGTCTGCTCCCTCCTTGCGCTCAGCCTTTCTCCAAGTTTGAACCGCTGCCTGTTGTCGGCAGAGAAGGCTGACCCAGAAGTGCCAAGGTGAAATGAGGGGTGGAGGGGTGGAGAGCATGCAAATGAGAGCCAGCAGGACAGATGCAGGCAGATGTGGCCTATCAAGCTGTAGCCCCCAAAGCGAGATGGTCTACAGAGGATTCATTCACAGTGTAACCATTTTGTATCTCATGCATCTTAGAAACCCGAATCCGGTCCATGGCACCAAGATAGCACCACAAGTCTGTGCCAGTGTTTTTGTGATGTGTTAACATTCTGTTTCTTTGCAGGTGCAATCTTTGCCAAATTCACCATCTTAGTTTAGTATGGTAGAATGCTAACGGCAATTAACACGAAACGCAAAGAACAGCTGAGGCTGATGGGAATGTCATCCGTTTTTGCAGGTGTTCGGTCATAAACAAAGTCAAGTTCATCCTGAGCAGAACATAGAAAACTGTACCAGCTTCAATAATTGTTAAAATTGTTGAAAATTGCATATTCCACTGAGAAATAAATCTGAACAACTACGGTAATAGATTGAAGTTAGGGTCTTCAGGGTCGATCCTGTGGGGACCATGAATGTCTGGAGATCTGTCCTGACAATCTGTCCAATCAAATCAAATGTAGGTAAATGTTTGTAAAAGTCTGTATATACGGATTAAAGCATGAGCAGGTTTCTAAAAAGAAAAAGAACGCAGGAGACTTTTTTTTGGGTGCAGATCCTATGATGTATTCAATGATACATGATCACTTGTATTTACTAAACAGGAAGTGATTAAATTGTCAGTGCTTTTCTCAGCTTCATGGAAATCTTTCTTGAGTTCTAATCATGCCCTTGTAACAAATCCAGCTACCGAACGTGGTGGTGAAAAATACTGTTTTAGCAAAAAACAACAAACCTTCATTTTATCATTTTTCGCATAGGATCTCTTATGTCTTATTTTTTCTTTACATACTGAGGCAGAGCACCTCCTGTCACCACCAGTCACCTTCATACAGTAGTACCTCTGACTTCACAGCACTTTTGTCTTTCAACCTGGCTGCTTTTATCTCATTTGCCTGCATAATAGTCCTTGTATCCATCTTACTGTCATCCTCTTTAGGTTCCTGTATTATGCCCTTTAGCAGCCTGCAAGGGCCGCTCTGTGTTTCTGCCAGACTGTCGGCTTGCTCTCTCCTACATGCTGCTTTTGCCACCAGAAACCTCTCCACCTTCACCTTCTCAAAGCTGGAACTGACAGTATGCGAGGAGCTTACAGTGAATCCAAAATAAGACATACCACACACCAAAAATGAATGGCACTTTTGACAAAAGAAAATCTAACTTAACCAACAAAAGAATGCCAGTTTTTGCAGAAGAAATCTTCAGTATCATTACAGCGTGCTTTCCCGTTTGCTTACATGTTTCTCGGGATTATGGTCCTGAGTCCTCCACCACCGCAGTGAACCATTCAGTCAAAAGCAGCCTGGAGGGGAAAGGTGTGACTGCGCTGGCTCTCGCTGTGGCTGCTGCCAAACTCTTTAAAGGTGTTAACTTCCTCTTATATTGGTCTCATCGCACCTGTCACACAGCGCTGCTCAGAGAGGGAGACGGAGAAAAAGCGGATGTTAATATTTTAACAGCTCAAACAGTTGGAGATCAGGCAGAGTGACAGGTACAGTTAAGGCAGATTGAATCCAAGGGTCAATACATGAAAGAGAGTCAGACCAAAGTGTGCTAGTCAGAGGTCTTTTCTGAGTCAACATTGAGCATCGCCATGTTGGCTTAAAGGTGTTGACTTAGGTGACATAAAGAAAAGGGAGGAAAAACGGCTAAGAGAGAGCATGAAATATCGCGGTAAAACATCCGAGGAAAAAGTCTGTTCTGTGGGTGTATGTCGCCGTCTGCATCCTTGTATGTGTGTGAGTTTGTGCGTGAAGTTGCGTGCGCTTGTGTACACATCTGTGGGTGTGTTTGTGCGTGTGCCTTGGGAGCAGCTTGTGAATGGAGGGATTTAGGAGGGAAAAGTTGGAGCAGAAAGCTGCTGGAGGTAATCTTGTGGCCTACAGCTGATAACAGCTTTCCACCTGGAGCCTCTTAACAAACGCCTGGACCACCATCAATCAACCAAATGTCCTTCACACATGGAGAAAGACAGGAAGAGGGAACTTTAGAGAAGACTACTGAGGTAATGCAGTGTTGAGACCAGGTAGAAACACCCTGTGTATAATAATCATTGAATGGTCAAAATGGTGCAGTATTTTAAAATATTCATACATGTTTTTCAATATATCATACTTAAAGTTGCACACCAGTGATTTTACATGGCAGCGTCAAATGACTAGTCAGGGGAAGTAATACACAGCCTGTGAAAACAGCTGTATAAGGGTTTCTGGGCTCCTCAAGGGAGCTTTATCAAGTCTGAGAAAATTACTTAAGTGACATCCCTTGAGTGCCTCAGCTTGGGCTTGAAAATTACAATTTTTTGACACAAAGCCTGTGTCACAAATTGGCTGTGAGGAGGATAAAAAAAGGGGGTTATCTTGGCCTATGGTGCTTTGATTTGACAATTCTCTTTCAAATACGCTGCTCATAAGAAGAAGCAGAAGTGCTTGCTGGATCATTGAGCAGTGCCTGAACCTTCGCACTCCAACAACTCCCAAACACTACTGATGTCAGGGTCTGGGCGCCAGCTATTTTAATAGCTTTCCAAAAAGGACAATCTGACATTCACATCAACTTAATACAGTGATTAAGTAAGGCATGAAAGTAAGCAGGATTTGGTCTTTTTTATTCCTCACAAGGCTACTTGCGTCATTTTTGTGTGAGTGCAACATCATGAAGACTTTGAAGAAAGACAACCCAAAAAATGTGCAGTGTTCTCCAAATTTGTACAATTCTGTACAATCTCACATATGATGACTGCTTCTTCACTCCTTCTTTGAGTCCATCCAGAAGTGCGATTAACCCGTTTCCCCTTGGGAATTATTGGAAGACATTGTATAAATTGCTTCATTAAAAGGGTCTCCTGGCCTATTAAGCGCTTAGTATCAGATCTTAGTTTTCCGGCCTTCAGCTGTTCAATGTTACACCTTGCTGTTGTGATGTACACTAAGGTTTATCAGTTGAGTGTTGTTAAAGCTTCGACCCTGCTCCAACATAAGATGAAAATTAAACACTACCTGCCAGTCTTGCATTAAGTCACTTTTGAAACCAGACATTAATATGACATTAATGTGACATTAATACACATCTCCGCCTGGTCTGATGCACTAGAAACACTAGAAATGGATGGAAAACCTTCGGCTTTACCCTCAGAGTTGATTTGGATGCATGTGGTGGGACATCAAATGGCCTAACTTTATGTGTGTGACTTTTCGTGTGTTTGTTTGTGTGTGTGTGTGTGTGTGTGTGTGTGTGTGCGTGTGTACATCTGTCTGTCAGTCTGGTCTTGGCCTAATGGGCCTTCAGCCCTTGCACTGCTGACAGGAAATCAATGACCCACTCGGTAGGCCCAATACTGCTACCTCAGTGCATGGAAAGAGAGAGGGAGAGAGAGAGAGAGAGAGAGAGAGAGAGAGAAAGAAAGGGATAACGGTTGACCCACTGTAAATACTATGGATTCATGTCCTTGGCTTATGACAGAGTTGTCACACATCTCCTTTCACTGAATCTTGATTTCCATTGTAAGCTCTAATCTTTCCGCTCACTCATGCTCATGCACACACACAACCCCACAGACGCAAACACATCACACAGATTAGTCCACCAAATGCACAATGCCATTCGTATTTTCACGAAGTATTAGGCCAGAGACTTGCAGCACAATGTTCCACAAAGGGGTCAGGTTAACCAGATTACTCACAACTTTAGAGAGTCACAAGAGGAGGATGTCAGAGAACAGAACAGGCCGACTAAAGTGAGGGAAATGAAAAGGAGAGATCAACAAAATTAAAAAAGCACAAGTACAGATTGTGTGCAGTCTCGTGGTGCATTCTGGCAGTCAAACGTGGTTCTTTCTGAATCTGAGACAAGGAACGTGGGAGCTGTGTGAAAATCTGCAGTGAAGGTGTGAGGACTCAAAGTTAAATTTGAATTTTAAGATAAGAAAAAATTAAACTTTAATGATCCCTGTAGGGGAATTACTTTGGTGCAACCGCAAAAGTAATATGATTCAACAGCAAAAATGACTATATAAGAACATATTTAATAAGTAATAATATAGCAGAGAACATAGAAAATGAAAAAGCTCTGAAAAATGTCATAAACTAAGTATAGCACATGAGTCGCCTCTCCTTCTGTTATTGCATTTACTTCTTCTGTTATTGCATTTACTTATAGTTTTCATATAGATCACTAGGGATTTACATCTAAAATAGACCATGGCATCAGACAACATGTATATGTGAAATGCAACCGAATTACTAAGGTTCAGAGTTTATTCCCCTCCTTGGAAACAGCAGATAAGAAAATAGTTTCACCACAACACCCATTAGCGGGAAAGGAAATTTGAACATCTACACATCTGTGACAACTGAGAGTTTCTTGGCCTTGGAAATAACGGTTTGACAACTCAAGGTGAACTTACTGGCTTTTCCTTTAATAAACTTCAACTCCTAAGGACAGCTGCACAATGTGGTTGAATACAAATGGACTCCGTTTATTTGGACAAAGTAATGTATTAATTCATTCATTCAAGTATGTGGGAATGTAATGTAATGTACTCTAAAACTAAATTATTCAGCAAAAAAAAGTTTTCACAACAGCCCAAAACCATTGTGTTTATTTTCAAGTGTCAAAGCTTCAGCAGTTAGGAGCAGTAACATTGACTGACTGGCAATGGCTCCTGTCCAAGAAATAGTCCAAGATATTATCTCCATGCAAAACCCTGAGTTGTCATATCTATCATGCAGATACTGCATGGATCTGTGTTAATCAGTATGGAATGTGTTAATCAGTTACCTTTATAGGTGCTTCTAGCTGGGTTTCTATTGAAAAGAGCGAGGCCACCTGTTTCCAGTCTTTATGAAACAGAAGAGAAGTGAGCAGATCTGAACTGAACTGAGCATAATGAAAGCCGAACAGACCTGCCGTGGACTGAGGCAGGAGAACAGGGCCACAAAAGATCAGAATACAGAAGAGTGGATTAAAGCAGGGCAGGGCAAAATAGATAAGCACAGTACGATGAATAAAATCTTAAACACAGCACAACCCCAAAAGCCCAGCGCCCACCAGGGGCAGGGGAGAGGCGTTCGAACTGGGCAGTGTGCAGGAGGTCAGTGGACTCCCTTCGCGAGCTCAGCCTCTCGCTGCTGTGTGGATTTCCCTGCGAAATGCTGGATCACATGGTAATCTCAGTTTAATACACAAATCCCCAGCCACAATCCAATCAAACCTAATACTCCTGCTGGGCCAGGCGGTGCAGAGCCCATCTACTCTCCATCCCTCCCATCATCTCACTGAATGCTGCCGCCGCTCCAGGTCTGCGAACGCTGGAATGTCCTTGTCAGCTGGTATAAATGTACAAAAGGATTTTGGTGGTTCGGCACAAGAGAATGCACGCACATCACAAAACTTTGGTGGTAATGATTCCGTCTTAAAAATAAGCACTTTTTATTTAGGGGTTTGGATGAAATGGCTGTGAACGTTCAATATTACGACAGTCAGATTGAAAGATAAATGCAGAGCTGGTATTTAGAGATTTATTGTCATTCATGCAAATGTACACATGCCGTCTTACAATCATGTAATCTTTAAAAATGCACACAGAAAAGGAGAAAAATACAGAGACAGGGATATAGTGTGTGTGTGTGTGTATGTGTGTGTGTGCGTGTAATGCCCAGCCGGCGGTGTTTAATGCTGTCCCAGAGGGTTTTAATCCAGATTATCAGGAGTATAAAGTCACTGAGTCTCCCTCTCAGCTCGGCCTAGCCTACCGCTTAGTGCACACACACACATACACACACACACACACTTGCTCTGTCTTTCCCTCTTTCAGTCCTTCTCACACACAGACACACACACACACACACACACACACACACAAAGGGAGTCCCTGTTCTGGATATCCTCTAGGGGGTGCTGTGTATCCAGACAGGAAGTGTCGTCCGGTTAGTGTGTTTTCAAAGCAGACAGAACCGCCTCACGGATGCAGCTCACCCCGCTGCGCAAAGACCTCAGATCAACTGCACTCAGCTTGACCTATTTCAACGTATTCGCAGCGTTATTGTTGCCTCATTTGACATTTATATGATGCCCTCCCCCAAGAGATCCTCCTTTGCCTCACACAGTATGAACATTTGATCCTGTGATGCAGCAATCAGTGCAGACATCTATATCAGTGCTGTTCGTGACTCTATCGACAGCTGCTTTGGACAAAACCACACGGCTGGGTTTCCATCTACCTTTGAGACAGCTGCTCCGTCACTGACATGCGGCGGTGGGATCTGCATACCGGCCAGTTGGTCTGGATTAATTTCAGCATGTTTAATCTGATGGCGGAGATTGATGCTTGCGGCAGGGAAGGCTGGTCTGTGTACGTTTCCTCATATTGGCTCGCTCACTCACACGTCCCAGTGACAGGCAGCCTGATTGGATCACAACCAGTCATTTTCCACTCAAATATACAACAAATGAAATGTCTCTTCTACATGCGGCGTCACTGCCTGGTAATAATCCAGCAGGAGCCACGGCCTTTCTCCTGTTTTCCCTCTCTATATCTCAACGATCTCTTCTATTTCTTTTAGTCTCTGTCGCACATCTTTTCTTTAGCTTTAATCCAGCTTTCTGTGCCCCTGATAGCACTACCCCTGGCTTTTTCCTCCCTCTTTCGCATTCTCCCTGCATGCATGTTTCCTGGTGCTCTGTAAATTAGGCTGAAAATGGAAGATTAACCTCTGGAGATGAGAAGCTTCCTTAATGAGTTCTGTTCCTCTCGCTCCTGTTCTCTTTTCAGCAAACTGCTGCATTACAATATTATTTAATGGGAGCATCTAATTGGAATCAGCTGGAAAGCAAAGGAACTGGGTGGCCAAACCTTTTACGAGGCTGTGAGATTCAAACGTGGGGGATTATGCTCATTAAGAGACTGTGGAGCGGAAGTTGTTTTGTGTGCAAGTGTATTGGTCTGTGTGTGTGTGTGTGTGCTGGGAGAACCTTGTGCTTTCAGCGGAGGAGGGATCCACGCTAAGTGCCACAAATGTCTGTTTTTGGGGGCTGAGTTTGCACCATTCATAGATTGCCATGCAAAACAGTTCACCCAGAAGTGACATAGCTAACGTGCCGTTTCTTATTATCACCTAATATTTAACACATTTGGAAATTTTGGGCCCACACCACAATTGTGTGGCCTCTAGAAACTTGGCATCATGCTGCCTTATGTGTGAATAGTTGTTTTTATTGTCTTTTGTTGCCTTTTTTGGACCTCAAAAAAAAAACAACCCATGTTCCCACCCACCTCAATGAATTTGTTAAAGGCTTAAACAAAGCTGTGCTAGCGGACTTCCTGTACGGTTTACTGGCATCAGTAAGCTTCACCGTGTTTCCAATGACACCAGGATGAGTAAATACGCTGTGTCCATGTTTGCTGTTCCTTTAAACAATTACAAAGGAAGTGTTTTTAGCAGCTGTGGGCGGCCTCTTCTGGTCCCTTTTCAGTGTGAATGCTGCATCACATTGCTCCTGTAGATGTTGCAATGCTGAAATCAGAATGTAAAACCTTCTTTTGTTGCCGTCTTTTTTCTCCTTCCGCTGAACAGTCCAACCCGAAGGCAGGACAGTGATTCACAAACGTGTAAAGTTGTAACTACAATGCTGCTGATTAGTATTTCACAACTTCACACAGATGAATTGAGATAATTGTGTAATTCAGCGAGAGAACATTGAACTGGTAAGGTGAATAACAGCAGATTTTTTGGGTTGCAGACCAGTCCTTCCCCCTTTGACACTGAATATAATTAAACTTTTTTTTTTTATCATTTAATTGGTTTACAACAAAGAAAGTTCTTCTAAAATGTACAATGAATAGCAATATTTATGTAAAGCTATGTGTGTAAATGCAGACAATAAACATTTTTGTAAGTACAGAACAGACCAGAGACCCTTGAACTTCAGGCACAATAAGGTAATAAACACTTAATGAGTCCTCCCATCAGTTTTTTAGCCTCATGAGCGGTATGTATCTACAGATCGCAAATGTTGATCTGTTCTCTCCTTTAATCCAAACATCTGTGATCCCCAGAGGATTAATCCTACTCATTTACATGATACGTTATGATTACCTATGATCTCATAGCTCTCCATCCGGTGCTGTCATCATGTCAAAATTTTAGTTTGTACAATTATTTGGTTTAAGAGCAAATATCAGCAAAACAAGTTACCATCAGGCTCAGTCATACTTTTTGTGTTTAGTTCTGATTGTGCTGAGAAGTGTTGGCATACAGACATGAGAAACCAAAATGTTGCACATGGCATGCTACCTGCTAACAATCAACATATTATCACTACGGTAATATGTTACCACGCTGTGTTAACATTTAGCATCTGAGCCTGAGTGCAATTTCACAGAGCTGTTAACATGGCTATAGTCTTAGGGCCCTTCTTAATGATTATTTTTTATTGCATTTTATCTCTATGTCACTATATAGCTGACACCAGAAAGTGACAGGAAACCAATGGGGGACATGACAATTAACATCCAAAACAAGCGGTTACAGCTGTGGTCATTAATTTCGCAACATGAGTCTTAAGGTTTTGCTGACTCTATACCTTTTTCTACAGCGGTTTTGACTTACTTAATAGGAGTCAAGGTGGAGAATGGCAGGTCAGGTATTCTCCATCATCTTAATGCAAGAGCAGAAACAAACCTCTGGGTATCAACACACAAACACCTCCTCCCCCCACCTCTACACACACATTGCTCTCAGGTTATTACGGGCTGTCATTGTTTAATTCTTGCTCATTAAATGCTCCAGACAATGACAAAGCGCCTCAGTCTCTGACAGCCTCTTTGTTAACCCTCTCCCTCTTATCTCTTTCCGCCTCCCATTCTCACTCCTCTCTACACTGCTTTGTGTCTATTGTATGACACTCAAGGACGATTTGACGGCGTCCCGAGCCACCACTTAAACATCCCTATTCATCTCGAACCAAAACCTGCAAGAGAGAGAGAGATAGAGATAGAGAGAAAGAGAGAGAGAGAGAGAGAAAGAGAGAGAGAGAGAAATACCAACTTGAATTGTCGAGAGAACAATTTGCAAAAGCCTTGGAATGTCAGATACCACTTGCCACTTACTGGTAATATAAAACTTGCACTGATGGAGACAACGCTGATGGCATTGGCGGCAGCGGCAGTGGCAGCTGCAGCGGTGATATAAGATGTCATAACCTTGCGTCCTTGCGCTGAGCGTTTCAGAACCATCAATCTGTTTGACCTTTATTCAGGACTCAGGCCCATCACACACTCTTGGTTCCTTTCTCTCAATTTCTTTCACTCTCATCAGACCTGCCCTGACAATGATTGTTACAAAGGGTGGTGGGAGTCTGAATGTGTGTGTGTGTGTGTGTGTGTGTGTGTGTGCGTAAGAGAAAGAGAGAAAGACTGAGTAAGATAGAGAGACAGAGCGGGGCTGCCCCTGAGTGAATTCACGTAAGAGCCGGGGCCACCTGAGAGCAACCGAGCACAGAATAGTGAAGATGAGAGAAAATGAAGAGACAAAAGCACTTCCCTGGTGTAATTATGCTTTCATTTCATGGCCAAGTATCCACATGATGTGCCCCGCATGCAGAGACGCTCATTAGAGTTATTGCACACCAGAAATGTAACTGGCATCTGCCTGTAGAGAGCACGGGTGTATGTAAAGTGAGGGCAAAATGGCAAAAATAACTTCAGTAAAAGACGTGGAGGATATAACCAAGTGGAGGCGTCCTCTTGCTTTAGAGTAACTGTGAGGTCTGGCATCCACCGAGCCATGAAAGAGCGCCTTTGCTTTCATGTAAGACGACACCCAATGAACGCACATTTATAAGAAATAAAGCTATACTATGTATTAATAATGATTTCTGCAGTTATGTGCTTTGAATTTCATGCCCGCAATCGTTTTGTTCGAAAGAGCCTCCTATTTTCCCTTGCCCTTTTAAAGAGTTTATGTCTTATGTTTGGATCAGAAAGTCTCCCCTGTGATGCTCATGAAAGGGAAACACCGCAGCAAACAACAAACCTTCTCGAAGCATTACCACAAATACAAACAAAGCTCAGAGCGAATCCGCAGAACTTACGGCGCTTCAGTGCGAAATTCCCCCCGCATCTCCTCTGCTATAAAGCAGCAGCATCCTGATGCTTGGATCAATGTTGCAACAAATAACTGTAATGTGTCTGACTGTGAGCGCTGTCATGCCCTACCTGATGCACTGTTGAGGAGGAATGGGATGCTAATGTAGTTAAATCTGCACACTCATTACTGCAGCAGGGACTCACTTCATTAACAGCCCCCTGCTAATGTGCCACTCCACTTTTTTGTGCTTTTCTGCATGTGTGTGTTTGTGTGTGTGTTTGCTTGTGTCTGTGTGTCATGTCAGTGTGACACATTAAGAGGCGGTGGCAGAGATGGAAAGGTGATTTGTCTGTGTGAGTAGAAACGTGTGTGCCCCTGCTGCACAGGTGAATTGGGCTAAAGCTTTAAAAACCTTTGTACTCTTCATCCACATCTCCTTCTTTGCAACTAAAAGAGATTTAAGAAGGGAAAAATGGCTTCTACCCAGACGTGGTCCATCAGCATACTCTTTGGAAAGAATAGGGACCACTAATATTTTGTACAAACCGTATTGGTGTATGCAAAGAGTTTCTTTCTCTCTCAGCAGTGACACATCCTGGGTAGCTTTTCCGGCTCGCATACACTGCTGCAAACTTCTCACACACACACACGCACAGAGAAACACACACACCCACAGACACATAGCTCTCTCTCACAGTGTCTAGGATTCCAGCAATTAATGGGGCGGTAAATGAGATTGTTACTGATGTGTGGTAGCGAGGTGAGCGAAGGTGTGGAGGTGATGGAGGGAGACAGGAGGAAGACAGAGGAGAGAGCGAGGGAGGTGGCGGTGCGGAGGGGGTGGAGGGTAAGGTGGGAGGGGGGGTAACACAAACGCTGTGAGAATCTTGTGAGGCAAATTAGAAACTTTTGCATGATTAAAATTTAGGTTAAAGTCTTGAAAATAGACTTCTTTGGTAACTTTCTTAACCCTGCAAAACAGGCGGAGTACTTGCAGAGAGCAGGATTAAAAGATTGTTAGAAAACTTTACCCCTGATGTTTGTGCCGGCTCTGTATGATCTGACATAAAATGCTTGATCATTTGTTCTACAGTGGTGAACAATAAACATTCTTTTACATTGGTTGTATAATTCTCACTAGAAGTGATAAAGCTTTAAGCACCGTCAGATGTTCAGATATGCATAAACCATCTGTGATGTTAAAAGCACATCATAAATAATTTGGCGACAAAGTCCTGAAATCTACTTTTGTGCTGAATCCACTTTCCCTCGGCGGCTGAATTCTGCTTCAGGTGATGATTTTCCAGCGTGTCCTGAAATGCCCAGAGAACAGTGGCTAAGTTGTCTCTCTGTGTGCAGCGGGGGAGACTGATACTATGCGGTGGAGGGTGGGGGGCATTGTGAGTTTCAGTTCCACTGAAGAGAAATTAAGCTTCAAATCGCCTGAACTCAAAGAGCAACAGGTGTTGTGGCTCCAACGCATTATGGTCTGACAATGTGGAGAGAAATCATTCGTCTTAATAGATTTCTGGAACAGGAAGTGTTGAAAAAATCTCAGCAGGGGTTTTACATTTACATTTACAAGTGACGTTTTGGATAGCACTTACCTGCTTTCCTCACCTTTGTGTAGGAATTTCCTCACATAATGTCAACAGTTGGCCAGGAAATCACACCAGTTAATGAAAAATGCTGTGTTTTTTGCCTTTAGATGAAAATAGAAAGACCGATTTATCTTGACAACAATCACAACTTTACTTTGTTGCTAAGTTATGCCTTTACTCCCTCCCAGCGGCACGTCCTGTTGTCCTTTCACACAGATACATAATGTGACCCACATCCTGTGACAGCGAGACCGATCTGAATTGCTGATTGCCTCTGCTTCTCCATTTGTCTCTTCTCCCTCGTTGCTGATCCTTGGTGGCCCTGGAATACCATGCTCCAGAGGGAATGGGGGGGTGGGGGGAGCGGGGGGTAGCAATAAAGGAGGATTGGCCCTGTGTGACGCCGCTCCTCCCCTGGGGGGCCTATTTTTCCTGCAGGTGGATGGTGCATCAGGAGGAAAAGCTATCCATTTATATCACTTAATCCGGAGGACACACTATTAGAGCGGCAGACGAGGGAGGAAAACACACACGAATGTGCCTGGGCACTGACACTAAAACATACTGAGAAGCACAGACTACACACACGCACACGTATAAAAGTGCGTATCCATGCACGCATGCACACACAGATACACAAATACATGTGTAAACAGACATTACCTCATCATTTGTATACATTATCTACCACGGACAGCCCATCAGCACGTCCTTGTAAGTCTTGTTATTGCATGTGTGTAAGCATGAATATAGGGTGATGTGGTGTGATCATGTCATTTTCATGTCATTAGTCAAGGTATAGATTTGCATAATCTACCATGGCCTCATCCCGTAGCATGCCTTTTACCAACTCATTTTATTATATTCCATGATTTGCTTGTTCAACTGTGAAGGAATTTTACGCTTCTGTACAGTTTCAAAATATATATTTGCATCTTTATTGTTTGAAGGCTTGTTTTCATACTGTATTGCCTTTGATATTCACATGTAAGTTTGTGTAAGAACAAGCATAATGTGTAGCTGACTGTGTAAATTCCATTAACTGTAAATCCTTTTTGTTATATGTCTGAAACGTGTTTGGCACATGAGGCATTTCATTTGATCATGACTGTGCAGCTGACCCCCTCCATCACCTGCACTCCCTTGCACACACAAACTTCCCCACCTGTTCTTGGATGTATGTCTCACAGCACTGGTTGTTTTTTGTCATCATGTCTCTCAGTAATCTGCAGGACAGCACACAACAAATGCCTTCAATCTGCTGTCTAATCACGGCTCAAACCAGGGGAACAATAACATGCTGACATCATACAGCAGATTATGGTGAATCTGTTCGGCTCTCACAGAGCTCCGCCGATCTGTTCCAACACTCCCACTGTTCCATGCGGGAGGGCAAAGATAGAATAGCATAACAACAAAAGATTTCTCAGGTATGAGTTATCTCAAAGATTTCTTTAATAACTGTGTTTTCTTTCTTGGAGTTTAGGCTCTTAACTGTAAAACTCATCAATGTGAAACCCACTAACTTTGAGAAGCTTCATATTTTACAAATGGCAATTATAATGCGCCAAATTTCAAGCTACGTAATTTGGGATGAAAAACATCCTTTAAACAGAGTCTTCGAATAATTTCACCCATTGGTTTTGTCATTATTCCAAAAAAATGTTCTCTTGACGTTCCATTTATAATGGGCTCCTACTGTGGCAGTTCATTTACATGCACTTATCCAGCTCGAAAATGCACAAAATGAATGAGAGTCATCCATGCATAATACATTTAATATTTAAAATGACTGGAACCATATTTTATCTATATGACCACGCCTTTGGCACATAACAGCATCTCCAATCTCTCTGCCTTGCGGAATCCAGCTGTCACTCAAATGATATTATTGCTGCCGCCCTACAAAAATATCCAACTGGGAGTGGAATCAATTGGATATGGCGCAAATGGTAATGATTTAATCAATATGCATCGTGTACTGTGTTTTAGATATGGCATTTAATCATACTAATGATCATTCTTTAAAGTGAGGAGGTGAAGCATGATGACACATTTCAAATGCTACACGTGTCCTCTCATTCCGGTTGGGCTTGTGCTGAGAATTGAATCTCTTCAACTGAACAAATTGACTGTATGCGGTGAGCGAGGCAGCACTGTGACCTTTTCCCAAACAGTTCCACAGTACAGCGGAGCTCCAGTTTGATATCTACTGTGTACAATTGAAAAAGATACCGGTTGAATAGGCAGCCCCATTCCTCTGACTCTACCGCAAATAAATCTATATGTCCTCCCTCCTGCCCCTCTCATACCTTTCTGAATCCACTTGTAGGAGACCCCAACCTATAAAACCTGATCTTCATAAGTCTGGAGGGGAGAGGCACGCTAAGTTTGGGGAAATTGCTGAATGGAAAAGGCAATATATGGCTGAAAGATAAGAGAGCAGAGGGACTTGCTGCTTAAGGCTCTGATTTGCACTCGGGCTGCAGAGACAGGACTGAGGGGAGGGAGAAGCTCACAGCTAACTGGCTGTTGGCTGCAGACATTACTGTGTGGTTGGTAATTTTCATGCAATAATGACATATTGGTAAGATTAAGGATAGCTGACTGACAGACTGTGCCTGAAATTGTTTTAAAGCGAAATGACGGCTCACTCAAGAGTGAGATTGTTACCGGCAGACGAGCCTTAAAGGTATCATTTCTTCATCTGTCAGCTTCTTCTATTCCTTCACCATCTCCGTCCACCTGTCCCTGTCTCTTCACCACCACCGCCCACCACCCCCGAGGCAGCAGCTCCTGTCCCCATCTGTCCTCAAAGATGGAGCAGAATTCAATGTGGCATCTTACAAACAACCAGTGACGACCAAATGAACAGAAATGAGGAGAAAAATGGTTTCGCGGCTCGGGCCTGGGCCTCAACGCTAACTGATTTTAAGACAGGTTTGGTGAGGTGTCATGTTCAGTTCTTCAGCCCTCAACCTATTTCTCGCCATTTCTCTTTCTCTCTCTCTCGGCTGTATATTGGATAATAAATGACATGACATTCCATCAGCATATTCCTACATTCGCATGATGTGTGAATTTTTGTGTGTGTGTGTGTGAGAGAGAGTGTGTGTGTGCATGTATATGTTGCAAAGTTGATTGATGGATGGATCATGACAGGGCTGTCATGCAAGAGTTGTCATGCATTTTCATATTTGTCTGCCTGGAAAATGATGCATGCCTCAAAGTCTCCCCTACTCCCTCCCTCACACACACACACACACACACACACACACATCCACACACACCTATACTTGACAGTGCACACAGATCTATACTTGCAAATGTACACATCCATCCATGCTGACGTACACACACACACACACACACTGCACACACGTGGGACATAAACACACACGTGCATAGTTTTGTGTCTGTCATGTCATGCTGGGTGATGCGTTAGTGTTGTGTTAGCTCCCACTGGCAGCAACAGGGATGGCCCATAAGGCAGGAGACGCAGCCTTAGGCGGTAGAGAACAGATAACAGAGCAAGGGAGGCAGCGAGGGAATGGGGACAAATGACTGGTAAAAAAAAAAAAAAATGCACTGACTACATAGTAACAGCCAATCAAATTTTGTTTAAAAAAGCTAAAGGAGTATTACTACAAAAACTAAAATCCTTGAGTGGACCTTGAGAGGTTTAGTTCCGAGATGCACATGCTTAAACCACAAGATTTTGAATCTTGCATCTGCAAAATGTAATCTTGTCAAGGCCAAGTTCCTCATGTTACTGGAGGTTTGTCTGAAGTGGGACTTGGACATTATCCCTGCAAGTGCAACAGGAAATTGGTGGCAGGTAAAGGGGGAGGAAACAGAAATACTGTTCAGTCACTTCTCATGTGATTTTGATTTTGCTTCAGAGATTTGCTTTCGAGATCACCTGTGTCGTTTGTGCAGGCTCACGTCAACATGACAACAATCTGGCAGAGAAAAAGTGTTTGGGCTTGCTCTAGTTTCAAATAGAGTCTCAAATAAGCCAAACAAATGTGCACCAAAGCTGCAGAGAAGGTTTTAAACACAGTCAAAAATCATCTTAACAATCTATGCCCGTAGACAGAAAAAGCACTGAAAAGGTATTCTAGTGATTTAGTGCTGCAATTTGATAAAATGGAGGCTGGTTGGAGTCAATATCCAAAAACACTAGCTTTCACAATCCCCTTAATGCATGTCTATCATTTTTGCCAACAAATCTTTCCCACATCTTTAAGACAAGATTCCTTTTACAAATATGGAATCACAAGCTCAATCAATAATTTAAAAACATTTTTTTCTTGGTCTAGTGAGCTCCCCCAAAGCCAAAAACAACATTAAATGACAGGCTGTGTGATGCTCCTCATGAAGAGACTGCTCGTCTTCATGTGCAAGAATGGGTGGAGAGAGCCCCTTTAACAAGAAAGAAAGAAAGACAGAAAGCCTTTTGTCCGCTTTGTAACCTGCAGGTAAACACAGCAGCCAATCACAGCCCTGCTCACCACAATCACATCGCTGAGGCGCAATCTGGATCAGGAGGCGTCCATGTTAAAGCGCCCCGCTCAGAGAACTGTTAGCTTTACGCGGCGTATCGCTGGAAACACATCAGCATCCCAGACACCTCATTACAGTGATCCCCCTCTCTCCCTCTCTCTCTCGTTTTTTGTCGTCTTCTCCGTCTCGCTCTCCCAATCTCCTTCTCTCGATCTTTCTCCTGCTTACCCCCGAACGAAGGCACACACACACACACACACACACCAATACTCATTACAGCCATCGTCGTTGTCCAGGAAGTGGATGCGATTTTTTTCCAGTTATTTCCATCACCTCTCTGCGTTTCCCCCCCTCCGGGTTCCTCTAAGATAATACCCATTTATCCCACAGGGTGTTTACACAAGCGATTCAGGTTAAGTGACTTGCTGAGAGGAATGACAGACAGCAGCTTTCCCTTATTCAAAGGAAATTGGATTCATCAACCACTGCTTAATGGTTGCATTCAAGCTTTTGACTACACTCCATCTAGCGCATTAGTAGGTGTGGTGTATTTGTCCATGTGTTTCGCTCACATGTATGCCTGAATAAATGCCCAGACCTTATGATCTAAATAAGGGAAAACAGCTTTAGAGAAATACGCAGTTGGTTTTTGCTATCAGTGCTCAACCACCATAAAGCCCGAAGCCTTTACATCCCTGTGCTTTATAAAAAGCAGTCCGCATTCTCCATCATAAACTACAGCAATAAACAGCCCGGTATCCACTATGCTAATATGGAGTCTTTTTGCTTGTCTCCGCTTATTTGCATGAAGTGTGTTTTAGTGTTTTACTGGGGCTCCTAAAGAGCGGCAGAAGATCCCGAGGTCATTTTAATAAGTTATTTCAATTTAGCTGCTCAGGTAGGTACTATGGAGGCACAAGCGGCAAACACCGTCTTGGGTTCTTTTGTTTTTTTGCCGTCTCTTCGATTAATTTATTCCCCTTTCCACTCTCCTGCTTCCTTCATCTTTAAAATAAATATATACTATATATATTGGCACTCCTGGCCCTGTTCAATTACATGCACAGTGCCCCATAACTACCTCAAAAAAACCTGTGATCAAAACAGACAGCCAGGTTAAGGACAATTTTAACAGCGTCCAATGTTAAACAAAGGGCAGAGACAGACAAGAAAAGAGGAGTGAGACGTGGAAAAGGAGAATAAAATAATTGTATACCACAGAGCAAATTAAGCACTGTGGGAATGAAATACCAGCAGAGAAGCGGGACTGAATGCTTTTCCGAGCTTTGAGGCTGCTGTACAGGTGCAGCCATCCGCCCACCCATTTCAGAGTTGTTAATTCTGGTACAGATGCAACAACACAGCAGCATGAAATGGTAGTCTGAGACAAATCTTAAACATTGATTACCGGTGACCAGAAAAACTATTCAGTTATCCATCAGACTCCCTTGTTTTGTGAGTAACATTCAGGTGAATCATTTAAAATAACTTTGAAATACTGGGATTTGGTGTTGAGAGGAACATGGGCAAAGAGCTAAAATGATGCAAATAACTTCAGAACTAGATGTTTTTTCAGCAGTACCGGTGAACCTTTCACATCACACAAAGTAATTCCAGGAACATTTATTCATGGAGATGAAGATAATATCATGAAGAGTTTGTTCAGGATGTGCACCTTAATTCGTTTTAAAATGACTGTGATGGCATGCTGTGATATATGAACCACTTTTCCCACATTGGAAATAGGGGAACATCACATCTGCATAGCAAGTTAGGAGGTTTTTTTTTTTTTTTTTTATTTTCTGGAACTTGTATATTGAAGGAACACTATTGATACACTGGCTCAATAGTGGCATGCGGGTAGCTTAAAGGAGCAGTCCACGAAATCCAAGAAAATGAAAATTCTGCCTCGGTAGGGCATTTATCCTCAGCTTAAACTCGGAGTGAACAATAGGTTAAACCCACAAATGCTACCATTTCCATTCAAAACACTCATATAATGTGTCTGGTGGAATAAAAGGCCTTGTTAACGAAAGTTCCATCATCTGGATTAAGAGTTTAACTGGGGAATAACACTCTCAGTAGCTCTGTGTGTGCAAGTAAAATTGTTCCTGATTTAATAATAATAATAAAAAGATGATTTTACTGCTAATTGCTTTCTGTCAGTGTGTATAGTATTAATATATAAATGGAAAGATGTGATAAGAAAAACACATTACAGCTGCTTTTGGGATCTTTTTCTTCTCCTTATTCTCTCTAACCTGCCCATCTTTTTAATGGATGTTAGGTGGCGAACCATTTCATCCTGGATTGTTCCACTGGTGCAAAGATTCGCTCGTTGTAATTAGTTTCTGCGGGACAACAAACCATCAGAAGTGTGCGCCTTGTTTCTGATTTATGAAGCATTTAAAAGGTTGCGGGGCGGGGGGCTAAGAGACAAAAGGTTCCCGACTAAATAAAGCAGGCCTCAGCCAAGCTCTCAAAGCCAATGTCATAGAGGGAGAGAGGAGAGGGAGAAAGAGAGAGAGAGAGAGAGAGGATTCATGATTAACTTTCATTTCCTATGCCTTATTATTCCTTCCCCAAATGAAATTTCAGAGGAGGAGATAAATCTTCCGGCAGTGGCCGTGCACCTAACGTCCAGGAATAGCTACTGCTCGCCACAGCTCGGCTTATCGCTTTAAATTCACAGCAAACTAGCTGTCTAGCTTGCCCTGGCAATATGAAAGGCTGCGTTACTTTAGTGCGTGTGTGTGTGCACTTGTGTGTGTGTGAGAGAGAGGAAATAAGGTCGTCAGTCAGTCTACCTGAGGTTGATATTTATAGATATGAACGGTGGATCTATGTGTGTGTCTTTTGGCCTGTGTGTGTCCCTGCGTGATGTGTGTGTGAGTGTTTGCGGCCCCAGTCGTGGTTTATATAAGGAGATCAATAGAATTGAAAGCATGAATCACACAACCTTTTAATCACATTCCTCTCAGCCGCTTTCTAGATGGACACATGGATAAGTAGATATTGATGTCATGGCTCAACCATCCATCCTGCTCATAATTCCATTGTAGTGGAGGGATCGACTGTCCATCGACTCCTGTAGCTATCGGCTCTCCTGTGTAGGAAAGCCAACAGGTAACGACCACTCTCCTTTTTCTCATTAATTCCAGCCAGACAGTTGGACTTATTCTTATGCACAGACACCAGCTTATTAATGCTTTTCCATTAGATTTGCTAGACGAGAACATTAAATATATATTATATGGTATTGCCGAAGCTTTTAGGCATTCAATTTAAACTTTATTAAACACGCAGGGAGTTCTTATAGGGGGAAGAAATTACTAACATTACTAAATACATAAACCGTATGATAAAAATAAAACATAAAGTAAAACATTTCATAATATCTATAACATAATGTCACATATAAAAATCACAAATTAAGTCAAGTTTATAAGATTTTAACAGCTAACCAGGCGGTGAGTATTCAAACACTGAATTATTATGAAAGTGGATACCAGACCAGATTGTGTCAATGTAAAGGTGTAGCTGCCATTCTGTTTAAGCTTATTCATATCTGATTTCAGTCTTTTTCTTTCAGCTTGCATACAGAATGGACAATGAGTGGACAATGAGGTGATATCCAGAATTGAAGACAGTCCAGTAAACGTTGCTTTCCTCACTCATATGCAAAAAAACCCCCAGCTTTTGCTCATGCTGCTCTGCTTCAGGGTTGTGTGGCCCTCTGCAGACGCACATATTCTCTTTCCCTGGCCCCACCCAGAGCTACCCACAGAATTTTAAAATATGGGGAAATGGCTTTTTGAGCTGGAGGGAATTCTTTGTTACTGTACAGTTGTTAGCCACTGGGGCAAATTACCAACAACACTGTCCACTCTGTATCCACCTCTCCATCCATCAATCCATCATTTATTCACCCACTGAGTTGTATAATGGAACTTGTAAAATGCAGGTATTATTTGAACTTGACCCATCCTGTTTATCCAACATAAAATTGTATTGCCTCACTTTTGATCGTCCTTTTTCTAATATCGCTCTTTGAAGTACAATATTAAAATACAGTATTGCTTAAGGTACTACAACAAGCATTGTTCTTCAGTAAATGGTGATAACACTGGTAAAACTATTGTAAAAATGAGGCCATGGGAAAAGACTGACAGCCTTGATTTGCCAGTAAAATTCACATAATCTACAATTGGTTCTCCTCACACGTATGTCAGTTGTTACTGTATGACAAGGTTTTCTCTGTCTGAAGAGGATAAACAAGCTCAAGCTTGGAAGTGAGTTTTCCATCAGCCTTTCACTTATTCCACCATCTGCTATCATGAAAAAGTCTCAAAGCTTTTGCTCTGTTTTTGAAGCAAGAACAGCAACCCGCTTCTTGTTATGTGCTATGAGAAAAACCTGCAGATTTCCAGCAAAAACCTGAACAATACTTAAACTAGAGAGGAGCAGGCTGTCAATCTTCTTAGCGATGGCCGAGGTTGTTAACATTAATTATATTTGCACAATTAACATGCTAATGATTTGTTTTTCTTAACGGGCTAACACGATAAGACACAACTTCACTGTAATCGACTGATTTCTGACTCTGACGTGCTGCTGGGATACATTTTTTCAATCATGTTTACCTTGAAATGAATATATCATCCTTTAGCTTATTGCAAACGGCATGGTGTCTATTAGCACTCTATTGTAAAGACTGTGAAAGAAACATAATCAAGGCACTGTGAAAAATTAAACAGGGCAGTCATCAGGTGCCTTGGGAAATGTTGCGGTCCAGTTTTACAGGTTTGGAAGTGTTGGCAATTTTGCTCGCCCAGCCCCTGGCTCATCAGGACAGTCATATTCCCCATCTTTCATTGATATTCATGATGCCTGATACTGAGCCATTTGCTCACTTTCTGTGCCAACTATAGTCCGCCCACCAGTTATGAAAATTTATGGGCATGTTTGGAGACCATGGAGACCAGCGTGTGTCCTCTCCTAGTTCCTTTGAATTATCCAGCCTGCTTTATCCACTAGCCTGGCCTGCACATACTGTACACAGTTTGCATGCTCGCTCATACAGTACTGTGCCTCTGCAGTGGGAGGACAGCTCACACCGACAGGCGCTTCACTCACATGTGTAGTAATGCATTCTGCTACGTATTATTTCACTGTAATTACAGGTAAGGAGCAGAGCAGTGCACGATCAGTGGTGCAGGTGGTAATTATCTTTCACATACAGAAAATGATTGACAGACAACGATGGACATATTTAAAAAAACAAACATATCTCCCCCTTAATCACTGTTAATTTGCATTAGGTGGCTATGTCCAATGGGGGAGTGTAATGATGGACGGATTGTACTTGTTAATCATCTCATGTCCTCACAACACCTCTCCTCTCACTGATTATTTACTTTGTGCTATCTTGCATCATATAGAGTGAATAAGATTCTCCAGACCCCTGTATTGTTAAAAAATAAAACGCTAAATTAATAATATTATGAAAACTGAACTTTGAACTTGTTACGAGATGCATGCTGCTGGTGGTTCAAGTTGTCAGTCCATAGGGGCCAGACCCTGGCGTGCTGCAGTGCATCACTGGAAGGCTGTTTGTTTCTCTCCCAGTGTGCATATATAATTTGTGTGTGGGTGTGTTTTGCATATGGGCCCTTGTGAGACTGTGGGCAGTACAAACGGGGTCCCTGTGGCTTGTGTGTGTGTGTGTGTGTGTGTGTGTCCTGTGTTTGTGCGTGCATGCTTGTGTCCCTCCACCATAATGCTAATTATGCCAGCAGTAATGCCTTTGCAAATTCTGCCACATTCACACACATTTTCAGCTTTCCTCCTTTTGACTTGCTTGCTCTCGGCTGCCAATTCAATCACACAGGTACAAACAAACACACGCGCACGCACACACAGACACACACACACACACACACACACACACACACACACA
>JAOXYL010000113.1:9690197-9725824 GCA_028564955.1 Terapon puta
ATATATATATATATATATATATACCTCTATGCCTCTAGTAATCCTCCACATAACTAACCACGACACTTTACTCTGGATATTTTCAGCACCGCCCTGGAATCTCCATGGTAACAGGGAAACACAGTCGTCTCCGCAGCAACCGGGCCGAAGCGTCTCTGAAGTCGCCTAGCAACCATTCTAAAAAAAAAAAGAAAGAAAGAAAACTGAAAACCCCGCGTGTCACGTTTTGAGAGCTACACAAATATTAAATAGTTGGGGAGGTCGCTCTTAGTTTGGTTGCCACTTTTTTGTTTTATTTTTAGAGGACGACACTTGTGGACATGTTGAGAAACAAGACGGAGCTTAAAACGCAGGGCTTCACCGTGAAGGCCACCATGAAGAACTCGGTGGTGAGTGAAGTTATTAACGCCAGCTAACGGTCGGTTAACGTTAGCTTTTAGCACCGTTTTGAATGTCGTATTCTTAAACTGGCTGACTGTGGGGCCTGAGTCCCTGGACAAAGAGTTGTGACAAAATATAATGCGATATTTTAGGGTGGGGGGAAATGCAAAAGTAGTGTGAGGTATGTCAGTTTATCACAAGGGGCTGCAACATTTCAAGCTGTATGACCTCGTACAGGCTTTTTTTTTTGGCTCGACACTCTAGCTAACTGTGCTTTTGAATGTTTGAAACAGAGTGGCACATTAGTGTCAGAGGGACCAGAGAAGAGGCTGAGACGGTCACATGAACACTGACAGTCTGCCTCCCACATGCTGCCATCACTATCTAGGTTAAGTTACAATTGATGGAAAACGATGGAGGGAGAGGGCAGCCTCTTACTCGCCTCTTGAAATTATCCTCTTACTGTTCCTTTTGCCTCTATCATTTCTCCATTGTTATTCAGCACAGCCTATCATCTCTCTTTGTGCGTAGCAAAATCTCAACACACTTAATAGCCCACATTTATGGAGGGGAGGGGGCAGTGGGAAAAGGAACATCTTCTCTCCCACCATGATTGTGCTGCACTTGTGTTTGTATGTGTGCGAGTGTGAGTGTGTGTGACTCTCTTGGTCAGGCAAGCTTGGGTGGCTTTCACACAAGTATGGGGATTTGGGAACTCTAAAATGATCCAATAACTTTTATGGGCTAAAAATGACACTTTTAGAAACCCATTCCAAAGCTATAATGCGATGATTAGACACTATGAAATTCAGAGGCCATATGCTAAGAAAAATGCAAATGCCTTTTTTTTATAACATCGCGGAGATAGATACCACATTAACACAAAAGGGGAATGTTTTTATAGATTAATGTGCTTTTGTGGTCACTGAAGTTGTGCATAGTGCACAATTTTTCCATTTTACAAGCTTATTTGTCTATTTGTTTGCCCACTCTCCAAAGCCTTTATGACTTCTGGAGAAACTATGGCACAGCTTATTTTTGTATTTGTGTCTTACTCTGGGACAAACAAGCAGAGGCTTGCCAGACCATGATTTCCTCGCCGAGCTGCCCCCCCATCATGGACCTCCAGCGTAATTAAACTGTGTTGAAGGAGATGACTAATTTCTAAAGACAGTCATGTCGGGCCTTCTTCTCTTCTTATTTACTGCAAATGAAGATGGATTGTGAAAGTGTAATAGGTTTGTATAGCCAAGGCATTAGTCTTTGTTGATGAACTGTATTGATTGGTCAGTAAAACTTGTTTTCGTGTGGCCAAAAAGATTATTAGTAGAAATCTGGACTTGTAGGTAGGCTAGGTTTTCTGCACCTTTAGGTGTAGATTTATTTGATCAAGATGGGTTATAAATGTGTCATCCCCATGGTTTAGTGTACTTTAGTCTACTAAATTAGCATGACCAGCTGCTTTAAATATGATCTTTTATAAATAGGATGATGAATGAAACTGGCTTTTCCCTCAGCTGATGTTATTTGCCATCAAAGGCCACTGAAAGATGTATGTATAGCCTCCCGCTGTTCTCTGGCAGATGTAGTCGGCCTTATGAGCAACTGAGGTGATAGACTGTAAGCTGCTGAAGAAAACAAACCTCCCAGCAGCACATTTACACAGGCACCCTTTCTTTGGCACACATAAACCAGGGTCTTATCTGTGCATGTCCGAGGGTACATAGAAGTAAAATGTGCCATCAATGTGCCATTTTCTTACATTGACACATGCACTAATTTGGCCTTCATTTACTGTTCATATTATACGGTACAAATTCGATGCATTCAACAAGTTGGATTTGTTCCCCTTTTGTCATGTGGGACACTTACTTGCTTTAGGAGGAGAATTATGTTGTGCTTTGGTTTGTTTTAAGGGTTCTGCAGTATCATATATAAGGAACACAATCTGAGATGTCTCACATATTACTTCTTGTTTTTAATTCTCACTTGGCACTTTTATACAGAGGCTGGGGAGCAACAAAGCATGTCACAGACAGTCATATTGCTTAAATTGACAGATTGAGGCATCCTTTTATTCTCACTTGCCCAATCTCTCAGGCAATTATCCATAACCTATTTTTTTAGAGACAACACCAAGCTCTTTGTTAGAATTTCTTTTTTTGAGGGCAGAAAGAAGAGAGTGAAGAACGGTGGATTCCAGGGTGACATGACTGTATTTTGGTTTGACGCTGTGTCTGTTGACAGCTTTGACTTAGTTTATGGTGAAAGAGCGCTGCATCAGAACCCAAGACATCCATGGTCAGCAATAATTTAATGAATGAATTCAAGGAAAGTGTCAGTTTAATATTTTCTGTCAGCAATCCCCAGCTCTCACTTCTATATCTTTTCTACTTCTAAAATGTTGACTGCCCAGTCTTGGATACTTTGATGCAAACAATTTAACTATGCCTTCTTCTCTGAGCCAGTAAGTTTTCATTTTTTTTCCAGCTATTGCTTTATTACATTCACTGTGCACTTTAAAGAATCAGGGCTGTGTGATAACTAGAAGTGCAAGAGCTGCACAGTTCTGGTGACAACAGTAAATACTAGGACTTGAAACTGCAGCTGCATTTTTTCCTCAGGAAGAGGCTGCCTTAAGATGCAAAAGAGGCAGTCAGAGCTATCATTGACTTCCTTCTCCTTTTTTGAAGGTCATAAACAAATCTCCTGTCAAGAGCCGTCACAGGCAAGGCTCCTGCAAAGCCCTTTAATATTCACCATCTCCCCCGAGGATCTGCTGCGTCTGAAACATGAATGATACTCTCACACTGCCATACCACTGGCTAAATCCCCAACAAAAACCATTACATTTTTCAGAGGTGTGCTTGTGTCTTTTGCCTTCTGTTTTTTTTCCTCCCCTGTGGTCACTGACATATCGCTCCAGAGAGGGCAGCTTTGCGGGGAGCTGTGATTTGTAGGTAACGACAAGGCCATTTCAAGCCTTGAAAGGGTATGGGGACTTGAAGCATAGGCTTATTATGCTTTAAAGTATTTGTGGTCATAGAAATTGAATCAATAGCACAGGCCTCTGAAACTCTCCCCCCTTTTTTCTAATGATTCATCCCCAAGCGTTTATAGAGAAAAAAAGATGCACTTCACATTCTGGTGGGAGGTCGTCACCTTGTGTTTCAGACAGAGAGGGGAACAAAGCCGTTATTTTCTGTGTCAGAGGCTTATTTCAGCTTGGTGACAAAAAATAACAGTGGTTTGGAGAGGGAGCACAGACACCTGCATGGTGTTATGACGCGAGGGCATGAATACACATACACGAGAGCATGGCAGGTGACACAGATAAAGGAAATGAAGATTTTCTTATGTTATTCAGTATGTGTGAATGGTATGAATGAAATAGTCTTTTATGGTATAATCATATGGAAAATATTCTTTTTTGGTTGACTCGCAAATTCAGTACGTGACAAATCAAGATACTACATGAATATATCTTTCAAAATCTCTGACAGTTGACAAATTTATGTTGTCTTACAGTGTACAGCGACCCTAATTATGTCGTGGTTTTATTATAAATTTGTAGTTTGACAATCAGATAGAATTTTCTTTTTTTTTTTAGTTCATTCAGTGCCTGATATTGTTTTTAATAACTGAATTCTTGTGGGACAAGGTAGTCTTTTTCTATTTTGCCTTGAAACGTTGACCGTAATTAGTGAAAGACATGGCCATCCCACAAATGTATTTCTTTCTTGACAATATGGCAGCAGCTGGCAAGAGCAGTTAACATAACAGCTTTTACGTCAATAAAAAAAAGTTCGGATTCCTGTAAGTCAACTTGCAACACCTGGTAGAGCTGTATTGATATCATTCTCACTTGTCACATTCTGGCCTCGTTAGATGAATGTTGCTAGGTAGCTAGCTATGTATAGGTTTTAGTTATTCCACCACTGATTTGTCGACTGGCACAGCACCAGATCTATTTGAGTCGCTGAAGAAATAAGAGATGTCAGAGGTGATTCAAAGGTGTTGGAACAGAGCTAGTTTATTTTACCTCTGTTTAAACACCTGCCTTAAAGTAAAATAAAAACGTTTGGTCAATAACTATTGAGCTAATCTGGCACTGGTCATGTAGATAGGGTAAAATTGATTTATAGAGTCTGGGAGATGAGTAATATGTGACCTTAAATTATCATCATACCCTGTAATTGATTTATGTACTCTGCGATTTATTGGATGTTTGGTCTGTTTCTCTATCTGTGGATATTTTTAAGATCTTCAGTGTCATAAATCTTTTTCCCTCAGGAAACACTCCTGTATGAAACAACATGAAAGACAGGACAAAAGTTGTAAATCTATCTACACTGTCCTTTGTCATACACTACATATACAACACACACTGTTTAAGTCAGTGTATTGCACAGTTCGCCCAAGAGGGCAAATCGATACTAACTACACTTGATCTCAACCTCAACTTTCGTGTGACGAGGTTCTGCAGATTGCTGAGCCAATAGATTCCTTTTATAACAAGCACACCTCATTTACTGTTTGCTTGGCCTCTGGGATAAAAACTGAGCTGGCAAACACTATCTCCAAGTCTACCTCAACCCCAACCCCCCAACCCACCAGCCCCAACGTCATCCCAGGCTCACCCCACTAACCCTGGGGGACAGATGGAGACTCCATGCTAGCAAACGTGACCTCCATATCTCATCCCATTCCTTCCCCACAGCATCATCATTATATACCTGAGCAGATGTCTCAGCCCGTGTGCTGTCTTTCTCTCTGTCTTTCTCTCTTTTTTCTCTTTTCTTTATTCGGACCAGGCAGCTCCCTGAAGATAAACACATTTTACACTGAGAAACAACGGGTAACTAAACAATTAGTGTACATTATAATAAAACCTAAATTAAATCAGCATTACTGTTGTAATAAATTATAATAATAATGACCAAATAATAATTTGTATCAGAACGCAGATGTACTTTAATTTAGATTTTTTTCTTTTTTAATTTAGTGTGCTTTTCAACATTCTATTGTAGTGAGTTTGCCTTTATTGGATAGTATAGAACCAAATTTTGTTACGATTGTATGGGGGATGTGTTCATTTACATTTCAGCTATGCTTCTGACAATCTCACCTCTGAGTGTCATCATAATGAATAAAGCCATCTGATCAAATTAAACAAGCGACAGCCTAGAATTGATCCTTGATTACGGTTTAAATGAGTCTAGAATTTCACTTCAGCCTGATTAAATGTAATCTTGCTTTAAATTGCAATATAAACCTAGTTAAAACGCTGTTTTAAATTTAATTTGGTTCCGCATTAATCCATGAGCAAAAGTCTGTCTAATAGTCTGGTATGTATCAGTTAAAGCTTGATTTAAAAATGATTAAATCCCCTCTTCTAGCTACTGAAACACCACAGGTTGGAGAAATCATAACAAACAGAACATGAACACTGCAAGGATAAAAAGGCTGTAAGTCTGAGACAGAAATAAGCCCATTGTCAGTTATATGGATAGTAGGCAGTTGTTGACCAAGATTGAATCCTTGAAAGCTTTTATGGAGATGAATCTGTCTATTTATTATTTTCACTTGCAGTCAAAATCATCCTTCCCCATCACTCCAAACACATTTACCTGACTCAGGAACTCATAATGTGCCCAGCGTGATACATAAATTGGCCATGAAGACGACTGAGGTGTTTTGTGCCTGTGCTTGTGTGTGAAGCATGCCTATGCAGACAAATTGAGCAAGTTTTTGCTGTTGCATGCCACGCTGTAGATTCCCACACCTGCCTGCAAGCTTGATCTGCTTTGTG
This sequence comes from Terapon puta, assembly GCA_028564955.1. Lineage (NCBI taxonomy): Eukaryota > Metazoa > Chordata > Actinopteri > Centrarchiformes > Terapontidae > Terapon > Terapon puta. The sequence continues at coordinate 9,696,391 of JAOXYL010000113.1, forward strand.
GAAGTGTTTTCTAAACCAGCGGCGCTTCAGACAAACCCTGGCATGCACAAAAAACTTTTTTTTCCTGCATCCTCTTTTTCTGTCCCCTTGCTCCTGCTCGCTCATCTTATCAGCACCAGAAGCCTGTACTCTATCCTGGTAAGCAGCTGTGTTATTTGAGGAAGAATTGAGTCATGGTAAAACAGGTTAAATTGGCAATGGGCTCTGGAGGCCTGCTGGGGTTTCCATTACTATCGATCAACCACGGAGCCTAAAGGCCTTGAGTGGACGCTGCACTCGCTGACTTGAAAATCTCACAGTTTACCCGATAACTTCTGACTTTGTTGACTTTGGCCGCCTTGCTCCTTACTTGAACAACAGTGGATATAAGACTGACCCAAATAGAAGTGCATCTTCAACATTGCGTAAATGCATATTTACCCATGAAATTATAATTTACCGTGAAAACGAAGTGAAGCCTGTCTGTAAGACGCTGTTTCTTTTTGAGACTGCTTTGATCAACTACGAAACTAAATTTTGTGTTCTGATACGCTGAAAATGTACATTTCAACTATGGATGAATTTGACAGAACACAGAAGAAGTTTGCATGCTCCTCTCACCAGGTATCAGACAGGTTGATGGCATGCTATCTGAATGACTGCATGACTGTTGAAATGTCTGTGACCTTTCCCGCAGTTGAGGAAAACACCATCTGGAAACTTCAGTCAGATATGGAGAAGTACTTCTGCGGCATTCTGTCATGACCTTATAGGAAGTGCTCGGCTGATTATGTCTATTATGTTTGCTTTCCTCAGAGCCTGGTTGACAATTACACTGGCCTCTGTGTTTGTTATGTTCTCCTTCAAGCCCTTGTAGCCCGCATTCTAATTAGGTGGCTTTTAATGGAGAATGTTTATTGCTCCTTGCAGGGCCCCTATTTTCTGCTCTACAGTTAATTAGCCCTATGTCATGTGATAACCAATGCAGAGGACATCTAGACCCATGCCTCATCTATGTGCACACTCCTCTTCTCATATCAAAAGCAAGAATGCAGGGACGTTGGTTGAATGACGTGCTTGTTCCCACTTAGTCTCAGTTGCATTAAAAGCTCAGATGAATATGAGGACATACTTTGTTGTTGCTATATTAAACATAACCTCATACACATACACAAACACGGTGGTTGACATGGATTATATAGTCGATTAACCACTAAGATTTCTGTAAATAATTAGAACTGACCACAAAAAAATGTATGTCTTTAGTATGCTGTTCGTTAATGTTGCTTTTCCTAGTTTTAACTGGCTTTGAGACAGTAAAGCGGTTACTTTGTTTAACACAGATCAGATCATTTAGTTTGAAAAATAGAAATATGAAATAAATAGTGTTATTTTGGCAGCGTATGCCTACGTCAGATAGAAATGAACACTGCAGTTTATGCATTTTAAGATTGCATGATTGCAGCAAAAAATACTCTATTCTTGGGGCATACTGCTTTACATTTTAATGCGCTTGCAGAGATGTCAAATAAAAAGAACAGCTCTTAATGTAGTGGGAGTGGTTGAGATATTGAAATGTTCAGTATGTTAGATCCTTACAACAAAGCATGGCCTGGAAAATGCTGAAAAATAAAGAAAGTAGTTGAATTTAAGCCCCCATTAAAGTTAATATATAATTGGACACACTATAACTACAAGCAAAAGACAAATTTTTGTAAACCTCGCCACTGCAAACATTGCTACAGCTTGATTATATCAGGAATTTCTTTTAGCTGGATATCTGTCCATCACTGTTGGTTAGTTTCATTTGCAGACAGACATCTTTTACAGCTGACAAACGCTGCTAATTGTCTTTCTGGTGGCTCTTTTGTTTTTGTAATTGAGTTATTTCCAAGTGAAGTCAGTTTATGTCTCGTGTTTACACGATGTTACGTACCACAATATTATGGTGTGTCTGTGTACTTATGTAAATGTGCCTTTTACAAGTGGTGCATACCGCCCTTATGGCCAAGCTCCAGACACACTAGAAGTCAGCTTATCTCAAACCTAAATTAGGCTGTGCTTAAGTGCATTAAACTGACAGGACATTAGCCATTTATTCACCCATCCTCCATCATTATCACCCATCACACTGACTTGTCCTTGCTACTGTAGAGGACAATATTCCCTTCGTAGTGGTCTAATCTCTGTCTAATCTGCTGGTGTTCAGCATGTTGCTAAACATTTAACTGCAGGGTCACATGTGGCAGCCCACATACTTGCTACATCAACATGATAACCTGTCGCAGAAAAATCAATGTATCTAACAAACAGTGTTATTCCATTCCAATAATGCCAAATGGTGGCCTTTGTTTTGCAACCCCACCCCCCTCCCCCACCTTGAAAATCTTTTAAAGTCACCATCAGTGCAATAACATTGGCCTGACCTTTTCAATTTCGCTGACCAGTGCAGAGAGCAAAATGGACTGTATGTCTATAATCCCTCAAGGGCAATGACAAAATCCACTATGCATAAGTGATACACAGCAAATGCAACCTTGTAATAAATGATGGAAAACAAACATGTTGCAGTGCAAAAAAACCTCTGTCAGATTACTTATTAGGGTAAAGTTCTCTCTAAAGAGCACAGGGATGGCAGGTCAAAGGAAAAGTGCAGCAATACCACAATCTTGCACACCGAATGCAGTTTAAAACGCACAGCAGCCAACTTCATAGATGGTGCTCCGGGGCTGCCGTGTTCTTCACCCAGTGCCAAGAAAGTAAACCTGCAAAACCTTTGAGAGTTGAAGCAGTGTGTACGTTCCCTTCAGAGTTCCACTGAGGATTACTCTGCTATTTAGCTCATGCCTTGCATCCAGCTGAGTCAAAGTGCTCCCAGTCGAGAGTACGCTGGAGGCAACGGCTCTGCTGCAGCAGGCTGGAGAAGGCAGGAAAAAGGGAAGGGCTTGAAGTCAAAAGTAGTCCGATACTGTCAGAAATGATACACGTCACGGCCTGGCACCCCTCTGCTCCGGCCACTTCTGCTCATTACTCTCGCTGTCCAGAAACGGTGAGCAAATTCCACTAACAAGTGTTTGACCAACACGCCACGCTGTGGCAGAGGGAGACAGGCAACCTGTTCGTGACTTTTTTTTTTCCTCTCTCTCTACCTCTCTCTTCTGCTTTCTTCTCTGTCTTCTCACTCTCCCTCCCTCCCACTCCCTTAAGACAGAGGAGAACAAAGGGAGAGGCAGAAGAAAAGCAATATAACCTCTTGGCCCTTATCTGTGGAGCATGTCTGGCCTCAGACACGGCTTTGCCTGTCCTTTGAAGGCCCTCATCTCCCTTTGATTTCAGCCAAATGGTTCAGCACAGTGACAGATGCTCAACTTTCCATCTGTCACTCTGACACCCATCTCTTTAGTGTTGGTGAATCTAACTGACTTTGTTTGGGCTGTCTGTCTGGCTGTCTGAGTAAGGTTGTGACATGGATACTGATATGGGTGCTAATGTAAGAGATGGGTGACTAAGACCTTTATTTGAGACGAATAAGAGAGAACTCCCCAGCCCCCCCCCCCCTTTTTTTTAAGGTCGTCTGTGCTGTCTTGGCTGTATTTTTACATTAACATTTTAGTCATTTAGTTGATGCTGTGATACTGAGTGATTTAATGAGCAGTCTAAGGGTCATCATCACATTACCTTGACAACATTCCTCAGAGACGGGCCACAAAAAGACATAAAAATTCATGCCAAGGAGAGTCGTGGAAGGCAGTCTTTTTATGAGAGGAAATTAGAGTGAGTAGAGAGGAGAGATATTGGAGAGTGAATGTGATTCAGGAGGGAGAGGATGACGTAGCATGCCTCTTAAATAGATGAGTGTTCATTTTATGATTGAAGATGAAAGGGATTCTTCTGCTCAGACTGAGCTTGGAAGGTCATATTTAACTCTTGCCTAAACAATAAACAGCAATACCTTTTTAATCATGGCTTTGGTGTGGCCTGTGTTTTGAGACCTTTTGCACCAGCTGCAAGCTACATCACAGGATGACGAGGATAAAGGCTCAGCTCCTGGCCACTGTCGTAGCTAGCCCTCCTCGATTCACTCTTGCTCATTCTCGCTGCCTTGATATATGCTCGTCATCAGAGGTGTGGGATAGAGGAGGTGGCACAGCAAGACTCATACTAATAGCCTAGACACCTGTTTCACTGTCAGAGCATCAGCGGCCTGCAATGCAGAGCAAGAGGTGGAGATGTGGGAGGGGTGATTGGATAGATGGATGGATAGATGAGTGGATTGTAGGAGGAGTAACGAGTAGGGAGATCTGTCTGGCTTTCATGCGAACCTCGCTCTCTGAACAAAAGCCAGTGGTGGTGGGTGCAAGGTGCGCATCTTTGCTTTAGCTCTTTTTTAATCCGTTTGTTTGTGTGTCAGTGTTTATGTGTGTGTGTCTGTGTGTGTATGTGTGTGTGAGTGCCTCCCGTAGTTCAGCTAAAAGTGTTGCCTGTCTTGTCTGAGAGAGCTGCTGCGGCAAGCACAGTGTGAGATTTGAGGCGTCTGAGAAGTTGCCTGTTTTCCAGACATCCGGGGAGTGAAAGTAGTTTTTTTTTCTTTGTCTCTTGGGCTAATCCGGAGGGTGGACTATCATTCATAGCATTATCCTCGCAGGAGGTCTCAATAACAGACCTCTGTTCCATATATATCACTCACTGTTTCCTGTAACAACCTCTGCTGGGAGTCCCTTCCACTTTCCTAGTCTGTGGAGTAAACAAATTTTGGATTTAAGAAGGCATTTTATGTTATTCAAGTAAGTAAAGGAAATAGAGGAGAGAGAGAGGGAGTAGATTAAGTGTACGAGTGTGTGTATTTGTGTATGTGTGCGTGTGTTTGTGTGCCTGCAGCTGGGCTGGACAGGCTGTGTGTCTTGGGTATCCACTAGCAGGGATTTAGCCTTCAGTGTGCCTTCCCCCTGTTTAATTTATGTAAAGGTCAAATTTCAGACTATGCCGGGCTTTGGTCTCTGCATGGTGTCTCTGTAAGCAAACCTCCAGCATCATTTTTTAACAGACGGCCTTACAGGCAGCAAGACTGATTTCCAGGAATAGAAAGTCACACTGGGCATGTGATAAGACCAAGGGCCTGGGGTTCATTTTGAAATACATACTAATCACCCCGATAATGTTCTTCACTGTTGAACAATATTCCTGTATCAGAGATAGAACCTGTATTTCTTGCCATGTGCAGCTAGCTTATCTCCCAATGTCTCCCTACACTCCTCAGGGATATGTCAGTGCTGGGCTACCTGTGACACTCATAAACGTGTGTGTGAGTGTGTGACTATTGGGTGGCGTGGTGTGGTGAGGCTGCAGACTGACCTGCTCCTTCCTCTCTCATCTCTGTGGCTGTCTGTCTGCGGCTCTGTGGTGAAATCGATGGCCTCCTGCTGCTCTGGGTGTGTCTTTCTCCTACTCCTGCCCCCTGTGGGCCTGTTGCTGCCAAATCAAACCATCCACGACTCCTCAGTGATGGCTTCTCACTAGAGAGTGTGTGTGTGTGTGTGTGTGTGTGTGGTCACAGCTTGCCCGTCTATCTCCTCTTCTCCTTGCCCAGCTCCAGCCCTGCTTGCCCATTTCAGCACCACTCCATTTGGCTGTTCATTTCTACAGTTGCCTCCTTGTCTGTTTCCTTACCTGCAAAATGAACTTTTGGATGAGTCACGTGGCAAAACTGTGGCCTTCACTCCACAACAGCTTAACTTAAACAAAGAGCGCCATTACTGACTTCAGGAACATTAATATTCTATGAGGTGGTTATCAGTCCACCATAAATTAAAAGCATTTATGACCATGTTTATTGACAAGAAGCTACTTATTTGACAAATAAGATTGGGAGGCCAGTTAAATTCTTCTCTCTCAGCACCAGAAGCGGCGACTGCAGCAGGTCAGGGATGTAGTTTTCCTTCTGTGAGTCATTAATTTCACAACCCGGCGCAGTGTTTTAATACCTTTCGGTGTCGTCACTGATTGGGGCTATAAAGACAAAGCATTGGATCAGCGCACACCTTGCTCTCCCTTAACGGCTAAGACTAGAAAGTGTTCCCTATGCTGACGTGCAGACATACACAACACACACTCATACACATGTGTACACTCAAATGGGGCAGCAGTCGGAGATGTTGCTGCACAAATAAAACATTTCGTGTGGCCATTTATCACACTGCATTGTGGTAATTCTTTATAACAAGCCATTACATCAGATTGTAACTAGTGCTGAAATTACAATCATTTAATCATAGCACGACCACACATTCAATTACGCTGGTTTAACGCAACCTAGATGGGTTTTGTAGTGTACAGTGTGTTTACATGGCTTCTATCAGTGTAGATGCACGTTGAAAGTGAATTTTCTTTCATGTTTAGCCTCATGGGCTCGGCACATGTGGTTTCCCGTTCACTTAACAAGTAGTAAGAGCCACTATTTTCTGCCTCTGCCGCGCGAGCTGATTCACTCTGAGCCTTCATCGCAACTGTGGTTTGGTGATATGAATCAGCCAATAGGGCTCTGTAAGCACAAGGCTGCCCTGCTGCCTGGCTGATAAGTGGGCCACACAGAGAAGATGGAAAATACTCAGGGCATTCTCGCTCCCCCTCGCTCCCTCGTTCTGTCTCGCTCACTCTTCCCTTTCTCGCTCACACAGAGCCTCTCTCACTCACACGCCCCCCTTCGCACTCCTACCTCCCAACTCTTTCTTTCACATACCGTTACCGTCTCCCAGTGTCTCTGCTGTTCTTTTAAGTGATGGGGTTAAACTAGAGGAGACAGAAAACAGTGGGGCGCTCTTCAATGCTTCAAGCTTCTTTTGAAGTTCCGCTTTAAAGTTATCCTCCTCGCACACAGTTCAATAGTAGGTGGCTGTCACTTGTTTCATCCTCGTGTCTTTGTAGTGACATGAGGTGTGCGGTGTTGCCTTTGCCTGGCGGTGTCGTCATTTTTCGCTACAAACATGCCTGCCCTTGTGCCCGTGCGCACCGTACAGTTGATGCGAAAGCCTTTGACACGGTGACACTTGTAAAGCACACCTCTATGGTCCTGTGAGCTCTGAACAAAAGACTCTGTTGCGTTTCATCAGTCTGTGTTTTTCCCAGTCCAGTGAGAGCTCTTTACTCATTTGTTCCCATCCGACCTTGTCTCTCACAACAGGGCTAATTTCTGCACATAATGAAACTCACTTGCAGACTGATTGCACTTCTTGCTGTTTGGTCATGAGGAATTAATGGAGTGCTGCACAAATATCGCAGATTTATTCTTCTGAAAGGAATCAGCCTCCCACCAGTCTGTGTTTTGCCCTGCAGAGGGAATGAGTAAGCAAAAATATCCTGTCGAATGATTGTTTGACCGTATAGCAGAGATTCCCTAACAGTCTAAATACCTCTGTTCTTTTGTCTGTGCCTTGTTCATTCAAATGCAGCTGGAGAATAAAGCATACATCTCTAGCCCAGCCTGTATCCCTGGTGGCCAGCGGGCAGGCAGCAGACTGGGCCACGGCGGAAAATGCCCTGTAAATAAAGAGAGCTAATTTTGTTGCCTGTGGCAGCGATGTGCAAGCTGACCTTATCAGGAGAGCCTTGGCCTGTCTATTCCATCCTCTGTGACTCACCCACCCCGCTCCCTCCCTCAGGAAAAGCGGCCCTCTGTACGGAGCTAGATTTCAATAACCTCTCAACCGAAAATGGCAATGAAATGCAGAGAGCGCAGGCGAGCGAGCAAGCGGGTGCCTACTTCCTTTGCTGCCTCAGTGGACAGGTGATGCAATGCACCTATGTGCGGCGGTGCCCTCGTCCCCTCCCGACAAATGCAATGCAACAAAATGCATCTTTGCTCCAGACGTAAGCAGTGCAAGAGGGTATAAATGAAAAGGGAGATTAATGAGGGCCTCATTTGAGGAAGTGCATTTGTGATGGCATGCAGGGCTGACAAGGAACTGACAGCTCTTCGCCAGGCATCTATCAGAGGCATTCAGAGGTGTTTTTGGGGCGGTGGTGTAGAGGGAGAGAGATGGAGAGATGAGAAGGCAGAGCGCTCTGGAGCTGGAGGCCCAGGCACAGTGATTGATCACCTACATGCTGCAGTGGCCCCGCCATGCTGAACTCACCCTCAGAATTGATGAGCCACACCTCTTGTCTCCCTTTCTGCCTCATCCTGTCATCCTCAGTTCCTCCATCACTCTCCTCCATCTCTCGATTTTGTCAGTCTCTGTCTCTTTGCTCTTCTTCATTTCATTTCATACCAGCTTTGTCTTCATGTCTGTCTCTGGCCCATCTCACTCTTCACCTTTATCCCCCTCTCTTAATTTTTTATCTTTTTCTTCCTTGCACCTTTTCTCTACTCCACCCACTCCATGTGGTGAAATCAGGCAAGAGAAGCCATGGAAGTACCATACTAATAAGGTTAGAGGGAGCATCTCTGTTTCTCAGGGTGACACCTTTATAAATGACAGGAGTACGAGGCCCTGCCGGTGCTCAATCACCTCTGTAGGGGCTCGCCCACGGGGAGCTCAGCATGTGTGAGCGTGTGCGTGTGTGTGCATGCGTGTTTGTGTGTTATTGCCTCTGTGGGTCCTGCAGCAGCCAGGTTTACGGTGCAGCTAGTTGGAGTGGACAACAGCATTAGGGAGGAAACAGATCTAGAGGCAGAGTGAAGACGAAGGAGAGAAATGACAGCCTGGAGCTCATCTGACCAGTACTGCCTTGTTATGACTCCCTGATGTGTGCACCAGGGGCACACAAAACAGACACTTCCTCCCTTTATTGCCTTACACCACCTCTGTCTCTGTTCTGTAGTCTGTCGCCTCACAGGCTCGCTTTATGGCCTCCACTGAGGGGCGGGATGTTATCTCCTTGTATAGGTCTATGTTATAGGTTTCTTTTTTCAGTCTCTTTTCACTGTCTGTGTTTGTGTTTATGCCAGTGTTTTAGGATGGGGATGAATTTTGGATTACACAGGGGTAACGCAACAACACACAACAACACAACCAAGTTTTTATGTCTGAAGCTTGCGCCCACAAGCACAGGCAGAGGAGGAGAAATATACCATTCAGATGTATTTGGGAGACATGCAGAGCAAAAGATGACACGACGTGCGGGTTGATAGCACAACAGAATCAACGGCAGTTGTTGTCGTCAGCGCAGCCGGTCTAAATTGAGTTAACACAAATGTGTGCTTACCCATATAAGACAGAACTTAGGGACATTATTGCTCACAACACGGACACTGTCTGCTTCAGATCTGAAATGCTTGCGATGCCCTGTCCGTAGGTTCATTGGGTTTCTTAAAAGGCTACCAAACAAGAGAAACAAGCTCTATTTTCGTTAAGCTGCTCTGAGACAAACAAGGTTAATAATTATAGCTTTCACTTTGGGATTCGATGATGCCTTCTTTTCTCTTGGCATGCAGGAGCTTTAGACTTGAATGTCATGAATGGCAAAACAGGAGCAGGCAAGATCATTGGAATGGAATCATGAAACCAGCAGGTGATAATCTCGCCACAACACTGTTCCTATTACAGTCCTCTCTAAGCTGCTGAGAACAGCAGCCCACATCTGCAGCGGGGGAAAGGGAATCTGAGCTTGCCATTTTGTGTGCCATTTTTGCATGCATGTATATGTACCTCCTCTTGGCTTTTGCTGCGTATTGCCTGCCAGTGAGGATAATTAGAGAGAAAAACAAGGAAACAGCCATGAAGCTTGCAACTCCTCAGCCATGAACACAGGCCATGGAAGTGAGTGCAGCGTCATCATTCCTGACCATAAAAGCTGCTCAGCCAGTCAATGCAGTCTGGGTTCATTCCCTCCTTGCTGCCCAGTCTGAGCTATTTTTAGCCTCCCTGTGCAGCGTGGCTCAACGTAGCTACCTGGATATGAGGGCTTTGTCACTTCTGCAGGCTGGAGAAGCACTGATCTTGCAAGCTTTACAGCTTCCTATTTCCACAACTAGGGCTGCACACCAGCTCCTGCAGTGAAAGGGATGAACAGAGATGGGCACAGAAAAGAGGCACGACAAAGGGACATTAGTGATGTATATTTCTGAGTCTAAATGAGACAGCAAAAGACACTCAATTCTTGTATTATCTTATACGTAGTGCTCGATGTGACAAGACAGAAACTGTATCTAATGAGGCATGCTGACACCTAACTATTCATGACAATGCTTAGTTAAAGCAATTCAAACAATTATTGACTACCTGCTTAAAATATAATAACACAAAACTGGAAGTTACAGGGTTTTACAAAACAATACATCAACAAATTCATAATCATACAAGATTAAACATATCAGTGCAGCTTAAATATACTTAAAATAAAAGGCTTAAAGGACAATAGCAAGCATACATGTATAATTTGTTGTGATGGTTTCCTTTTGGGCAAGTATAGTAGGCAATACTGAAAAATTCCTATTCGTGTGTTTTACATGCATTGTTAGTCACAGACATTTTGTTAAGGTAGTCTTTCTCCTGCAGGTATACAAACCTGTGCCTATTAATTCAGCATAATATTATTCAGTATTCCCTGGCATGGTAAACAAATGCTCCAAACGGATTCATTTGAAATGACTGCACTGCAATCCCACGGTGCATTAGGGCTGTTTGAATGCGGGGAGTGCTTGGAGACACTCACTCAGAGTCCTCCATTATAGTCTCTCTCTTCTTGTTTCTCTTGAGCCCAGCTATGCTGGCACCAGCTACACCACGCCACACATGTAACTTAAACTTTGTTCATAGTTACATCATTCTTCTGTGGCCAGTTACTGAGCTACATTTGTGGTTTTAAGCATTTTTATATCTACAGTATTTTTGAATTATGCAACAAACAGGCAACACTAGTGAATGATATAACACAAGAAGCTAAACCACCGTGTATCATTATTATAATAGACTAAAACCATGTTAAGTCTCTTCAGTTGTAGACCAATCTTAGGAAGTCCTGCCAAGGATAACACAGCCCAGTCCCACTCTGTTCTGCCTGTGGGCTGCTGTGGCAAAATTCTGTTTCTCAGTGGGTGGTAATCTGAGGATTAATGACAGCAACGCATCTGCCAGTCATGTAGCAGCGTGACACAGATGGCAGGGGACACTCACAAGGGACAGAGACAGGGAAAGGATTTGCTCCAACATTTTGTCATTTGTCCACTATGGCATCCTGTAGCAAAGCTCTAATGTTTTCAATCAAATTAATCCAAATTCCTCAAGTGCATGAGAGGCTCTCACTTGAACAAGCTCACTAACGGGTCTTCTGTGATGGAGAATGAGTGTTTATTGCAGGATATTTTGGAGTCCTTGGTCCTTTCAGGGCTAAAATATCCCAGATTTTAAATACATGATTTTTGAAGTATCTTTCAACATGTTGAACAAAATTTATGTAAAAATGAGTGGTGAAACCAGGTTGCGCGTCTTAAGACAGTATTTAAATGACTTATTATTTTCTTTAATCTTAGAACCTGTCCACTAATATCTATTTTAGTGGGTTATGTGCTCTTATATCCACTGTATGGCGACCACCACCAGTGTCTCTTAACAATAGCAGCAGACACTGTGGCTGATGTGATAGGAGTCCCCTTGGCTTTCAGTGCCGCAGTAATAGCACATATCCAATATGGAGTCAGAGAAAAGATGATCCTAACAATGCCTCTGGCAGTGCCTCTGGCTACAGGGCCAACACACACACACACACACACTATCTGTGTTTAGCCTTCCTTAGGGGGGCAGAGGAGCAGGCACATGTGTCTCCCTGAATCACTTTTAAGGAAAGGCAGTGGGAGTGATTCTATTCTTGTAGGAGAAAACACAGTCAATTCTGATTTCATAAAACAACACTCTCACTTGCTGTGTACGTCTCACTCTGTTTATTTCTATATTTTGCTTTCTCTAACTTCATCCCTATTTTCTCCTTTGTGTCTGACCAGGTGGTGGGACCCCCGGCAGCAGGTGCTTTCCGAGAGCGACCTTCCAAACCAACTGCCTTTCGCAAGTTCTATGAGCGTGGAGACTTCCCGATGGCGCTGGAACACGACACCAAAGGAAACCGCATTGCATGGAAGGTAGGGGTGCTGCCCTCCGGTACAGTTTGACTAATGGTGGTTTTCACACGCTATTAACAAAAAGGCAAGGGTGCTAAATTTGCCACCACTGAACACTGTGTGTCAGAATGGAGATGGGGTTACTCTCTATAACTCTATCTAACCTTTAGTTGCAAATGCAAAGCTATTGGGGCCTAATTAAAAGGTTGCATATAAAAACATCTATCATGACCAAAATATCCCTCAGTGAACACACAAGAATTTTACTTTTAAAATGACACACAGCTCTTAGGTGTGGTATTCCCTACACACAACCTGCTGTTTGAATCTGTCCTCACTGTCAAGTAGTGGTGGTGGTTCAATTGGTGCCATGCTAACACTGTTTATTGGCAACATTAGCAGCTCTGTTGAATGTGAAGATGACATTCTCACATATTCACTGGTCCAGTGTGGGCTGTTATCCTGTAGGAGGCAGTGTAGATTAGCTCACTTGCAGGCTCCACCTGTCTCACAGCACCAATCACAGAATCCATCAATCACAAACTCTGCAGGAAGTCAGGGTAGTCGCAGCAAAACACAGGGAGTAGTTGTATATGTATTTGTGTTTGTACTGTATGTGTGCATGTTTCAGCACACAAGCCTCCACCGAGCCATTAGGCCCTTGACTGGCACAGTGTGTGTGGGATGAAACTATTCTTCTAATCACCATGTTGCTTTATTTCAGCTCCCACTCTGCTGCCAGCTATTCCATAACTTCGCAACCGCCGTGCAGCAACCACTCTTAATGACATTTATTCATAGTAAGCAATGATAAATGAATCAAACAAATTATACCCTTTTCCTCCCTTTTTTTCCCTACTTCAAAGAGCGAAGGAAGGGTGGGTGGGTGAGTGCGCTTTCTCGCTAGTTAGCTGTCTGTCTTCAGGTGAAAACACTGTAAAAGCTCTCTCTGTATGAATTATTTATGTAAAATGTTCAAATGAATCTTTGCGTTTGCAAAAAATAATGGATTTCTTTTGTGCTCTGCTCCTGAAAAAGCACTCAGCAAATGGGATGTGGTGTATGAAATTGTTGCTGTCATATCCAATGCAGCTGTTGTGCTTATTGATTTTCCCCCAATACTCATACACATGCTAGTCATTTTTTAAAATCTATTGTAAAAGAAGAGTTTATTCCACAAGCCCAGTGTTATATCTCTGATTTTGCACTTTGGCTGTGACAATTGTCTGTGGATTGTTCTTGACTGTTTTAGTGGAGGAGGTACTGTTTTTAATTAGGTGATTAGTGTTTCCCTGAAATAAGTCTCTATAACTTTTCTGTTTGTGTTAAGCTGTCCAAGTCTAAATGGTTGGCACTGGTAGTGTGCATCTGTTGTGTGGGTTTATATGTGGATATAGTGTAACGCAGAGTGTAACCATGATCGGAGTAAGTGGAGACGGGCTGCTGCGTGTTTGCACTGAGCTGCCCTCAGGGCACAGGTTCAAGACGGCAGCTCAGGATCAATCCTAGTCTGAGAGCTCAGCCCCCTAGCAAATAAAAAGTCTGGGGAAAGTAAGAAAGAGAGAGAGAGAGTCTTTCGGAAAGAAAAATAAATGGTGTGTTGATTTAGTTTGTGGGCTGTGTACTCAAGCACACAGTGTGTGTGCATTTGTGTGTGTGCTTGTGTGCGTATATACTGTATTTGTATATCAGTTTGACTGTCTGCATTGATGAGTATGTGTATTCAGGTCAGGAGTTCAGCTCCCCTCCTACAAAGATGCTGTCTCTACATGTTTGCCTCTGCACAGCAGCAAACAACTGCTGCAACCATGAAATGGACAAGCAGACCTGATTGAATTTCAGAACTGTGTTCTAATGCACTTTTAACCATAATGCAAGAGTATGTTCGACTCCTTAGTATACCTAAAACACTTAATGTGACAAAAAACACCTTTAGACTCAGCCTTAGCATGTAGCAAGAAGCACTGACACACAACATCAACTTATCAAAGATTTGTGTAAACTGTTTAGCGAATGCTTTACCAACATAAATATTGAGTAGAAACAAAGCAAAATGTGTTTTGAGTTTTAGAATAGTCCTTATCCTTTTATTGTTACCAGTGAAATGTATGGCCAACTTCCATTCACACTTAAGTTTTTCCAATAGCTCCTGGAAACTATATCTCAGTGCTTTTGCTCACTAAATGCTTAGTTTAAAAGCTAAGTAAAGCTTATGTGAGCAATCTTGCCTGTAACTTTCATATGACTGCAGGGTGTGGTGTTGATTCTCAGTTGGATCAGCAGATACCAATTAATTCATTTAAAAGGCAGTAATTGAAATCAATATTGATATGAAAAATATTGTATAATGGAGTTTTGATAAAGTACATGATTAATTGTGGGAACAGTAAGTAATCAATTTCCAATTATCTGCAATTAATTGTTCAGCTCTAACCATATTTTATGGTTTCAAAACATTTTGTGTTTTGATCCATTCATGCTTCTGAAGGAGTCTCCTTGTATTTGCCTTAGTTTGGATAAAGTAGAGTTAGTGCCAGTGTTACTTGATAAGTTACTGGAACCAGTACCCTGCTTTCTTAATAAAACAAATGTTAAGTGAGCTTTATGTGATATGTCTTGCAGTTTTCTGGACTGTAGTTACAGTAGGTCTAGTCTAAGCTGAGCGTTTTTTCTTGTGAACATAATGTGGTCTCTCTGTTGAACAAAGACGTTGAGGAAGAATGTGTGTAAAATGCGTTAAGTCTTGCAACATACAAGTTTGTGCATTTGTGTGTGTCCACCTGCGTGCTTGCATACTGGTGTTTGTGTGGTTTTATAGTGCGTTTTTGAGTCTATATGTGCAGGGGAAATGCAAGTGAACTAAATGTCAAGGGCAAGTCGAAAAAGAGAAGGTTGTATCTGAAAGGTAATTTGGCTCTCCAGAGGTAAAAGCCTCAGCTGTAATGGGGCGCTCAGGTAAAAGCTTTACACGTATGGGGAACATGTGCGGCAGATAGATAAGAGAGAGACGAGCAAGCTCCTATCCCTGTCTATGTGTATTTGTGTACCTGTGAGTTTGTGTGCTTGTGGGCGTATGTGTGTGTGCATGAGTGTTTATGTTTGTGTGTGTATTTGGCCCTGGCCATAACGTGGAAGCCAAAGGCCTGGAACAGCACCGTAATCTACTGCGATCCCCGTGCCAAAAAGAGAGGGATAGAGAGAGGAAAAGAAAAAGAGGGAGGCAGACAGACAAAAAGAGAGAGAGAGAGAGCGAGAGAGAGAGAGATCGAGACAGCTCCACAGGGACTCAGTAATCAGGAGACATGGCAGCCGCTTGGCTCTCAGTTATAATGGATGAGTTGAGGTCTTCCTGCGCTCCCTGTGGGGCTTGGTTTGACTCTCCCATCTCTACCCTCTGCTGTGCTCTGCAGGCTTGCAGCCAAACATCATGGTACACAGATGCATGCACACACATTCACCTCACATGTTCCATTCACTTCCTAAACAGCCTTCTTTATTTCATTTCATTGATCACCTATCTGCTTTATCTTGTCCCTTGATCTCCCGTTCAGCTCTGTGTTTCCTGTACTCTCCAGGTTGTTGTTTTGTCCTCTTTATAAATCCTGGCTGTCTGTTTCTGCAGGCTTCCACCCCTCTATGTCGCCCACTGCCCCCTCCCTTATCCTGGCTCTTGTATTTTATCTATTCCCCTTTGTCCTTTTATGGGGTCTGTCTGGGGGCAGAAGGAAAGAGCCATTTTATAAAAATATCAATGCAAACTTGATTTCTGCACACCCTTCGCCACCACACTGGCCTCAGTCGGCAGAAGGGGCGCAGAGATGGTTGGGGGGGGGCAATCAATTAATCTGATCAAGCGCTTTAGGAAATGGAGAGCGTAAGCGCTCCTAGGGGACGGATATCCATCTCCTTGGGATGATTGAATTACGCACAGAGTGAGAGTTGGATAGGAGGGAGGGCTGGAGAAATGAGGTGGTTAGGGTGACCGAGGATGAGGGAGCATGTGCTTGAGAAACGCAGTGGGAGTGTGTGCTTGATATGAGAGAATGAAAGATAGAGAGACTGAGAATGAAATAGAGCAAGAGCAAAAGAGTGTGGTGAAAGAGAGATGAGGTCATTGCAGAAACAGCAATGGAGAGGAGCCTTATTTCTCTACCTCCCTCCCACCCCCTTCTCCCCACCTAACCATTTACATTTTTATGCGTCATACCTTATGGTTGATAACCCCTTCTTTTGACAGCTATATTACATGGCATGGGTACATCATTTTGTTTTGGAGGCAATTCACAGCTAAGTGCAGCTCTTGACAAATTTGTATTTAACAGTAAATTGTCCCATGGTATACATATAAACCAGAAGTATGGAGGACTTTATAGTGATGGCCTATTGAATTTGTTATAATGCCACAGACCCAATTGTTTGATTGACAAGGTCTTTCTGTAACACTGTACTAATATCATCCTGTGAAGTTCTATACAGAAAGCTTCATGGTACCTCTATCTAAAAACAGTAACTGTAGTCCGTCAAGACTACACAGCTTAGCTTTTTCACAGCAGCTGTTTCATGGAAATGCCTCGCTAAGCGAGCTCTTCCATTGTTTTGTAGGTTGCACAATATGGTGCAACATATTGCTTAGAAATGCTCTGCTCCATTCGAATGCTACACTTTTGCAGAAAATGACCTTCTCTTCTACTTCTGTTGAATGCACACCAGACCTTCTCTTCTACTCCATGTGAACGATTTCTTATCTGCTGTGAGCACTAGAGCTTTGTCGGGGAACCTTTGAATAGACAGAATAAAATGGGGTTAACCATGCGTTTTCTCCAGCTCCCTGGCTGAAAGCTGGATACTCTGGGGGGATAGTTCTGTGTCATAAGGAAAAAGATGAAACACAATAAGAGGAGAGAATATGAACAAGCCCCCCTGGGCTTTCTCTGAGAGGAGAGTGAAGAGAGAAGGAGGGAGTTTAGATTAGAGAAGTGGAAAAAGCATTCTCACTGAAAAAAGAGAGATGAGAAGAGAAAAGAGGAGGAGTGGAGGAAGGAGGTGGAAGGAAAAGGCTTCCAACAAACAACACTGGCTAACCATCAAGGCCTGTATGGGCTGCCTCCCTGGAGGGAGAGAATTGCCGAATGACTGCTGGGAAGAAGCCCGATGAGCTGCGCCAGTGCCATGCTGCTGGTGTGACTGTAGGAATGGAGGGACTGTTGGAATGGAGGCATCCAGCAGAGCGAGCTTGTCTGCGGATCTTGAACTGCTACACCGCCTGCTGCCCTCAGCCATTATTCATAGCAGAAGAACACCACGTGAAGCTGATGATGGTTGTTTAGCCTGTGGGCCTTCCACTCTTGCTGTGGTATGAGACAATTGCAAAAAATGGATTTTTTGGGGAGAAATGGAGGATCACTGGAGAAGCTTTTATATCTGAAGATAACTTACAGTGTGAATCAATATAAAACTGTTTACGTCTGTAGTCCTATCTATAGGTGTGGAAAAAAGTGACCCAGCTACTACATGGAGCTCAGAGTTACAACTGAAAATATAAAAAAGTAAATTTGTGAATTTTCTACACACAATGCTTTGACAGGCAACCCGCTGGTTCCCAAGATCATCTCCTCCCAAACCATTATGCCGCAGCTTACACTGACACTTTAAAACAGGGGTACAAACATGGAAATTGAGCTTTTCATTCTTTGTTTTGATCTCCTTCCCTTTCTGTCCTATTGTGTCTTCCTTCCCTGGTTCCCTGAGCTCAGGTCGTCCCCCTGGACACCCTGTTGATCTCAGCTCCGCTACTGCCCACTGCAGTCTCCCGCAACTCCAGCCCCAGCTGCAACCCCCACACATCTGGCTCCCCTGTGCAGATGGTGACTAAAACAAATGTGCACGTGCTTGCTATGGGATTCGCAGGAGTGTGACTCCTCATAGGCAGATGGGAAAAGCCGTGGATAGCTGGGGGTAAAGAAGGGAGAGCAAAGTGATAGATGACATCACAGCGAAGAACGGGAAGGAGATTGTGGAAGGGGCAGGGTGGCTACCAAATTAGACAGAGACAGAGGACAAGACAGAGAGGGACATGACTCGTCTGCCAAGGCTACAAATCATGTCCCCGAATGCAGCACCAGCGCTGTCACCCCTCCCTCCCACAAAATAAGCCAGAGATCTATTGATTGGCACTCGTATTTGCTAGCGGGCTCCAGCTCAAAATGGAGCCTTTAATTAACTTAATGGACCGGCTGCAGCTGCGTGTGAGCCAGTGAGGGCAGAATAGAAATAGCTAGATAGAAGGGAAAGAGAGAGTGTGAGCCAGCATAAAGAATAAGTGGGGTTAACTGCAGACCCCATCTACTATCAGTCAGCATGGACAGGACAGACACAAGGAGGTGAGATTGAGTGGGGTGGTGTCCTTCCTAGAATCCTCTCCTCCCTGCATCCTGTACCCAGCTTACCTCTCTGTGCCCACAATTATTTTGTTTTTCCATCAATACCGATTCATACAGGAAATGTGTCTCTACTGCACATTCAACAAGCATTTCCCCGTTATGATCGACCACCAGCAGAGTTTTCTCTTTTGGTCTGAATAGGGCTCTAGGAGCCCCATTAGACCCCCCTTTATGCCACTTTCTGAGTCAGCAACCACCCCCCCAAAATGATAATGCAACGTCTGTGCCCGTCGGACTCCTGTTTCTGCACACTGCTGCCGGCTCCCCTACACCCATCTCTCTCTGTCTGCGTCCCTCTTTCACTCTCTCTTTCTCTCCCCACCCCTTTTGCACCATTCTCATTCCTGTCCACTCATCCATTCTGTCAAAGGTTAATTGGTTTTGAAATGATTCGATTCATTCTGGACGTTAATGCTGTTATCGTGCTTTTGTTGGAAAAAAAGAGAAAGAAAAACTACCCCCCACATGCACTTAAGCCTAATTTAAAATAAAGGAGAAAAAGAAAAAAATCCAATTTAATCTTTTTTTTTTCTTACTCTGGCCCAGGCTTGTCCCCACAAGTCTTTTCCTTTAAATTATGGCAGAATTTCATTACCTTGAAAGCTTTTCTGCCCCCTCCCTCTGCTCCCCTCCCTGTCTCCAATACTTTGAATGGATCAGGACTAATGTCTTTCTTGTAACCTCAAGGTCGGAATATTTGGATCCGTGGAAGCGCTCAAGGGTCCCTGTGATTAATGCACTGTACAAAGTACCTTGGAAAAATGTGGTGGCTGATGGCTGCACAGACTGATCAGTGGTGCACCCACACACGTACACACAGATACACACACACACACACACACACACACACACACACACACACATACACACAGACACATGACTACATCCGCTGGAGGTAGTTGCAGATAGAGGTGCCCCTGTCACTGCCCTTGATGTGGATCATGGGACGCATTCATATTCAAATAGGGTTACCTAGAGGCCCTCTCTCAATTCCCCCCAACAGTGCCATATAGTACTTCCTTCTCCAAGGAGCTTTATGCTTTTCTCTCTTCAGTATGTTACATCTTTACTTACACAGGCTTTGTTGGACACAACCAGGCTATCACTTCCCTCAGAGCTGCTTATAGGATGATGGATTTTCATTGGAGCACATCATTCTCGGTGGAGTTCCTGTATGAGAGTCCAATTGCATTGCAATGCTTCAGTAACAACAATTTTAGTTTTCATTTACCTTTTAGTATGCGAAGTCAGAGAATTAATTGGATTACCTCTAAATGTCAAAGAGAGATAGTTTTTTCCACTCCCAGTATCAACAATAAAACAGCCACTGCCTGATTACTACTGTGGTCTTGATGTTTTTTGCTGACGCAGCTGTGATGTCTGATAAAAATTTGATTTTCTCTGTTTCCGTGGCCACCTTGCAGAGGTCCTCGTAGTGCCTGATGTGCATGCTGTCCACGCCCTATTGATCAGAGACAGAGAGGCCTCTGTATTGAAGTTGTTTGCAGAGCTGCAGATGCTATCTCTGCTTTTGTTAATTATTTACATTCGGTTCCACAAATGTGATCAATAGTTAATTGAGCCAGCGGGAGCTGTCTGAGAGAAAAACAAAAACTTTGCAGGATTAAGGGACAAAAGCTTCAGAGCTGCCAGTTTTATTCTCTAACTTACTATTAAGTGTAGTAATATTATTCTGGGTTTACTGGTTTACTGGAAGATGCATTGAATGGTATCATACTCCATGCTCTGATCTAGTCTTCACCCTCTTACAGCAGCAATAATTCTGAATGGCAACATTTTAAGGGAGTAAAACTCATGGATATTCTCTTGTTTGAAGTGCCATTTAAAGTGGCAGGTGGCTGACTAGAATACACGTCTAGTGGTTGTCTCTAGTTGGCTGTTGGGAAAGAGAGGCCACTGAGGTCCAGGGGCTGTATTTACCAAAATGTGCATAGAAAAGAATCTTGGTATATGAGCTGTCTGTACATGTCATGATGGTTGGTAGTAATGTAAACACCAGCAAGAAGCAGAGAGTGGTGGGTCCCACCTAATTTAAGTCTTATTATTTATTTATTTATTTACAAATGTTACTGCATTTATAGATTGATTATGTGATAAATACCTGATACATGCCACAGAGAGTGTTAAAGATATATAAGTATGAACATAATATTGTTTTGCTGTTTCTTTTTACTTACGATTGGGCTGTTGCAACTCTTGTCTAATGCACTTCAAGATGCTCTTTTGTTCCTTGCTTGATACTCATGTAACAGACAGAGTTTTGGTTGATGTGAAGGAAAAAATAGCTTGACCTTAAAATATCTTCACATTGTAGCTTGTGGAGGGACATAATTGCTACAGAAGGGCTGCAGAGTACTTCAGTGTCATCCATAGATCACAAAATAGCTGCAATTATTGGCGAGCCGTCCCTGAAACACATCACCCCTGATGGTGACACTGCGAAAGCAACTCTGTCAACCACAAGATGAGACTCAACCAAAGATGGGAGCAAATTTTTTTAAGTTGTTGCGACTGCAACAGTTGCAGCATGCCAAACACCCGTTGATGTAGTCAGCTCAGTGAGAAACTATGAGACCAAAACATAACAGTTCATCAGAAGTGCAGAGTAAATAAAACTGATTGCCATCAACATATTGTCCAAATTATTGCCCGTAAATTATCATGGCTTACAAAAGGGCAGTATATACAGCTGAATGTGCTCTTTGAAGCACTACACAAGAAACAACGTCAAGGACAGGAAGCACTGCTAGCTTAAAACAGGACATGGAGGAGGGTCAAGGGCCATTTAAAAACAGAATTTTCTCACTGAAAGATATTATGGAAATTCTTAAAATGAACAGATTTTTTTTTTCAAAAAAGATTATATTAGTAGCTGTCATAAAATTTCCTTGAAGATGGTAGTTGATCCTATGTTGCACTGAATTGATCTTTAATTGGTTATGCTGACACGGTCAACAATGGTGATGGAATTTGCAGAAAGAGATAACTCTGATACCATCCGTAGCAAGGAGTGCACAAAACCTGTTGGCACGCACAAGTAATAAGTCTTCTGCTTTCTAGACATGGTGAGCAAATCGCATAATGAAGCAAACACTGGTGTTTTGGAGTTTGTATGTTTGTGTGCAAACGAGAGATTGCATGTCTATCTGAGTGACTGACTGACAGGAACTGATTAAAGGATGCAGTAGCGGCTCCATTTTAGTAATCTGGGCTGCCACATGTCAGGGGATGAGCCGCATGCCCCTGGATCTAGCTGTTTATGCTGCAGAACCCATGCAATATTAGGAGAAATTCATCTCATTGTTTCTGTTGGCATTTACCTGCTCGAGCTGCACGTTTTGCCATTGTTAACTGACAAACGTGTCAATGACTAATCTGCCTGGGTGTTCGACCACCACACCTTGTATTGGCTTTGGCGTTTCCTTATCTCACTTCTGTTTCCAGCCTGTCACTGATAAGAGAGAAGGAGGGGAGGTACGTGTATGTGTGGGGCTGGGGAAATAAGAAAAAGGGAAAGAAAAAGAAAATGGGAGTAAAAAAAATTATATAGTAAGCGTTGGTGCGTGAGAGAGAGAAAGAGACAGAAATAGAGAGAGAAATAGGGCATGATTAAAGAGAGAGGTCTCTGTGGTGACACTCTTCCCCCCTTTCTCTGTTTTGCACTCGGTAGTTTGTTGGACACGCTGTATTGTGATCACCTTATTTCATGGGAGCAGGTAAAGAGCACCTCAGCTTTGTCCTCATCTCCTTGGGCCACAGGCTGGTATGAAGTCTTGAGAGAAAATACAATACATTGGGCACATCCATCCATCCTCCGGCGTCTTGAGGAGAGTCACTTTTGTTCTGATTTGTGTGTGTGTGCGTAAATAAAGTGTGGGGTGCACACACACTTGCACAGTCTGTATTTCACAGTGTAAGGAGGAAGGCTCAGTAATTTGTGTTCAGATGGATGAGCAATAGAAGAGGCGAGCAGCATGGTGCCAGCCGTGACTCCCAACTTCAATCTGAGTCTGACCTGACCCAGCAGTATTGCTAAATCTGACTTGTTACATGACGGGTGCTCTGGCTCACCTCGCCTCGCTGAGACAACCTCTGGCCGCAATCTGGGTGTCTTTGTCAGCTCAGAGCGGCCCGGCCCCCAGAATTGCTGAGGTAGTGGATTTTCCTCTCCTCCCTCACTCAATCTCTACAACTCCCCCCTCCCTTCTTCCCTCCTAACATCCGCAGATCAGCATTTTTTTCTTCACTGTCACCCATTCACACTTCGATGGACCAGAGACTTTCTCAACACCGGTGGGACTGTAGTCTAGAGGCGGAAAAACCCCAGATCATTTTCTTACTGGCAATTAGCAGCACACAAGACACCTCGCTGCATCTCACTCAATGACCTGACGCATACAAACTAATGGGAAAAAAGAAAGTATGACAAGAAAGAGGAGGGGAATGATGAGAAAGAGAGAATAAAACATACACACACAAGGGCTTGATTAAGTGGTCTTTTAAATGCGCGAGCGGGTAGCAATTCAGCAGCTCTTTAGTCTCGGGAGGACCTGTCTCAATTACCCTAATGAGTCAGAGTCACTCTGGCTTCCTAGGAAGGCTACGGGAGTTCTGCAAGGCCATACAGGAGAGGCTGGAGGAGCAGAGTCTCAGTGTGTGTGTGTGTGTGTGAGAGAGAGAAACATGCAGGATGTTGATGCCCTGTGAAGTTAAATGGAGCGTGCCGGGTTCCCAATGAGCCAGTGTTAGCTGGCGGTCTGACACATAGTGACCTCCCACAGTGCACATCACTTTCTCATCGGGGCTGTCAGGGAATGGCAGTTAACCCCAGTCTGCCCCGAACCTTGGCTTCACTAAGTCAATACGTATCTTCAATAAAGGCCCAGCGTGGAGATTGGTCACGTCACAACATGTAGGCCTACCTCTGTCCTCATCCTGCCTTGAAAAGACTGAATTTAATCATTTTGTGACCAGGAAAGTCTCAGCACTGTTATGTGCTGAAGTAAAAAAATGGTGCATGTTTGGCTTTTTTCTCTTAAAAAAAAAAAAGTCATAATTCTTCTGGTCCAATTCAGTTGACTTTCTGCTTCCTGACACAAGGTAATGGAGCCCGCCTCTGTGCTGTGTATTAACCTTTCCCGCGACAAACGCACAAACGTCACAAACTGTGCTGCTGCGGAAGCTATCAGTGCAGTGTCATCATCACCATTACCCTCATGTACCCAGCATTCCCCTTCACATGACATTCCATTAGCAATTCAACACACAGCTACTCAACACCCTGTGGCCTCTCAGGAATATGTGTCAGCGTAAGAGCACCGGGCTCGACAATTACTGTATGTTATTCTTACAATCAGACAACCCTTCCTATATTTAACAGAACACATCAGGCCACTGTATATACCCTGGAAACACTACATTCTGGTCATTTTGCCTAGTATCCAGTAGTATCTATTTACTAAGTACTGACATTGTTAATCATACTTTACAGTGTCTTTGCCCCTATAAGCAGACAGGCTGAGAGAGGTCAGTGCTGGTCAGTCTAGACAAGTAAAAGTAATAGATTACTAAGTTCCTCTCTCAACACTAGTCTATCTTATTGTCCAGCCCCTCTCTCTCTTTGTCTGTTTATGTAACACTTTTGTTCCAGGTCAGGATGCTTTGGTATCAACTGGCCAGAATCCCTTGCAACAATTCAAGCTGATTTGTTTTTGATCACCCTTTGAACTTTTGTCTAGCATCACTAATAGGTGAAGGTTTCCCTCGGGCCAGGCTTTGACCCCTCATAAAACATTGCAGACATAACATAAAAAGACATCATGAAATATACTATAGGTTTTTATGGACCCAAAAGGACTAATCTTATTAATTTTGTCTTTACTTTTCCTGATGGCACTAAAAGTGTTGCTTAAATATAGAGTTAGTTTCAGTTGACTTTAAACTTTCCTGTTTTCCTCAACTTTTGTTTTTATCCCTTTATTTTGTGGAAAAGGTGTTTTTGTGGGGCCAAAACCCTCACTGATAGCCATGTCACCTTTCACTTTCAATTGCTGCAAAACAACTGAAATCATTTGTCATTCTTTCTGGGCCACTGAGTGAAATATGACTCATCAGCCTCAGAAACGTTGAAATTGAAAAAGCACATTGGCACACAGTGCCTTTGTCTCAAATCTCCTCCTTCGCTTCCTTCTTCCCTCATATACCCTCAGTCATACACAAGAAATAGCTTCCATTTAGACACTCCTAACGGTCTCTCTTAATGGCTCTTTGTGATAGAAGTTATTTATGGCAGGATTAATTTTAATCTGTCAGTCTGGGGAAAAAAATCTGCCCATGAAATGGCCTTTGCAAAAGACTGTACCCTGTTGCTGACTACCAGAATGCTCCTCCTCTTATGTAGGAAATAAAGAAAAGTTTTACGCCAAGGCCAGGGATGATTTAGCTCATTGCCATTAAGTTGGGGTTTGAATTGCAATACAGCTGGCAGAGCTTGGCTTTAGGTGTGAAAATGTCAATAGCCAAGAGTGCCGCGTCTCCCTTGTCAGCCCTGACGGAAGACCAACGACCAGCCAGGCTGCCATTTGTCTTCCTGAGTGAGTTTTCTAATAACCGTAATGGCTGTGGCAATAAATTACCACCAGCCTGTCACAGAGAACATAGTGCAGCATTTAAATCTAACAAAGAGCCCACATTCCCCCTCCCTGCTTTTACCCCGATTTTATTCTTAAAACTTAGTAACTCCCTCATTCCCCTAAGGAGCACTTTGAGTTAATAGTGAATAGCCAAACCCAATGTAGAGTTCAAGTATATCACCCCCTAACTGGACAGAAAATCCTTGGCTCTCTTCTTTCTCTAACACTAGACTAGAATATTTAGCACCTCCATAGTATATTTTGTTTGATGTAAAGCGGTTGATACTGTTATTAACAGCTGAGTGAATTATGCAGCAATGTCCTAACTGTGCTGGTCACCCGTCTGCTGGACTCCCACTTTCATGAAATAACAAATTAAGGCTGATAGCTGATTGGAATGAGTTGTCATCTTACCCTTGACCCCATCATCATGTGCCCTTGCACAAGCTAGTGTTTTTCCATCCCTCTCCCATGGAGTTGACTGCAGCCCCTCTGTGAGATGAGCGCGCTCAGTAATTGGAGCAGCGGGAGGCGATTTGTTCCCGTCCTCTCCTTCAGTTGCAGCAGTTTGCCAGTGGGCAGCCCATGGAGCCATGCCATCCTGCCATTTGTCAGACAGGGTGCAATTTCCCGGTCATCTGTTTCCATCCATAACTGAAGGTGAGGAGGAAAATGGTGAATGATGGAGACTTTAATATGGCTCCTCATACTGTAGGAGCTTACTCCCAGTAGCAAAAGCCAAACTCATGCACTCGTGTCCTCGTGGCAAATACCGCAGCACTGTGTTCACGGTCTTCAAATGTTCACTGTTTACAAGTGACGCATTTCTCAGTAATGTGGGGCTCTGCTGATTCTTTTTTTTTCTCATTTGTTCACTTGAAGTGTACAGATGGATGGAAGGATACTGCGCCTCTGGGAGGGCGTACCATGAAATGAAAGCTGTCTAACACGAAAGATTTGCCCCTAAGCAACAGGCGCGAGATTCCAGCCATTTTTGCCATATCCTCTTGTTACTATAGTTCCCTGAGGTAACATGTTTATTTAAGTTTCTACTTCCACATCTTCCCGTGATCAACCTGGAAAAAAAAGGGCACTGAGAAGATGTCGGCCAAAGGTTAGATAAAAGAGCTGAACTGTAAAAAAGGCCAGGTTTGGTATTTTATGCTTCACAGTGTATCCAACCAGTTTCCATCCAGTTTTTCAACATTGGTTTAAAACAATGTAATCTGCCTCACTCACAATCAAGGCTCTTCTTAGTGATGCGCCATAAAACAAAGAAACCCCGCAGTGTGCAGCTGTGCGGCGTGATAAGCATGTAAACTCTGCCTCCCAAACTTGGCCGATCACACACTTCCATCTATCCATTTACCAAAACCAATTATTTTTTCAATCCAAAGGTGCACCTGATACCTTCCCCATCAGACCGATGCAGTGGGGACAGAGGAGTTCTAAAGAAGAGCAACGGGTGGTATGGGCAGTGCTGCTCTGAATGTGGGGAAAGACGAGCCGTGTTATTTGTAATCACAAATTGATGTCCTTTGTAGCCTTGGCTTGGTGTGATCTGTGGGGGGGAGAGGCAAGCATCATGCGAGGCAAGGCAGCTGCTCGGCCTTTCTTCCCTCCCTGCAGTAAGGGGTTTCCATTCAAAGGAGCCAAATGTATCTTCTTTCAGCTAGGAAAAATGGAGTCACTGTAGTTCATTTGTGTCACCAGATAAAATTGGACAGGTGTTAAGATGTCAGTTGAGCTTTGACACAAATATCTTCTATTCTCCTTTTGTCTGGAATTAGAAACCATTTGAATTCCTACTTTTTTTGTATGTTTTCTGTGCCACTTTGTGCGTTTTCCTCTTGCCTCAATTCAGGAGGCACTTGTGTTTTAATTATTCCCATCTTTTATTCTCTTTAGCACACATGGGTCTGAGTCAGTAGCCTATTTGTGTTCGTCTTAAGGCATTTCTTGGAACAGTTATTTTCTCTCTTTCCAGTTGGGGAGATTTATAGGACTCACCGTAGCAGTCTCAGTAAAAACAATTAAAGATAAAGAAAACACGCTATTGTAGATGCTTATCAATTTTAATTACCACCATCAAGAGAATTGGAGAGTTGTTGATTTTTTTCCCTTGTTCTGTTTTTCTGTTTGTCTGTTGTCAGGGTATCTTGAAATATTATTAAGTTTATTTGCAAAGAACTTTGTTGAAAAGTTGTTGAAGAGAAACTGTTTTACACTTATCTGTCAGGCTGTATACGCCTGTCAACAAACAAAGCTGTCTGTTTTCCACAAATGTAGAAGCTGCTGAATGACCAGAACAAGATTTGTTATTAGTGGTTTTATGGTGTTAAATTATAGCACTTTGCTGTTAATACTGAAAAGTACCTAAAATCTGAACTCATAGTTCACGTTAAGTTTCAGGTACAGTCATAAAGATGCAGTCAGCCCCTGATGTAAGAAAAAGTTGGTGATAGAGCATGAAAACGATGACTGGCATTTAGTCCAATTATTTGCATTACAGTTGTGTACCTTATTGCTGCTGTGTAGTATTAAAGTCTTGGAACCACACAGCCAGAAGCGAACCTCATATTAGAACACACTGCCGGTAAGGGTGAAGGACTGCTGGAGAGTGCATCTGCGGAAGGGCCAGGGTCTGAAAAGAAAGGCAGTCCCTGCTACTACTGAAGCTATAACGATGCACTGTGTGCGACCCCCAGACAAGATTGATCAATAAGTCACTGCAATGAAGTGGCACATCGATTACACCAATGACAGGGCATTTACAGGTTTAATCTGTATAATGAGTCTAACCTTTTTCTTTCAGCCACCTGCTTTCTGCCTGGCACGGACCTGTCCAAGGCCAGCAGAGACCGGGGAGGGAGTGGCAGCAAGATAAGATGAATGTGGTGTGTGCACACATGTTTTGGGGATGGTGGGAGGTTGTTTCAGACAGGAATGAGGGTGGGAGGTGAGATGCGCAAGAGATGATGCAGAGAACACAGGGACTGGGTAAAAGACAGAGGTGCGGGGAAAAGAAGAGAAAAGAAGAGAGTAGTTTATGTGGGACCCAGGCATGTGTTTGTGTCACAGCTGTAGGTAAGATAGTGGCGCAGGGGGAGGATCATCATCACCACCACACATTCGTATGCAGTGTAGAGGGGCCACCAATGATTAATGTGTGTCATGGGTAACTCGAGGCTCTGCAGTCTCTTTAACATTTACAGTGTGTCCTCCTCCTCGTGCCTTCACAATCCTTCCTGAGCCTGAACAGCTTCTTCTGGTCCTTCCCACTGTAGTAGAAACAGCTTCCTCTCTCTGCCATTTATCTCATGTTCCTATTTGGGCTCTCAATGATAGATGTTACTCACATTAACCGGTTGCTTCTTCTTCTTTTCACCACAAAGTTGCTGAAATTCTTCCAGCTGGTTCTTACTTTACTTATCCATTCTGTATCTCGCCCATCGTAATTTTCTCCTTCCGTTTTGCAACATGACATGAATGCCAATTAACATAAATAACATAAATGCCAATTAACCTACATGGTTATCAGCGAAACACAGACTCGGTGAGGGCTCTCAGGGACTGGATGTGCTTTTTGGAAACAGCTCGTCCACTTGTGGATGCTCATTAAGCTGCCTTTACACATCTCCGCTTAAATATTCCATAGCAGATGGGAAGGAGTCAAATGATCAATTTCCACAAGTATTCATTGCATCTCTTGTAAATGGTATGACAATCAACATCTTTCTTTTATTTCTCTCCGATGAAGTGATCTCTCCCACAGATTTAAAATTTCACTTTCATTTTCACTGGTGTTTTTAGTTTCGCCACATAAACTGAATAAATCAAGTCCAGATTATTATCAAACTCGCTTTCATTTTTTTCCACTCACTGTTTTCGCTTTTTCACAGGGCTTCTTATTAAGTGGCCCAAGCCTGAATACTTTACTTCTTATTTCCTTGCTTGACATCTATAATTCAAACTAAACTGAATAATTAGTAGATGTAAATGTAATAGTTCTTGTATATCCAGAGCATAGCAGTCTAATGAATTTTGTTTTTGCTCATTGGATTAACATACAATATTTTGCCTATATTATTATTATTATTATTATTATTGTTATTGTTATTGTTATTGTTATTGTTATTATTATTATTATTATTATATTTAGTCTTTCTTTCATTATTGTTTTTATGAAGAACTGGTACCCTGTTCTTCATAAAAACAATAATAAAAATAAAAAAAACTTAGAGGCTGATTTTGTGAAATTGTTATGTGCTGAATTGATTTTAGTTAGCATAAAATCCTTGATTTTGTCTGTA